>CM060949.1:143000314-143600314 GCA_030765055.1 Mantis religiosa
CGAATCTGGGCCTCCCGAATACGGGCCACAGAAGAAACCACCTGAGCCATCCCGCTCAGTCATCTCCATATGTATGCAGATGTGTGTTAAGAGGTCCTTAAGTTTTGTATTCCAAAGACTATCATTTGCCCTTTAGAATTCCTAGATGCGTTAAAACGGTGGCATCCTCGATCCTTCCTGGAAAACATCGCTGGCTTTGTATCCTTGTAATACTAGGAAAATTCAAAATGGTGATGAAAAGATAGCTTTTGATTTTAGGAACTGTAGTAAAAATACTTCTACTTTTGCCTGTTAAATTTCCTGGAAGTTTGGGTCAATACCTCCTGAAATGACATGGACAAAAGAATGCAATGAATGCTAAATATGTAAAAATGATTTAAACCTATCTGTTAGAATTCTTATCTCGACAATGTTGATGGTATAACATGACATAAGGGGACAGAGTTATCAGTCAGGACGCTACTGTTTGCGATGTCATGGCAACAGAGTGAGATAAACCAACTGCGATGCTTCATGGTATCGAAGCGATAAATGCTGTTAAAAACCATAGGTGTATCGTCCTCCCTATCTTCTCTTCACAGAGTAGTTCTTTGTTGAATTTACATCGTGCAGTAAACAGCGTTGGTTGATTAATGGTACATGAGGGTAAGAAGTTGGTTAATATAAACAGATTCGAGGAAATATAGCAATTTTAGGGGTTACATTCACGTCATCCTACTACAACCACTGTCGGTTGTTTGTATAACTTCTACAACCATTTCATTTTTCTTGTACTTATTTTAATACGAATAAATCTTTACAGAAATAGTTAATACTTATTTCATTGTAGGTATGACAATAATAATTTGACAGTCAGATGCTTAAAAACGAGTGATCCTATGGCGGAATTGAAGTTCAATACTCTTTCGTTGATATAGAAAATCCTGAACAGCGACATAACTTTGAAAAAGACGTCTATTGAAAAGTTCAAACAAATAACAATAATAATCAATACCTCGAAAATAGCGATGCCACAAAAATATTATTGGAAATAAATTACAATTTTTGTGTATAACGTTTTGTGTATACCTTAACGCTTACCAGTTTGTACAACAGTTGTTTCGAATGAAGATATTTGCACAGGCTATTCTCATACATATTGCACATCCCAATAAATGCCTTATATATAAGTCACTTCAATCAGAATTGCTGGATTGGATTACATTACGGAGGGGATCGGCATGGCGTTCCAGTCTTGGTCTACTGAACCTATGCCCCGAGTAGGGTACCCCCGGAAGGAAGAATGGGGTGAGAGAAGATAGAGGATGGCTGTCCCAAGGAATCACGAGAGTGGAGCGGGCAGGGTACCTACAATTTACCAGTTTTAAACTCCCCAGCAGACCAATACCATCAGCATCCCACCTATACCCCGTAGTGGAGGGGATCCGTCCCCTTCAGCTGCCGTGGTGCGGGCGCTGCGGACCCCTAGCACACGTGGTACCTCTGACTTTACTAAAGGAACCTCGGGCCGAACATTCAAGCCCCTCCCTTTGGGAGTTGTTCGGATTGGGTTGGACTCGAGAGGCAGTGGTTCCCGATACCCGTGGGAGATCGGGTACGTCTCCGGACGGGTTGAGGGAAGCCATATACGTACCGCGTACTAGCCAGCATAGCTAGTAGAAGGTGTGCTAGATCACCAGGCGACCCCACCGAGGTCATATCGGTAGCCTTCCCATTTTGGGTTTGGCGTGCGTAAGTGGCGTATCCACTTCCATCCCTTCTTGAGTCCACAGCACCAGATGAGGGGGAGCCTTGTTAGTCTCTATTGAAAGCCCCACGGAGGCGCCGGGTGCCCTTTCGGGTCAGTTCGGTAACTCCCTGGTCGAAGGAGGTCCTACGGATCCAGGACTAATGGGAGTAGAACCTCTGACATTAACATGTCTATTGTGTTTTCGGACCAGATGTGGGGGCTTGTTAGTCTCTAGGTCTTGCCCTATGGAAAGCCCCACGGAGGCACCGGGCGCCCTTTTGGGACAGCTCGGTAACTCCCTGGTCGAAGGACGGATCCAGGATTAATGGGAGTAGTACCTCTGGCATTAAGTGCCTTAGTCCTGAAACGACCCAGCAGGTCGGTCTGGAGATCGGAAAGCATTCTACCGAGGGAGGAAGTATCTAATAAATACTGGCGCGACAGCCCTAGGAGGTGCAAGACCTACCAACCCGACTGCTGGCCTCACGCCACTTACGCACGGCAGAGGTGGGCGATGATCAAACCGATATGGGGAGGAGATGTGGTCAGCATCTCGGCATCCCCAGCCGGAATGTTGGTTTCGTGACCAGGGCCGCTTACCTCTCGTAAGCTCCTCAAATTCCTCACGATGCTGAGTGCGCAACGGTCCTATACCCGGGAGTTAAAATCCGCACCCCATGGGTGGGATCGAACCCGGGCCGCTTTCCGTGGCCAGGGACCAACGCATACCGCCTTAAGCCCGCTACGCCACGGCACAGGACGGAGGATGTGTTTACTTAGAGCACATCACCCTGCCATGCAGCGCCGAGACTGCCAAAATGAGGGACAGAAAATTCGGAGGATGTGATTAACCTACCGAGCATTCGCCTGGCGGCCCGGGAAAACAGCCAAAAAAACGTGGGTCAGTTAGGTTGGTCACGGGAAACAAACCCGGACCTCCCGAACGCGGACCATAGACGAAACCGCCTGAGCCATCACGCTGTGTAAAATTGCTGAAACTGATGGAATTTTTGAGAAAATATAAAAAAGGTGTTTAAATTCTTGAAAAGTTGTCAAGCAGAGGGTAGCTTGCATGAAACTGTTTTCTTGAAACTGTTCATGTCATAGTTTTGAAAGATACTGAACTTTAAATACCAAAGTTTAATATTTATCAGAGTTTTTAATGTTGTTCGCAGTCCTTTTCAAAAGTTTGCGTTTTATTTAGAGATTCAAACCATGTACTTGCAGTGAAATCTGCGTATCAAGCTTTTAGTTAAATACAGTACCTTCCCTATCTGGCAGGTACGTAATGTAGAAAGTAAAGGCGGGGAAAGATTTTTTCTAATTCCAAGATTCTATCATATATACTTTAGACAATGTACTGCACAGTAGTTTTGGTTGATGGGAATTAATATTAAAGTATGGTAGTAAACAAAATATTTAATAAGGGTGACCGAACTCAAGAATGCATCAATAAATATCTTCAAACAAGTATTAGGAATAAGCCTTAATTGTATTAATCTATATAGTACCCCTTCTCTAAGGATTAAACAATACTGAATGAAAACATCTCTCTCCGGAAAATATCACCAAACATCTGAAAACCCAGCATGGAGGATCAGACTCCACAAATCGAATATACTGTCGCAGTTATCTACGATAGCGCGGCTTGTGTACAGAAAGAGCCGGCAAATAAAGATAGCTGAGATAAAGGACTTGCCGGCGCAGATTAAGTTACGCTTCTGGAAGGTTCGGATTTTTACATTCGATGTCTTGTTTATTCCAGAAACATCTATTGATTGTACAGAACAGTCTCGAATTATGAATGAGGTATTTAAGGAAATGACGAGTCGCAAACACAGTGCAGTAGTAAACAGCTGTGAACAAATGTTGTGTAACAAGAGTGTTTGTTGTGATCATCGACCTTGGTAGACTGTGTGTATGTGACGTAATTCTGTTACGTAAGGATTGAAGAGAGTGTATCTCTACGCAAATAAAGAACATTTAGAAATTCGGCAAATTGGACTTTTAATTCTACGAACCCACAAAGTCACAATACTTAAAAAGCGGTCCACAGAAATTTTGCGAAAATGCGATCAGAGAATTGTTTGGTACCTGACTGTTATTGTCTGGAGTATCAAGAATCCAAGAATGCGAAGAAAAAAAAAACACTGGCCGGGTACTGCAATACACGTCATGTAGCACCCGTATGAAGTCACATATCCAATACTATCTATATAGCGTAGATGGTAGCTAGGTAGCATGTCTGGCTCAGCTTCAAGAGGTCCTGAGTTCCAATCTTGGTCAGGGTGAGTTACCTGGATATGTTTCTTCTCGAGTTTTCCCTTATGATGAAGATAAATGTCGGAATCAGTAGGCCAGCTCCAAACCGAGTAACCCTAACTGACATATTAAGTGTAGCCGGACCTAGGTGACACGACAGCAGAGAGTAAGGTCTCCAACAGTTTAAGATTTAAACTCCCCGGTGACAGCTAATACTACCGTCCCCTGCAGGCTCACACCCCAGGACACTCAGGTACAGCCCCCGTTCCTGAGGACAAAGATTTTCTGTGCAAATTCCCCAGCGTGTAACGTCTGAACTTCTGCTGACCATTTCAAACCTCAAATACCAACCAGACTGAAAGTAAAAAATAAATAAAAAAATAAAAAGGAAAGCAAAATGTGAAGTAAGGGACAGGATGTAATTATTCTACCTAGTGATCCAAGAAACCCATGTATCAGAAAGGCCCGGGCTACGAACACACAACCTCCCAAATGTGGGCTATCATCTAAGTGACAGTTGCTAAAACAACTAGATAAGCTTCTTAGCCACAATTAACTTTTTGGCTGAGTTTATGCGGTCAGTTATTAATTACTATAACTGACTTACTTTCGAGTCATAAGTGATTTCCAACATGTAAACAAAATAACAAAAACTCAGTTAGAGAAGAATTTCAAAACCAAACCCAAATACTGAGAGAATCAAAAGATATTACCTTAATTGAATTCTTTGTTTCTCGTGTTACATTACATTTGGGATTGTCAACGTATCCACAACATTGGAAAGTCGATCTATCTTAGAGTCGATCTGGATGGCTTAGTTGCCCTAATGACGTGGCTTCATTCCTTCCCCTACCGACAGATTTTTAATGTGCTTAAAAGTGACAGCCCCTTGTCATGAGATTTGCTGGCATGTAAAATAAATCCTAAGGGATGAAATTCCACACACACCGGCTTGACTGATATGATCCTGCCAATTGACGGCGTCATTAAGATAATCATTTACTATAAATTAGTATCATAGCCCTAAAAAATATAACTTCAACCAATGTTACTGCATAAATGGTCTGAATACTGAATTTTCACAGCAGATATCGGAATCGCTTCTTAATGGCACACAATAGTGTCAACAAAGAACACTGGCAGCAACTCAAGGGCAACTGCCAAAAACTACCGCGCGTGAAGCAAACTCTACCGCTTCCTAGATGTAGTGCAATGGACTGAGGGTTTGAATGTGTCGCAGACATATGACTTTTCTATCCATTAAAACTTTACGCAATCCCTGATATATCATGACTTGAGCTCGGATTTTTGCACGTTTTATTCCATGATAGTTAAACATATGCATGTAAGTAATGTATTCCACAATGCAAGAAGTTTATTGTACAAATGTTATAGTTCATATAAATACATATTTAAAGGGTTAGTGCATATGTAAGTCATTTGTGCATATTTATGCATATATTATACTTTTTTCAGTAAACATGCGGACAAATATTTAACTCCGATACTTTAAGAAGAAGCATACGAGAAAATTTCTCTTTTACTGCTGTGTTTGTGTAGGAGTTACAGTTCGGGCGGCCGTTCTCCGAGTCTGACATTTCTCCAGAGGGGGAAGCGGGCTTTTGCCACTTCTTTAGCGGGAATTTCAAGTAGAGAAACAATGCGTATTTTAAATATTTCACGAACCAGTAGCCATATTATTATAATAGCGATAATAGCAGGATTTACAAACACTAAAAATGGGAATACGCGCATGCTCAAAATAGCAAACAAACTTCACCAGCGCAAGCACCAAAAGCAAGTGTGGCCACGTGGTCCACCCAAAATTAAAGTGGCAACACCGTGTTGGATACGAAAGCCACGCCTAGCAGCGTCAATGCTGATTGGCACTAACAGACAGTTTTAACTTACGACACCGGATAAACAGACTTCAGTACTACCAACAGAAGCAGTTAGCGCGCGTAAAAGGTGTGAGAGAAATATTCAGAGTGGCGCTGTAATGAATACCTGGCAAGATAGTGACATTTCAAGTTGGATTTCGATGGCTTAAAGCTAATATATACTCTGTTTTCATTCTAAGGATAATGTTGTGAATATGTTTTTAATTGCTCATTAATGTATGTTGGTACTATTAACCTTCTCACCTCTGCCTCCTACAACCGCAAAACGTCAGAGTCGGAGATCTAGCGGCCGGACTGTAGGTATCATGTTTCTAAATGCATAAAAGATGGCCAAAAATTGATAACGTAGCTATCAGCAATGAACGATTCCTGATATAAAAATATGACAACTCAACAATAATGAATTTAACCTTTAAAATTCAGTGCAGCCGTTGCATCATAAAGCTTGATATGATTTGTATTGATATTGCAAACGAAGTCGTCTACCTCAACGATAACATCTCAACAACTAAAAAATGTCATTTTCACTTAATTTTAAAACTTGTAATGATGTACTACTAATCGTAATGTCTGAAGTGTGAGCAGTAGAAAACGAAATATTACAATGCCGCAGGAGAAGAGCAATCTTTTCCTTTTTTTTTCTTTTTCCTTCTCTTTTTTGTGTAATTTTCGTCCTCCAATGTTAAGTCATATAGGACGGTGAATGAATGAGTCCAGGGTCCATGGATCTTACGACATTCGTCTTGAAGGATAAGGGAAAACCCCGAAGAAACCTTATCCGGGTAACTCACCCTGACCGAGATTCGAACTCGGGAGCAGGACCTCTTGGACAGAACATCTACAAACAGCTGCTCATAGAAATATAAAAAATTTGAAGTGACAGAAGAAAATAGTTTCCTAATTGTTTAGTGCAATAACCACTAATACTAAAATATATTGAATGAGAGACTAGTAAATATTATCTAATTAGAGCCTATGTTTATTTGATTACTTTAGGTTTAATAAATGTGAGAAATGTAAAATAATGTACCTTACTTTGCATGCACATTATAAACTTTTAGAGCACATTTGGCAGATTCTTACTGCATAGATGCATGCATATATTCATACTTTATGGTGCATATAAATCAGAGCTGTAATCATGATATTCATAACAGAAGTAATTCTTTTAAATTAATGAACACTTCTGTTTTCCATTTTCTTACCAATGAGGCTGCGAGAAAAAAACAGGACAAGTTTCAGATAATTCATAAGTATTGCTTCAACCTAAGAAATCTGAAATATGTAACAAGGAATACTTCAAAAACAGCTAATGCTACAGAAGAAAAGTGTTTAATGCATTTAACTGATATCTGCCATTTTGTACCTTAAATGCAATTTAGTGGTTAAAATTATGTCAATTTGAATTGGATTCTAGAAAACTTCATAGTATAAAATTAAAGCTATGCAATACGCATTATTAACCATAAATAAATCTTAAACATGCAGTGTTCAATAAAATTAAAACAGTGAAATATGTTCCATGTGATTGATAGTTTGGGTGAGGGAATTTTCTTGACACACTTAACGATATTGGTATAACTCAGATATGTAATATTTATAGTATTCATATAATTTATGCTGTGCAAATACATATAATAAATACACTGACAAAATGTCTTATGTGTTAGATTCACATGACTTTCACTAACCACTGTCGTTTATTGAGTAGCTTGATGAAAGATATCTCCATTACTCCCACTCTTCCAAAACATTTACCATTAGCGGTGCACAAGGGCCGTTGTACCCGAGACTGCAGCCGTTGAGAAGGTAGTTTCTCTCACCCTACCTCATTTACACCCACGTTCGTGGTTAATCCCAACCTAGGGCAGGTACACACTTAACACACCTCAGGCTGTCTCTTAACCTGCCAATAGATTGCTCGCTGTAAGTATTGTAGGTGTAAAGGACATACTGAAGATAAAGCGTCAGTCAAGTCTTTAAAAAGTGACATACTTTTAGCATGACATCACCAGGAAACAAAATAGAGACGACAGCATCTCAAAAATGTATTATGAAATATTGGAAAATTCATAAGAATAGCAGCAATATATTATAAACAGTATGAAACTGTATTTGAGTAACGAATCTACGTTTTCGGGTACTGATTTTCGGTCTCTATCTCTCCCATGGTTTATCAGTTATACACAATACAAAATGTATATACATATCGTTTACTAAAGTAAGCTTTAAGCGATATCGAATATTCTAAGGATGGTTGATATGTGATGCTTTTGAAAGCTAACTATATTACCATATTTCCTTGCACCTATCAGAAAATTAGAAATAAGATAAAGTTTACTTTGATTACATTTAAATAGAGGAATAAACATTTGTAAACATTTTTACCAAGTAGGAAAAACATCAGAGATCTTTTATATCGTTGTCTATTTCCTATGGCTTACTAATATTCAAAATTTCTTCCGAATAAAAAGGAGTTCCCATAACATTAATCAGAAAATTCAAGGTATATTTTATTTCTGTTGAACTATTTTAAACATGTGGTATTTTAATCAAAATTGTGCGAATCATTTTGGGTAAATAAAAAACGTCGACAACTTTTCCACGTAAAGAGTAGTTTGTGGGGAGCATTTCTTTTTTAATTATTAGTAGACAACTTTCAATACTAAGCCAACTTTTATGTTCATCGAGGTTTTATTTTTGAATTAAGCTGTTCATAAGCACGGATGTTTTTGTAAGAATTCCTCTTCCTTTGTATACAAGGGGCCTCAAAATATATAGTAACTTGTAAAATCTGTATATTACATTTTGGGTGGAATGCAAAACCTTATCGGTCTACAAGGTACGAGGTAGAGAAAGTAAAAATCGAAACATAAATATTGATAACATATGAAATGTTCTCACACTGGTATTAGACGCAGATCGTCCCAATTTTACCGATCTTATCAAAATTGAAGTAAATTCTGCTTCAAAAAGTGGTGAAACCATCATAAACCCTGGGCAAACGTCGTCGGGTATCCTATTACAATGAAACTAGGCGGCTGAAAGTGACTTCCTTGCAAGTTACGAAAGTGTAAATACAGACAGACGTTCATCGCTTTGACCTGCAGAAAGCTACAACTCTTGGGTGCGAGTCTGGCGTTCAGAAACATTTCCTACGTAAACAAAGTCGCCTCGTGCTTCCCCTCCCACATTGAGGAAAGAAAGCTCTGGAAATTTATGAAGGAAAATACCACTAGCATTCTCGAATGCCAGCTCATGGATCGGCTGATTTAAGCAGGCGCTGACTGAGAACTGAGTCATGGGTGGCCATGCTGTGTCCCAAGGGAAGAAGGCGCCATCTAAAGAGTATTGGAAAAAATAAACTGAAACGCGCACTACTTCCTCTATTATCCTTTAATTTTACATAACTTCTATTAGCCATTCAACAAAAACTTCTCTACAGGTGCAAGGGTACTTCTATTATACCCTAAAAATTCGATGTCGAGACACACGGATGTATACATTTGGGGGCCCCTGAATATAAATTAATAAATTTATGCCCCAATTGGCTACGGAGTATAGTTTGGTCTTTAAGAGGTTAAAATAAATGTTACCGTTATTTTGATAACTATTCTTTCACAGTAACCGAGAGCAAAACAATGCTGTCAGATATTTCCAAAATGCTTGTACTTATTATTGCGAAGTTTTAATTTATTTACTGAGTACTTGCAGAAGTAGAGAAAGTATTGTATTCTTCTCCCAAATTTGATATGTGCATGTCTGTGAACAGCATAACTCAAAAGCAAATAATCCTTTAAATATTAAACTTGGTATTTAAGTTATCCGTCTTTCAAGGATGTAATACAAAGTTTTTCAAAAATAGATCCCCCATACTTGGATAAAGTGGAGTTCCATGGGCGACAAATACTAGTGCAAGTGTAGGAGCAGGCGAGTGCGAGTGCAAGTGAATAAGTGCGAATAGGAATAAGAGAAAATGAAAACCAACACAAATCCAACACGGAATAACTCACCGTGTTGGAGTCAACACAGCTATCCTGTAGTATAGGGGGTCTTTGCCCTTCATGGGACATAATAATTTATCTCTAATCTTTAAAAATATTAAATTCCTTTTATGTGGAAAATATTTTTCTAATGATTTTGAATAAAGTTTCATATTTTAAGATATTTTAAGACAATTGAAAGTCATATCTTGAATGTTTCTTAAGACAGCCTCTGAAAGTATTTTCAATCTGAAAGACATTTTCATATGGTAAATCGTAAGGGATACGCGAAAATCTTACATACAGGAGATAGAGATCTCGTTAAAACACCTAATTTTATACATATATTCTTTGTTATTGTTTGAATTTTGGTTTCAATGTTCTCCTCCTTCCCTCTCTCCCCTCTTCTCTCTCTCTCTCTCTCTCTCCCGCTCTCTCTCTCTCTCTCTCTCTCTCCTCCTCTCTCTCTCTCTCTCTCTCTCTCTCTCTCTCTCTCTCACTCTCTCATCTCTCTCTCTCTCCTCTCTCTCTCTCTCTCTCCTCTCTCTCTCTCCTCTCTCTCTCCACCTCTCTCTCTCTCTCTTCTCTCTCTCTCTCTCTCTCTCTCTCTCTCACTCTCTCTCTCTCTCTCTCTCCTCTCTCTCTCTCTCTCTCTTACCATTGAAAGAGAACGTAATTTCAGAGTCATCACATAGCGACCAGCTCTTTGACCAGCTATTTGTCTGTCGGTTATGTCCATTGTATCTACAGGAAATATGCAATAGGATGAGTTTAACAAATGTTTTTCTGGCTTAACATGAAATACATGGAGTAGGCGTTGTAAGAACACTTTGTACAAGAGTAGAGAGTCATGTGAGAGCAACATATGTGATTTTTCTCGATATTTTATCATTTACATCAAGTTGCAATTCAGTTGTTCCTCACGTCATGGAAAGAGTATGAAAGTTTAGTCAGCGACTATCGCTTCAGTCTCCTGCATCCTCTTTGCACCTTCACCGAAATCATTTCTGCAGTAGTTTATTTCCATTACATGAAGTAGATTTGAAACTAAGCTTTTGTAAAATAGTTTATAGAAGAAATACAATAATAAACTATTTTAATGTTACGCAGGAAAAACAAACGAAGTACGCGACTGATCATGAAATTGCACTTGTTGACCAAGACATTGTGTTGTATTGTCACGTTGAACATATCCAGGTCAGGTTTACGGCTCCTGCTCTCCCACTTCCGGAAACCGCCCAGACTCCGTATCCTAACTTGGCAGGGTCTCAAGTCTTGATGAGAAAGAATGATGAACTGGCGTGTATACAACACAGACTTGCTCCATATTGTTGGTAGGCAGTGATTTCCTGGAAATTGTCTTTGCACCAGGCAGCTGACAAGTGCAAGAAACTGCGCCATCGCTAACAAGCAGTTCTGCACCATTCTTCTTCTCAAAGGAGTGTCTTATCGCTGAGATGTGAATTTATTTGCCGATGAATAAGAATTGGATCGCGATCGCTCCACTACGTTCCTCAAAGTTTATCACTCACCTCTTTACAAGCGTTCAAATGGAAGTATGTTGCAACCGTCCGTTAACTAATTGCAACAGTTTCGACTGTTCTAGTTAAAAAAGCATTAGTTTCCAAACAACCGTCCCAAATCCGTGCAATCAGTTGTAACAACAGGATACCCTTGGTTCCACAGAATGAAGCTCCTTCTCATCAAGTCTTGATTCGTACAGCTTTTTCCAGCCCTAGGTTTCCTTCTCATTCTTTGTGCATTCGAAATCTGGGACAAGCCACAGGCAATTGTCTGCCGTGGCTAGGACCGATCCGTGCAATCAGTTGTAATCCTTGGTTCCACAGAATGAAGCTCCTTCTCATCAAGTCTTGATTCGTACAGCTTTTTCGAGCCCTAGTTTTCCTTCTCATTCTTTGTGCATCCGAAATCTGGGACAAGCCATAGGCAATTGTCTGCCGTGGCTAGGACCCTTCCGTGCAATCAATTGTAACCCTTGGTTCCACAGAATGAAGCTCCTTCTCATCAAGTCTTGATTCGTACAGCTTTTTCGAGCCCTAGTTTTCCTTCTCATTCTTTGTGCATCCGAAATCTGGGACAAGCCATAGGCAATTGTCTGCCGTGGATAGAACCGATGCAGAATAGGTGACTGACTCCATGACAACTATTCTACCGTTTTCTCATTTCTTGTGATACTTGACGAAGCCGCATCTCTTTGATACATCATGGAAGATAAAAGAGGCAGCGTCACAGCAACTTGGTCAGGATAATATGGGTTTCAGGTAACACAGTAGCACTATGAACAACGGCGAAATCTGACCTCCATCTAAACCAGCCAATCAGTTCGGCATCAACATTCAAAACCCATATCATAAGAAAGTTTAAACTGGTCCACGTTCGACCAGAGCTGCAAAAGGCATCCGCAGCTTCACAGCTCCAGGAGCAACATTCCACCATCACACCAACATAATCCAAAACCATTATCCTAAAACATTCCTATTGCTAAACATGTGTGGTTAAACGGTCTGTAGGGACAACACTTGGGCTAAACCTCAGCCCTAGCAGTCATATGAAAATTTCGATCTTTAAAATAGTACCAAAGATGTTCGCCTTCTTTCCCCTCGTTTTTCAGTCACATTCAGCCATGAAGGGGCGAAGTCATAATATGGATTAAAAACATTACGTGTCACAGTGCACTTAAATAGTTACTGCAATGCATAAAAATTATTGATAATTAAAGTCAGGACTAACGGAAATGAAGTCAACTGTTAATGGAATTTAAACAGTGACATGGCAATTACTAAAGGCCGGAGACCTTTGAATTAGCTAAGTCTTCTATTATGCTTATGCCCAAATTCGATTTTTCTAATTTGTTTAATGGGCTTTGAGCAACACTGCAGAATTGTTAGATATGAACTGAAGATTTTCAGATATTTCACGCGATATCAGAGACTTTTCAGTTACAATGCCTCCACCCAAGCTTGCTTCAGTAGTTCGCGGAGTACTACGTTACGTTGTTTTCGACGTTTGCTTCTAGTGACAGATGTTTGCGTATTTGATGGTCCTGCTGTACATCTGACGTCATTAATACTCCGCGTCCAGCTAACTTGTAACGCATACAGCGCATATCCCTCTGGTCTTTCGCAGTTACAAACTACCTACATCCCACGTGCACTGTTAGGGTTTGTAGACAGCGCTTACCAGACCGTGTTTACCTGCTCGTAGGCGACTTATGTCCACTGTTCTTACATTCTTTATATTGATATTGGTTTTACTGTAGATAACATGAAACCAATTGCTTAAAACTCCTGGCTATTATAATAGCTGCTTATTTAACTCACATTTGAGAAATCCATGTCCATTATGTCGTATTCATGATGCCAATATTTATATGTTCCAGTTTGTTTGAACAGAAGATTTCTAGTGTGAGGTGCCTTTGTTGCAACTTAGAAGAAGGAAATATTTCAAGATTTATCATAATGACACGTATTTTTAGCTGTGGTAATCTAATATAAAATGCTTGACTGGATTGAAAAAGATGATAATCTGATGGTGCAAATCAGGGTTGTATGATGAGTGTAGTAGCAATTATATTCCTCCCAATTCCTGAACTTTTTCCCATGGTTGTTCGTGCAGTATGTGGTTTTACTAGAACCCTATTTCGGTTATCTAATGCCGCGTATATCCGTCTAAAAGTTTCATGAACTCATTCCAGTTATTGAGAATAAAGATTCGCATCAGTTCCAATTCCAAAATTCCAATTTTCCTGACAAATCTATCATCCATGGGATTACAGATAAGCTGACGACAGATATCTACGCTACTTTCAGCCTGTTGAGGTCTCAGTACACGAGGTACAGCTTCTGTATGAATTTCCAAACGTGGATTTTCTCGCAAAACTGGGCATGTATCCTCAATATTCCATACTTTAGATCTTCCATAACATGGTAAATATTTAGTGTTTTCGTCTCCATTATTGAAACTTTGGAACCGTCGTTGTGCCACACGCTCACTAATGATACATTCTCCTTCCACTTCACATATTCTTCCAGTTGCGGCAGCGGCCTTATAATCTTGTTTCCATTAGTGTTTTAGAAGGACTCTTAAGTTCAAACTTTATCTCCTTTTTGTGATTGTTTATTAAAAATTTAAGACTAATACATGATCGCAATGTACGTAACACTAGCCATAGAATCCTGTAAATAGCATTGCGAAACCAAAGAAACCCAATGAATTTTTCAAAACACCAAAAAAAGAAACAACCAATATTACTTAAGATATTCACTAATAATGTGAATAGTACTGTTAAGGTTGTCGATGTATACTAATTTTACCAATGTAAAACGTCAATGCCACGTACCGGTAATTCCCTTAAACTACAAAAGCAGTAAATTCAAAATTATTGGTAACATAAATTAAACATAAAAAATTTGTATTTCGAGAAATATTGACATGTGGAGAAAAATAATGGTATATTCGTGTTCAGCGCTTGGTTTTACTGGAATAACACTAAGAAAGGAACATAAACAATTTTTGTTACGTAGTCATTAATGAATAACTAAATGACTTTATGCCCTGCGCCGTGGCGTAGTGGTCTAAGGCAACATGCCTTGGTCCCTGGCCACGGAAAGCGGCCCGAGATCGATCCCACCCATGTGGTGGGGATTTTAAGTCCTGGATATAGGACCGGTGCCCACTCAGCATCGTGAGGAAAATGAGGAGCTTACGATAGGTAAGCGGCCCTGGTCACGAAAACCAACGAGATGCTAACCACATCCCCTCCCCGTATCGCCCAGCTCTGCCGTGCGTAAGTGAGCGTGAGGCCGGCAGTTTAGTTGGTAGGCCTTGGCCCTCTTAGGGCTGTCGCGCCAGTGGTTAACTTTTTAAATGTCTTTATAGTTAAACGTCTTTGAACAGCAAACTCAAGATCGAAAGTACAGCTAAATAATAAGTTTAGTAAATTCAGCATCTTGTAAAGTTGCAAATGGAAGACTATAATGAAATCCCCCGCGCTAAATTAAATGCTTTTCATTATTTTTTCATTTTATTAGAAATGGCTAACGATTTTGAAGAAAACACTATAAGGTAAGGTGTATGACAAATAAAATAGGTAGGTATGTGCTGAAATCTTTGGGATAATCTTTGAAATCCTCTTTTCTTTGTTGTTTTTTTAATTGTTCCATTTATACCCTGCCTTTAATTGCAATGGTCATATCGGCAGCCGTTCTCCTTTGGAACAGATCGCAGGTGTTAACTCGTATTCATTGGGTTTTAATCATTAAATGACGCACACATTTGCACTCTCATTTGCCCGCCTCGGTAGCGTGGTGGTAGAGTGTCTGCCTCACGTTCAAGAGGTCGCGAGTTCGAATCTCGGTCAGGGTCAGTTACCTGGATAAGGTTTCTTCCGGGTTTTTCCCTTATCCTGAAAGACGAATGTCGAGTAACTCTAAGCTCTATGGGCCCTGGGCTCATTTGAGCATCATTTCGCCCATTCCATTCATAGTCCGATATGACTTAACTTTGGAAGACGTAAAATTACAAAAAGCAAAGCAAAGCACTCTCATTCATACTTCCAGACTCTGGGGAAGATGAGGAATTATAGTGATCGGAGAAAAATCCCCACCCCTAACGCCGGGAACCGAATCCGGGATCCCTAGCACGGCAGGCCGGAGCTCTACAGACTGAGCTACGGGGCCAGCCTGAAATCCTCTTTGTTCGTAAAGAAAGTTGTATACCTTTCTGTAACTGGTAAGTATTAAGAAAAAACTTACTACACAGGAACAGAAAGTCTTTTAAAAACATATGAATACAAAATTAATTTTTTTCATGGTATCAGTCACTTCAGTGATATTCGTTATTTCTTTGAACTTTTCAGTGATTTTATTTTCTGCTCTTCAGTTGTTTCTCACTACGTGGAAATAGTATAAAACATCAAGGCCAGCATATAACGACGTGGTAGCGTGTCTATCTCACGCTCAAAAGAACGTCCCGAGTTCTAATCTTGGTTAGGGTGAGTTATCTGAGGAGATTTTTCCGGGGTTTTCTCTTATCCTGATGGATGAATTCCAGGTAACTTATGTTCCATGACCCCTGAACTCATTTGATCATTATTTCACTCATTTTATTTATCGTCCGATGGTGGACGATGCAGGACGTTATTTGACAAATATCTCTTCAGTATTTTTCATTCCACTCTTGGGAAATTTTCTTATAGAATGAACTTCTATAATAATAATAATAATAATAATAATAATAATAATAATAATAATAATAATAATAATAATAATAATAATAATAATAATAATAATAATAATAATAATAATAATAATAATAATAATAATAATAATAATAATAATAATAATAATAATAATAATAATAATAATAATAATAATAATAATAATAATAATAATAATAATAATAATAATAATAATAATAATAATAATAATAATAATAATAATAATAATAATAATAATAATAATAATAATAATAATAATAATAATAATAATAATAATAATAATAATAATAATAATAATAATAATAATAATAATAATAATAATAATAATAATAATAATAATAATAATAATAATAATAATAATAATAATAATAATAATAATAATAATAATAATAATAATAATAATAATAATAATAATAATAATAATAATAATAATAATAATAATAATAATAATAATAATAATAATAATAATAATAATAATAATAATAATAATAATAATAATAATAATAATAATAATAATAATAATAATAATAATAATAATAATAATAATAATAATAATAATAATAATAATAATAATAATAATAATAATAATAATAATAATAATAATAATAATAATAATAATAATAATAATAATAATAATAATAATAATAATAATAATAATAATAATAATAATAATAATAATAATAATAATAATAATAATAATAATAATAATAATAATAATAATAATAATAATAATAATAATAATAATAATAATAATAATAATAAGAATAATAATAATAATAATAATAATAATAATAATAATAATAATAATAATAATAATAATAATAATAATAATAATAAGAAGAATAAGAATAATAATAAGAATAATAATAATAATAATAATAATAATAATAATAATAATAATAATAATAATAATAATAATAATAATAATAATAATAATAATAATAATAATAATAATAATAATAATAATAATAATAATAATAATAATAATAATAATAATAATAATAATAATAATAATAATAATAATAATAATAATAATAATAATAATAATAATAATAATAATAAAATATTATGTTAGAAGTTGCTAAATTATATAAATAATTTATAAGCCAAGCTTCGCTGCTCTAAATTCAAAACGTCTTCTGAGAAAATTAATTATTTAGAGAGAATACCGTAGCTTCCAGAAAAATATAAAAAATAAACACACGCACACACGCGCACACACACATCTGTTCACTTGCTGTAAGCAAACATTTACACCACCAGTATTCTAACACCAACACAGAAAAGGTAAGAATGTATCTCTAACACAAAAAGTTACAGTACTTTAATTTTCTTGAAAAGGTTTTTTCTTTTAAATTTGTTTCTTAAAATCGTTACTTGAAACATTTTAAGATAAACTGCGGAACTATTTATCTTAATTGTAATATACACTAAAGGTTATGGTGTTATTCGCAGTTGCCTTAATTAACTAATTATAATATTCACAGAATTTCTCTACGCTTTCTTCAACAAACTAGTTTTGTTTTTCTTCTTTTTCTCTAAATATAGTACACAGTCCTGTTCATTTATGATCCTCTGCCCCTATGCCATTTTTAAGCGTCGTGTGAGGGAAACACAGCTGTGGATCAGAGAGAGAAATCCAGATATGGGTAATCTGCTCGGTCCCCGAATGAGAGTGAGGGAAGTAGATGAATGGAATGAGGGTGAAGTGGATGAGAGGAAAGATGATAAAGCAATTGGTAGAACGATGGCGGGGAAAACCGGAGGTCCCAGAGAAAACCCACTCCGTTGTCTTACTTTGCGGTCGCCTGGGATCGAAACGGGCTGCCCTGGTGAGAGTCAAGCGATCTAACCGCTCGGCCACGTTGGGGCTCAAACTATTTTTATAAGAGTATATTCTTCTACGATGAGTCAATCAAGATAAATATTGCAGAAATGGTTTTATTACATGTTTTCATTTATTTACAATGTTAATAGGGAACTATCGTAAACTTAAGCGATAGTAGTCTTTCACTCACATTATTTTTCTGTATCTATCGTTTATTATTGATACATAAATTACTCAAAGATTTGACTCAAAGCCTATATTCCGAAATTCCTCCAAGAAGAATTGCGATACATTAATTTCTGTAAATGTTTAACTAATCCTTGTTTCACATAAGCTTGCCCCGTATCTCTTAACGGTCACGTGACCTTATCACCTCTCATTGGCTGCTATTGCACTATAGACTGCTGTGCGGTAAAAATTAGTTCGTTATTTAACATGGTGATATATCTTTATATGTTGAAAGAGAATTGTCAAATTTATATTTTCGGAACTGTTTGAATTAAATATATTAGGCAACAGAGTTGATTTATCTGAAATGCATGTTAATTCTTAAACGAAGTAAAGAGGAGGTTCCTTTGTTCTCTAGCACATGACACGATAGCACGTGATTTAGCGGTAGTGATGACATATTTGTTTATATGACTTTTATCACTGACCTTGTTTTGAACTGCATTAGTCATATATCGCCATTAGAAGATGTGTTGTGACGAGTGCCATAGCTAAAGTACTTTATTGTTCGTTCATTGCGCGTGTACTTATTATAAGGATAATGGCAAAGTCTACCGCCAGTTTTTCGCTGAAGCATCGCAAGGGAAAACCTTTACAAAGAGGCAAAAACAGAATTGTGGTGCATGTGTTAAATTAACTCACAGAGAAGAATCTGTCTTTGTCAGTGAGAGAAGTCGAACCGCTGTGCTCTGATGCGTAGGAACATCGCGACATGAAATTCAGACAACAGGAAAACTTACCACTCCAGGGGCGATATTGCTATGTGGCGAATATGTTACTTAAGGACAATCAGACTGCACCGAGATACAAGTCGCAAAATATACTACCTTGACAAGACTTGCGTGAATGAGGGACACACGATAAGTATGGCATGACACGACTTTTAAGACTGAAAGACAAGCGTTTTTGCAAGGTATGTGTGCTGGTTTTAAAAAATCCCAGTGTAAAAGGCCGATTAGCAGTTCACTAGCAGGGACGGCATCTTCGCGGGCGGTCCAGATGGTCGACAGAGGCTTTCTTAGACGCTTCCTTAGTAGCTGGTCACCGAAACCAATGTAACAAAAGAACCACATAGTTAGGGAAATTTTGGTGTGAATAACACTTTTGTGAAGGGAATCTTGGACACAGTTGGACGGGTCTTCCAGGAAGAAAGACGTGGCTGGAGGAAGTTCTTTTCTTGCCATACAAAAGGAATCACGTGTTATCGCGTAGTATACGTTTCCCATACGTAACTCCGGACATTAATATAGATTGGTGTACATTGGTCGGCAAATTTGCGACTTCCGTGAGTATTATAAAAAGAAGCAATTATTAAACAAGTCTTAAATTTGGATTTCAGTGTCATCCTTACTCCTACATACCCACGCACACCCTAGGATAAGACTCTTGCTCGAGACTGAGGCTAGACCGCACATTGCTTCAAAGTTGCACAACGTTGCCGAAAAGAGTGGTAACAGAGTGTATCCCATCAGAGTTTTAAGTTTACATTAAGTTTATGCTTAATTTTATTTTCATTGAGAAGGGTCCTGAAATTCATAAATCGTACGTTTAACGTATTCTGGGAACGTGATGTGCAATGACAAGTATGTCTCTAAGTAGAGTGTATGCTATAGACAAACAAATTCCTAACTATATGTACTTAATTTAGTGAGGGAACGTAAGTCAATCGCTGTGATGTAAACCGTCACGATGACAGCATTAAATGAGCTGACACGTAACAGGGATCTAGAAGATTCCACTACTTAATGCGGAAGCGATGTTAACGACAGCTAAAATACATTGACATCTACCTCGTCTCAAATCTTTGTTATAAACTGGAGCAACCGAAACTCGATTTCAACCCTTAAGTTTGGCATTTTGACAAGTTCTTTCTCCTTCAATTGTTTTGTTTTAATGAGATATTAAATGATCTATACCCCCAATATTAAAACACTAAATTGAGGACCAATTGTTCTTATATTTAGGTATAAGACTCACATTTTTACAGGATGCAGATGATTGTCTTGTAAGTTTATTGCATTATTACTAACAATAAGTCTAGTAAAGAACAATGAAATAACTTCCCATAACTTCACATGACTTTCTCTACGTATTATTTGTCAAACTATTCCTACAAAACTTCACTCTAGGATAGGATAGGATAAAACCGTAAGGAAGGGGTTCGGCACTGCGACCAGTTTTGATCTATTGTACCTAAGCCCCAAGTGGGGCATCCCTAGGAGGAACGACGAGGCGAGAGGAGACACAGGGCGACCATCCGAAGGATTCGCGGTAGTGCAGTCGGCAGGGTCCCTAAAAACATTTATTCTGTCTACTACATAATAACTGCATTAGACATTTGTGAGTATGGGTTTTATAAAACATTTTCTTTGTGGTAATATTAGATAGTCAGATCTATAAGGAGCTGATTGATATGCAATCGTTTTGAAATGTGATTATCTTTCCAAAACCAGAACATAAATAATGACTTTCTATTTGATAAAACTACAAACCCAAACCAATAACAAGAAATATTTGACATATTGTTTCCTGTAACGACATCTACATTTTTGTTAATAAGATTTTGTCCATTCCTCAAGTTTTATCAGCTGTGCAAAAGTCATTCACAATCAAGACTTCTGAGGTTATTTCCCTAAAGTTCATTTCAGTTTTCATGAATTATCTTAAATGTATGACAACTTAATAAAAAATCTTAGAGGCGTTTTTGACGAAACTAAATTTTTGAAACTTTCTTCGTGAAAGAGAAGTTTCAGATTGGATATTTTCCTGAAAATAGTCGTGACATATCCTTGGAAGACGAACTGAAATATCAACTTCGTGGCCACGCCGTGGCCGAGTGGTTAGACCGTTTGACTCTCACCAAGGCGGTCCGCGTTCGATCCCAGGCGACCGCATGTGAGATTTGTGGACAACAGACACAGGGGCGGTTTAACCCCGGCATCTCTGGTTTCTCCCGCCATCATTCCATCAATTGCTCTATTATCACCTTTCTGTCATCCACCATCGGCATGGAATGGAGCATGCCAGAAAATGACAAAATAAAGAAAATAAAAAATGCCAACTTTGTTATTTAACCGACTTATCATTTCTGAGCTATAGTGTTCACATAAGCGCGCGTGTAAACTGTTTAGGGGACCTCAAAAGTTATAATTCCAGGAAAATCTCGGTGTCGTACTTTGGGATGGAGTGTAGTAACTTCTCTAGCAATTAAGTATATGTCGGAGAATTCAAATACATACTCTTGTATAAACTCTTATCACAAACTACTATTCCTCTGACAACATTATCTTAACCAAGATAAACATTTGTAGAAATTCCCTTATTGCATGTTTTCCTATAGGTGAAACGGGAATAAGGGATTATAACATCGTTAAGCAATATGTAAATATTTTAAGGACTGGGAGCTGTGTCATTGCTTTGAAATTTCGTGCAAATAAAAAGAATATCTTGAATTTTCTGAGGCAGACGCTGAAGTCTTTGGATTGTATTGTTAAGCATTTATACCAGTAGGTTAAAAATAGCGGTTCCAGAACAGACCCAAATGAGCAAGATGGCGGCCATGCGCAATCGGTATGTTTAGTGGATTTAGACAGTGTTTAGGTAGGCAGTCAATCCTCTTAATTTGGTGTACCTTATAATGCTGTGTCCTGAGGTATGATCAGAGCTTGTCTTGAGCTATGATCTGAGGCTCTAGGGTTAAGGGCTGCAGGGTTTCTTAGGTAAAGTCTGTTGGTATGGGATGTTAATATCTGAAGGATTTAATGGTTAGGTCCTGAGGTATGATCTGGGAGGAGGGTCTAGTGCTAAGAGCTGCAGGTTTTTCACAGGTGATGTCTGTTGGTCTGGAGGTGAAGTCTGTTGGTCTGGATGGTTTAGAGCTGTAGGATTTAGAGACTAGGTCCTGAGGTATGATCTGGGGCTCTAGGGTTAAGGGTTGCAGGTTTTAACAGGTGGGACTGCTGGTATGGGAGGTTAATAGCTATAGGACTTAGAGGTTAGGTCTCGAGGTATGATCTGAGGCTCTAGGGTTAAGGGCTGCAGGTTTCAACAGGTAGGGCTGCAGGATTTAATGGTAAGCTCTTGAGGTATGGTCTAAGGCTCTAGGGTTAATAGTTTCACAGGCGAAGTCTGTTGGTCTGGATGGTTGTGAGCTGTAGGATTTAGGGGCTTGGTCTCTATGTATGATCTGGGAGGAGGGTCTAGTGCTAAGAGCTGCAGGTTTTTCACAGGTAAAGACTGTTGGTCTGGGAGGTTAATAGCTATAGGACTTAGAGGTTAGGTCTCGAGGTATGATCTGAGGCTCTAGGGTTAAGAGTTGCAGGGTTTCTTAGGTAAAGCCTGTTGGTATGGGATGTTAATATCTGAAGGATTTAATGGTTAGGTCCTGAGGTATGATCTGGGACTCTATGGTTAAGAGTTGCAGGGTTTCTTAGGTAAAGTCTGTTGGTATGGGATGTTAATATCTGAAGGATTTAATGGTTAGGTCCTGAGGTATGATCTGGGACTCTATGGTTAAGAGTTGCAGGGTTTCTTAGGTAAAGACTGTTGGTCTGGGAGGTTAATAGTTATAGGACTTAGAGGTTAGGTCTTGAGGTATGATCTGGGGCTCTAGGGTTAAGGGTTGCAGGTTTTAACAGGTAGGGTTGCTGGTATGGGAGGTTAATACCTATAGGATTTAATGTGGAATGAGCTCTAGGGTTAAGGGTTGTAGGGTTCATAGCTAAATGTTGTTGGTCTAGAGGATAAAGACCGTAGGGTCTTTTATCTATGTTTTATAGGCTGAGGTATGGTCTTATAATTTTGAAGTTAAGTTTGCTAGTCCAGCGATTAAAGGCGGTTAATCTTGGGGCAAGTACTACATTTATGCTTTACTATGTCATCCTATTATAAACTAACCTAACCTAATATACTCTTTCATTTCTACCTTCTTTCATCATTCTTATTATAACCTAGCTGTGTTTGGCTAGTGGCTTCCTTTGTTGCACCTGTTAACCTATTTGTTCTCTTTCCTTAAGTTCCTCTATTCTACCACTTTAACCTAACCTAATATATCCCATGGTTTTAGCTTCTTGATCATTGTTGAACCTAGTTGATTCTGGTATTAACATTCGTTCTCTTTTCTTAAGCTGCCCCGTTTTTACCTCCTTAACCTATCCTAAGCATGTTTCTTTTCTCATGCTAACTACTTGTATGTATGATGCAAAGTTTTTAGGCATATCGATATTATAGCTATCTTTGTCACTGCAAGAGGTATATATGCTGATTACAGATCTTTATACAGTAAATTTAACCCTTTGTGTATCTGCTTCTCTTTTCCTAAAAATTGAGGTTCTTTTGTTGCTAGGGTTTCTTGTTTTTCGTTCCTTATCTATGCTTTCAGGAACTCTATTCTACCTTGTTATGTTATGAGGTCTTATGCTTATATCTTAGGCTTTTTGATTAAGCCTTTTGATCTGAAAGACTATGTATTTTGACTATGTTCCTCATCTCTTATGGTCACATGGCTAGGTCTTGAGGCATGATCTTAGGGCCTGGGGTTTAAAGGATATAAGTCTCATAGCTTAAGCTCGTATGTCTAAAGGTTAAAGACTGTAGGTTTAGTGGTTAGGTCGTATGGATTCAAGGTTAGATCTCTCGGTCTAGAGTTTAAGGCTGTAGGATCTGAAGGTTACGTATGGAGGTATGATCTGAGGGCTCTAGGGTTAAGTGTTTTAAGCTTCATAGCTAAAGGTTGCTGGTCAGGAGGTTAAAAGCTGTAGGATCTGGAGGTTAGGTATTGAGGTATGATCTCGGAACTCTAGGATTAAAAGCTATAAGCTTCATAGCTAAAAGTTTGCCAGCTAGAGATATCTTCTTTACTGTTAGAGGTATATTTGCAATGGTCTAGGCGTACAGTTTTCTTACATTTTTTCATGCAGATTGATGTCTTCGTACTCTTGTGTCTTTTTCAAGCTTTTACCCCCTATGCATCGTCTTGTAATAAGTCGTTACGCTAAACCAATGTTCTAATGCTATTTCCATGCTTTTTCAGATGTTATGAGGTTTATGCGCGTTTCAGGGATATTTTAGACCAAGTTACGTTACTCAATTCATTTTATAACTAATTAAGAAGTTTTTCAAGGATATTTCAGATTACGAGATAGTAGTTACTTTTTAAATTTACCTATTTAACATTAACTAAAGTGTGTTCAGTTAGCTTATGTGGTGAGGTAGACGTCCCTCGTCTTTTTTCTCTGGACTTGGGACCAGCGTCAGAATTTGTTTTCTGAACGGTAGACTTAACGCCCTCCTCTGCACTTATTATTCAGTTGTTTTCATGCTTGGATATTTTAATGCTACGTTCTAGTGTTTATTTCTCGGAATGAAAATTGTTTTTTTTTCTGCTCTAGGGTTCCTTCTTTCATTCGCTGTTCAAAATATGACAATGTCCATGGGCATATGTGGATACTCCATCATCTGCAATTACTCTCTTGTCATCATGTGGAGATAGGGATATTTTGTTCACTTCCACTGACGCAACATTATGTTGATGGGACATAATTAGGTTCATTGGCGTTCTTATGATTTCTCTGCTTTTAAGACAGTCCACATAGCTCTCAAAGGTGATGTACTGTTTAATGGCACTATGTTTTATGCCTTTTATCTTCTTGATTATGCCTCCATCGATGTCGAGTGCATACATCTTCGGTCTCAGTCCAACAAAACGACGAATGATTTTTCCATTGGCTTCATCTTTAAATTTTCCCAACACTTTCTTGTTTTTTGTAGAATGACATATGTGCTCGTTAGGATAATCAGCAGTATCCAGATGTTCCAGAAAACGTAACTTATCCTGGTATATGTCTCCGGTAGTCACACGATGGATGAAAGAGTCAGTATCCATGTACATGAGCTTCAGATTTTCAAGCCCGTAATACGGCATTAGCACATCATAATGATACCAATACATCAAGGTCTTCGAGATATCCAGCACACACATCCCAATGTATATAGGCTTGTTGAAGACTATCTCCCGGGACGCCATGTGTATTGCAGCCAGATTAGGTCCATATATAGTTCTATCAATAAATGTAGGCTTAGCAACCAGTTTTTCCAATGTCTTCCAATCGGCGACAAGTCGTATATTCAGTCGGTTTCTGATGTTTTCCATAGTTTTACCAAACATGGCATTGTTAAAAAGTTTGTAAAGATCCTTCTCGAAATCATTTCTCGATCCTTGTCGTAGCCGGTTATTGAATTCCACATAAGGCTTTAACCAACATGACTGTTGAAATTGTAGCACCCGATGGATTTTAGTCAGTTGTAACCCATGACTAAGGGCCTGCTTCAAGGTCATGTAATGCACCACATACCTAGTTCGTGATCCAAGGTGAGGAATTAGTTTCCTTGTAGAAGAACCCGGGGGCTTGATACACTCAGGTAGGAACGGTAAATCATTGTGTAGGTCATGGAGTTCTGTAGGATATTGAAGGTCCACTTCTAAGATGTATCCGAGAGGGTCATCTTCTCGTAGTATATCTAGGTTGATATCTTCAGGAGAAAACCACTTAAAACCCCCGTAAGCAAGGGGCTTCCCCATAGCCCACGCGTACTGGTTATTCGAATCCTCGTACGTAATATATTGAGAGGGTTTACTTGAGTCATACTCCTTCATGTAGTGATTGTTCGCTTCTGCATACCGATGAGAAACTTGGCATAGTCCTCCTCTTATACCTGCTTCAACCATGAGTAGCTGGTCATAATCCTGTAGTAATTCCAGTTCAATTCGTGTGTACAACAGCATTGCATCCCACGTAAGTCCGGGTGATGTATAATAATGTGCGGGATCAACTTTATGGGTTTTCAGGGTCTGCTCTCTGAATGTTTCAAACACATCTGCTAGTAGAAGGACATCTGAAGTTAAGTAGAGGTCACTGTACTCGCCTAGTGTTCTGATGTTGAAGTGACTCCATACGGTTTTTGCATGCTGATACTCTGCATCACTAATTCCTTCTCTGTTTAACTTACTGTAGAATGCTTCTCTCGGAGGAAGTTCTGTCTCACTCAAAACATCCCATGATGTAACGTAATCATAGGGAAACACACCTTTACGCATCATCAAATCGATCTTCTCTGCTCCAAAGTACTTCTGAGTTTCAGGATATGATGTTAGATTTTTTGCTAGTTTATCCAAGCTGGTACTAAGGAAGCGATAGGTATCCACAAAACGAAGTTTAAGGTCACCAACATACTTGGAAAATGATATATAACTTTCCTCAGAGCTAGGAATAACTTCTACTCTATCGCTAGTACAGCCTAACT
This sequence comes from Mantis religiosa, assembly GCA_030765055.1. NCBI lineage: Eukaryota > Metazoa > Arthropoda > Insecta > Mantodea > Mantidae > Mantis > Mantis religiosa. The sequence continues at coordinate 143,026,785 of CM060949.1, forward strand.
CCTTAACAATGAAATGGGAGTCATATCCACTCAGGTTATGTATGAAGACAGGAATATAATTAGGCGTTTTACAGGTTAGATTACACTGATTATGTAGACTTCCTCGATATTCACCACTTATATGATCATGATCTCGTACTTTCCAGTTATCGTCGGTAAATTCTTTACCACATAAGTAGCATTCTGTAGAAGATTCGAATGATTTTTGTTGCTTATCTGTCAGAGTTAATGGAGCACCAGTTTTGTATACAGCATTAATTTTCTTTGCGAGAGAACTTACATACTCCATAAACTTCGGTGCAGCATTATATCCTCGATATACATAGGGTTCAGTAGGAAGACCAGTCTGTAAACCTTCAATTGTAGCTGAGGATTTGACATAAACACAGAAACTCATAGGAATATGCTTCTGATATGGAACTGTATAAGACGTTTCGGGATTAGAAGAACACCCGTGGTAAGGGGTAAGAATGCTTTCAAAGTCAGCGTATATGACATAAGGTAATTTCAACATCCTTTCATGATTCTTGAATCTAACAATAGATTTCTCCTTAGTTGGCATAACAATCTTAGCAACTCCGTGTTGGCCACATATTTTTCTATGCTCATTTAACCTCTCAACTCCTCCATTTCGATACTCAAAGTGCGTAAAACAGCGTTTGCAGATACAGAGTTTTCCCTCACATTTGGTTTTTTGTTGATGAATAAGTCTCTCGAAATTCTTTATATAAACGTAATGATGACGTCCAGCTGAATTGCTTAACAGAAGCAGATCGCGATGATCGGACAGTTCTTCATCGATAACCTTCATAGGAAACACTTGATTTTTCTCATCCAGTCCGAAAACATTTATAGAGATGTTATTTTTTCGTTCAAATTTCGGGATATCAGTCAGGCTCGTAGGAAACGAGAGGCAGGAAAAGTCATATCTCTCTTGAAGATCCTTATACTTGCTAACACGATGAGGATTCTTCTGAATGAACTTTGCGAGAACAGCATACATAAAACACTTTTCATCTTCATAATTCTGTGGATTTATGCAGGCTCCTTTAGCTCCAATAGAGGTCGGTAGAGGGATGTAACTGGTCCCCCTCAGTTCATTATTCTTGTTGATTCTAACACGCACACCATCAACAGCTAATAAAGCCCAGCTGCTTCCTTTAAGTTGACTTTCCTCCATTTCAGTACAAAGTTTCTTGAATTTACTTTCCAATATGGCGTCCAAGTCACTTTCTAAAAATATTGCTTGATTTGGCGTTTTAAAGGCTTTATCAGTAGTGTCACCAACGGCATTCACAAACCGACATTCAGCCATGAGGTTAATTTTCACACTTTTATGCATCCTCAGTTGCTTCTGAACGGCTTGAATTATCCGCTGTTTTGATTCCTGGAGATATGTATTCAGGTCTTGGCATGTAGAGCACTGGATGAAATATGATTTCAGTCGATCCTGGAAAGCTGTTTCATATTCTACGACATCGTCTTCATCAGGAACCATTAACAGCAATTTATGTTTGGTAGGCTCGATCTTGAGTTTCTTAGCAGTAGTTATTCTCTCGCATCGTTCTTGGTGAGTATCTCTGCGATTCTCAGTATCATAAACGTTACCACAATGTTTACATTCGTAAAACCGGCCACATACCAGCTCATGTCTCTTTTTATTGTAGCTTTTCAGGAAACTCTTTGCACATATGCTACACCTATTTTCAGGTATAGTGTCTAACAGAGCTTCCATCGCTATAGTTTTTTGTTGTGTGCAGGCTAATTCTCAGGAATATGCTGCCAAGTAAGTGTCTTGATACACTTCTCACTTCTCTTCTTCACCTTGATAAGTTATCAGCGCTACTGATGATGAATTTCACTGTAGAAGCTGATCCGCTATGCTATAAACACACTAGCGTAATTACAATCTAAGATCGATAAAGCTCTCTTTATACACTTAGCACAGACCTAATAGAAAACTTCATCATCCCCTTCACCAACGGGATTCGAAGGTGGCACTCCTATCGGAGAAAACCTAAAGGAAAACTTCATCACACCACCACCACCACCACCACCACCACCTTTGTAGTTCGAAGGTGGCGCTCCTATCGGAGAAAACCTAAAAGAAAACTATTATCTTGCTACCACAGGGGTTCGAAGATGCTTCTACTATTGGAGAAAACCTAAAAGAAAACTCTATTAATTTCCCAGTTTTCGATTATTCTTTAACTACTTTACAATTCACATGAGAGAAAAAATTAGACAAATTAAAATTGAAAAAGGAAATAAATAGCTAGATTTGAAGATAAAATTTAGACAATTCAAACGAGTATAAACACGACTAAGCTCCGCCTTTTAGTTTTAAAGTTACATTAGGAGCTCCCATTGCCACCCGTAGACACCTCTACGTCATCTTCAACCACGTGTTCTTGATTCTTTTCACACATATCTTAACATAACAGTTATATTTTTCCCAAGTTCATCTATTACACCGTTTAACTGATCCACGGGGCACCCTTAGAATCCTTCACTTCATCCTCAAACACACCTTCTTGAACCCTTTTGATATATTTTAACCTATTTATGTTTGTTGCTACGGGCATCCGTTCTCTTTTCTTAAGTTAAATTATTACGACCATCTTGTTATGTTTAAGTCTCATGCTTATATATTAAACTTTGTGATTAAGTATTTTGATTTGAAAGTCTATGTAAATCGGTTAAGGTAAACATCTCTTCTCAACATGAGACAAGTCATGATGTATGATCTTATGGGGTGAGCTTGCCAACACGTCTAAAAGCATTTATATTCAAAGGTATTTAAATTATCCCACCGAGATTTGAACCCTGATCCTAAGGCGTAAATTACCATTTCAACAACAATTCAGACCTAAAGTATATATGTATACGCTATTTCATTGCGCTAACGTTATTAGTTCAAGAGTTATTTAAGATTCAAGTTATTGCGACAGAAGCGGTTATCGAACCACGGGTCTGTAGGATACGGAATCATAAATCATTCACAGCATATGTTGAATGAAAAAAACCTGCGCTTTCCCCTGTTGTTCTATGTGCAATAGATCAGAAATAGAACACAATTACATAATTCAGTGGACGATGGGAACTGAACCAGGGACCCTTGAGCTACACGTTGTCAGCATATGATTAACTATGAGAAGCATAACCATATAAAGGTTATTTCACTTCTCTAGACCCAGCGGTTTCAGAGATATTTAAATTAAACGATTCAGGACTCGAACTAAGGACTACAGGTATACAGTATATACCCTGCGGACCCCGCTAACCATATGTAAGTAATAAAGTTTATCCGAAGTCGCTATCATAATTAATTTAGGAGTTACTCAGATTTACCGATTCAGGACTCGAACCGAGGACAACCAGTATATGAGAGAACGTCTGTAGATGCTCCTTAACGATATAAAAGTAATAAAGTTTATCCGAGCTCGCTATCGTTACTAGTTTCGGAGTTATTCGAATAATAAATGTACTGATTTGCACGGGATTCGATTAGGCGACCATTGATAAAACTATCAGTCAGACAGTCAGTAAGGGCACGGACACCCCTGCGCGGTAGAAAGGCAGCATGCATCGTCTTTCCACCCCTGGTCGGCATCCCATTAGTTTGCGAACCGTCTTTATTTATCACATGCAGGTGTGCCTGCGTCTTGGGACAAGGGTTTGACAGGTCATTAATCAAGTAGTAGTTCATAAATGGTCCCCTATCCCTTGCCCCACCCCTTTGCAATTTATATGCAAATTAGATATAATATTGTGCTTAAGTCCCCCTTTATGAACTACTACTTGATTAATGACCTGTCAAACCCTTGTCCCAAGACGCAGGCACACCTGCATGTGATAAATAAAGACGGTTCGCAAACTAATGGGATGCCGACCAGGGGTGGAAAGACGATGCATGCTGCCTTTCTACCGCGCAGGGGTGTCCGTGCCCTTACTGACTGTCTGACTGATAGTTTTATCAATGGTCGCCTAATCGAATCCCGTGCAAATCAGTACATTTATTATTCGAATAACTCCGAAACTAGTAACGATAGCGAGCTCGGATAAACTTTATTACTTTTATATCGTTAAGGAGCATCTACAGACGTTCTCTCATATACTGGTTGTCCTCGGTTCGAGTCCTGAATCGGTAAATCTGAGTAACTCCTAAATTAATTATGATAGCGACTTCGGATAAACTTTATTACTTACATATGGTTAGCGGGGTCCGCAGGGTATATACTGTATACCTGTAGTCCTTAGTTCGAGTCCTGAATCGTTTAATTTAAATATCTCTGAAACCGCTGGGTCTAGAGAAGTGAAATAACCTTTATATGGTTATGCTTCTCATAGTTAATCATATGCTGACAACGTGTAGCTCAAGGGTCCCTGGTTCAGTTCCCATCGTCCACTGAATTATGTAATTGTGTTCTATTTCTGATCTATTGCACATAGAACAACAGGGGAAAGCGCAGGTTTTTTTCATTCAACATATGCTGTGAATGATTTATGATTCCGTATCCTACAGACCCGTGGTTCGATAACCGCTTCTGTCGCAATAACTTGAATCTTAAATAACTCTTGAACTAATAACGTTAGCGCAATGAAATAGCGTATACATATATACTTTAGGTCTGAATTGTTGTTGAAATGGTAATTTACGCCTTAGGATCAGGGTTCAAATCTCGGTGGGATAATTTAAATACCTTTGAATATAAATGCTTTTAGACGTGTTGGCAAGCTCACCCCATAAGATCATACATCATGACTTGTCTCATGTTGAGAAGAGATGTTTACCTTAACCGATTTACATAGACTTTCAAATCAAAATACTTAATCACAAAGTTTAATATATAAGCATGAGACTTAAACATAACAAGATGGTCGTAATAATTTAACTTAAGAAAAGAGAACGGATGCCCGTAGCAACAAACATAAATAGGTTAAAATATATCAAAAGGGTTCAAGAAGGTGTGTTTGAGGATGAAGTGAAGGATTCTAAGGGTGCCCCGTGGATCAGTTAAACGGTGTAATAGATGAACTTGGGAAAAATATAACTGTTATGTTAAGATATGTGTGAAAAGAATCAAGAACACGTGGTTGAAGATGACGTAGAGGTGTCTACGGGTGGCAATGGGAGCTCCTAATGTAACTTTAAAACTAAAAGGCGGAGCTTAGTCGTGTTTATACTCGTTTGAATTGTCTAAATTTTATCTTCAAATCTAGCTATTTATTTCCTTTTTCAATTTTAATTTGTCTAATTTTTTCTCTCATGTGAATTGTAAAGTAGTTAAAGAATAATCGAAAACTGGGAAATTAATAGTTTTCTTTTAGGTTTTCTCCAATAGTAGAAGCATCTTCGAACCCCTGTGGTAGCAAGATAATAGTTTTCTTTTAGGTTTTCTCCGATAGGAGCGCCACCTTCGAACTACAAAGGTGGTGGTGGTGGTGGTGGTGGTGGTGGTGGTGGTGGTGGTGGTGGTGGTGGTGGTGGTGTGATGAAGTTTTCCTTTAGGTTTTCTCCGATAGGAGTGCCACCTTCGAATCCCGTTGGTGAAGGGGATGATGAAGTTTTCTATTAGGTCTGTGCTAAGTGTATAAAGAGAGCTTTATCGATCTTAGATTGTAATTACGCTAGTGTGTTTATAGCATAGCGGATCAGCTTCTACAGTGAAATTCATCATCAGTAGCGCTGATAACTTATCAAGGTGAAGAAGAGAAGTGAGAAGTGTATCAAGACACTTACTTGGCAGCATATTCCTGAGAATTAGCCTGCACACAACAAAAAACTATAGCGATGGAAGCTCTGTTAGACACTATACCTGAAAATAGGTGTAGCATATGTGCAAAGAGTTTCCTGAAAAGCTACAATAAAAAGAGACATGAGCTGGTATGTGGCCGGTTTTACGAATGTAAACATTGTGGTAACGTTTATGATACTGAGAATCGCAGAGATACTCACCAAGAACGATGCGAGAGAATAACTACTGCTAAGAAACTCAAGATCGAGCCTACCAAACATAAATTGCTGTTAATGGTTCCTGATGAAGACGATGTCGTAGAATATGAAACAGCTTTCCAGGATCGACTGAAATCATATTTCATCCAGTGCTCTACATGCCAAGACCTGAATACATATCTCCAGGAATCAAAACAGCGGATAATTCAAGCCGTTCAGAAGCAACTGAGGATGCATAAAAGTGTGAAAATTAACCTCATGGCTGAATGTCGGTTTGTGAATGCCGTTGGTGACACTACTGATAAAGCCTTTAAAACGCCAAATCAAGCAATATTTTTAGAAAGTGACTTGGACGCCATATTGGAAAGTAAATTCAAGAAACTTTGTACTGAAATGGAGGAAAGTCAACTTAAAGGAAGCAGCTGGGCTTTATTAGCTGTTGATGGTGTGCGTGTTAGAATCAACAAGAATAATGAACTGAGGGGGACCAGTTACATCCCTCTACCGACCTCTATTGGAGCTAAAGGAGCCTGCATAAATCCACAGAATTATGAAGATGAAAAGTGTTTTATGTATGCTGTTCTCGCAAAGTTCATTCAGAAGAATCCTCATCGTGTTAGCAAGTATAAGGATCTTCAAGAGAGATATGACTTTTCCTGCCTCTCGTTTCCTACGAGCCTGACTGATATCCCGAAATTTGAACGAAAAAATAACATCTCTATAAATGTTTTCGGACTGGATGAGAAAAATCAAGTGTTTCCTATGAAGGTTATCGATGAAGAACTGTCCGATCATCGCGATCTGCTTCTGTTAAGCAATTCAGCTGGACGTCATCATTACGTTTATATAAAGAATTTCGAGAGACTTATTCATCAACAAAAAACCAAATGTGAGGGAAAACTCTGTATCTGCAAACGCTGTTTTACGCACTTTGAGTATCGAAATGGAGGAGTTGAGAGGTTAAATGAGCATAGAAAAATATGTGGCCAACACGGAGTTGCTAAGATTGTTATGCCAACTAAGGAGAAATCTATTGTTAGATTCAAGAATCATGAAAGGATGTTGAAATTACCTTATGTCATATACGCTGACTTTGAAAGCATTCTTACCCCTTACCACGGGTGTTCTTCTAATCCCGAAACGTCTTATACAGTTCCATATCAGAAGCATATTCCTATGAGTTTCTGTGTTTATGTCAAATCCTCAGCTACAATTGAAGGTTTACAGACTGGTCTTCCTACTGAACCCTATGTATATCGAGGATATAATGCTGCACCGAAGTTTATGGAGTATGTAAGTTCTCTCGCAAAGAAAATTAATGCTGTATACAAAACTGGTGCTCCATTAACTCTGACAGATAAGCAACAAAAATCATTCGAATCTTCTACAGAATGCTACTTATGTGGTAAAGAATTTACCGACGATAACTGGAAAGTACGAGATCATGATCATATAAGTGGTGAATATCGAGGAAGTCTACATAATCAGTGTAATCTAACCTGTAAAACGCCTAATTATATTCCTGTCTTCATACATAACCTGAGTGGATATGACTCCCATTTCATTGTTAAGGAGTTAGGCTGTACTAGCGATAGAGTAGAAGTTATTCCTAGCTCTGAGGAAAGTTATATATCATTTTCCAAGTATGTTGGTGACCTTAAACTTCGTTTTGTGGATACCTATCGCTTCCTTAGTACCAGCTTGGATAAACTAGCAAAAAATCTAACATCATATCCTGAAACTCAGAAGTACTTTGGAGCAGAGAAGATCGATTTGATGATGCGTAAAGGTGTGTTTCCCTATGATTACGTTACATCATGGGATGTTTTGAGTGAGACAGAACTTCCTCCGAGAGAAGCATTCTACAGTAAGTTAAACAGAGAAGAAATTAGTGATGCAGAGTATCAGCATGCAAAAACCGTATGGAGTCACTTCAACATCAGAACACTAGGCGAGTACAGTGACCTCTACTTAACTTCAGATGTCCTTCTACTAGCAGATGTGTTTGAAACATTCAGAGAGCAGACCCTGAAAACCCATAAAGTTGATCCCGCACATTATTATACATCACCCGGACTTACGTGGGATGCAATGCTGTTGTACACACGAATTGAACTGGAATTACTACAGGATTATGACCAGCTACTCATGGTTGAAGCAGGTATAAGAGGAGGATTATGCCAAGTTTCTCATCGGTATGCAGAAGCGAACAATCACTACATGAAGGAGTATGACTCAAGTAAACCCTCTCAATATATTACGTACGAGGATTCGAATAACCAGTACGCGTGGGCTATGGGGAAGCCCCTTGCTTACGGGGGTTTTAAGTGGGTTTCTCCTGAAGATATCAACCTAGATATACTACGAGAAGATGACCCTCTCGGATACATCTTAGAAGTGGACCTTCAATATCCTACAGAACTCCATGACCTACACAATGATTTACCGTTCCTACCTGAGTGTATCAAGCCCCCGGGTTCTTCTACAAGGAAACTAATTCCTCACCTTGGATCACGAACTAGGTATGTGGTGCATTACATGACCTTGAAGCAGGCCCTTAGTCATGGGTTACAACTGACTAAAATCCATCGGGTGCTACAATTTCAACAGTCATGTTGGTTAAAGCCTTATGTGGAATTCAATAACCGGCTACGACAAGGATCGAGAAATGATTTCGAGAAGGATCTTTACAAACTTTTTAACAATGCCATGTTTGGTAAAACTATGGAAAACATCAGAAACCGACTGAATATACGACTTGTCGCCGATTGGAAGACATTGGAAAAACTGGTTGCTAAGCCTACATTTATTGATAGAACTATATATGGACCTAATCTGGCTGCAATACACATGGCGTCCCGGGAGATAGTCTTCAACAAGCCTATATACATTGGGATGTGTGTGCTGGATATCTCGAAGACCTTGATGTATTGGTATCATTATGATGTGCTAATGCCGTATTACGGGCTTGAAAATCTGAAGCTCATGTACATGGATACTGACTCTTTCATCCATCGTGTGACTACCGGAGACATATACCAGGATAAGTTACGTTTTCTGGAACATCTGGATACTGCTGATTATCCTAACGAGCACATATGTCATTCTACAAAAAACAAGAAAGTGTTGGGAAAATTTAAAGATGAAGCCAATGGAAAAATCATTCGTCGTTTTGTTGGACTGAGACCGAAGATGTATGCACTCGACATCGATGGAGGCATAATCAAGAAGATAAAAGGCATAAAACATAGTGCCATTAAACAGTACATCACCTTTGAGAGCTATGTGGACTGTCTTAAAAGCAGAGAAATCATAAGAACGCCAATGAACCTAATTATGTCCCATCAACATAATGTTGCGTCAGTGGAAGTGAACAAAATATCCCTATCTCCACATGATGACAAGAGAGTAATTGCAGATGATGGAGTATCCACATATGCCCATGGACATTGTCATATTTTGAACAGCGAATGAAAGAAGGAACCCTAGAGCAGAAAAAAAACAATTTTCATTCCGAGAAATAAACACTAGAACGTAGCATTAAAATATCCAAGCATGAAAACAACTGAATAATAAGTGCAGAGGAGGGCGTTAAGTCTACCGTTCAGAAAACAAATTCTGACGCTGGTCCCAAGTCCAGAGAAAAAAGACGAGGGACGTCTACCTCACCACATAAGCTAACTGAACACACTTTAGTTAATGTTAAATAGGTAAATTTAAAAAGTAACTACTATCTCGTAATCTGAAATATCCTTGAAAAACTTCTTAATTAGTTATAAAATGAATTGAGTAACGTAACTTGGTCTAAAATATCCCTGAAACGCGCATAAACCTCATAACATCTGAAAAAGCATGGAAATAGCATTAGAACATTGGTTTAGCGTAACGACTTATTACAAGACGATGCATAGGGGGTAAAAGCTTGAAAAAGACACAAGAGTACGAAGACATCAATCTGCATGAAAAAATGTAAGAAAACTGTACGCCTAGACCATTGCAAATATACCTCTAACAGTAAAGAAGATATCTCTAGCTGGCAAACTTTTAGCTATGAAGCTTATAGCTTTTAATCCTAGAGTTCCGAGATCATACCTCAATACCTAACCTCCAGATCCTACAGCTTTTAACCTCCTGACCAGCAACCTTTAGCTATGAAGCTTAAAACACTTAACCCTAGAGCCCTCAGATCATACCTCCATACGTAACCTTCAGATCCTACAGCCTTAAACTCTAGACCGAGAGATCTAACCTTGAATCCATACGACCTAACCACTAAACCTACAGTCTTTAACCTTTAGACATACGAGCTTAAGCTATGAGACTTATATCCTTTAAACCCCAGGCCCTAAGATCATGCCTCAAGACCTAGCCATGTGACCATAAGAGATGAGGAACATAGTCAAAATACATAGTCTTTCAGATCAAAAGGCTTAATCAAAAAGCCTAAGATATAAGCATAAGACCTCATAACATAACAAGGTAGAATAGAGTTCCTGAAAGCATAGATAAGGAACGAAAAACAAGAAACCCTAGCAACAAAAGAACCTCAATTTTTAGGAAAAGAGAAGCAGATACACAAAGGGTTAAATTTACTGTATAAAGATCTGTAATCAGCATATATACCTCTTGCAGTGACAAAGATAGCTATAATATCGATATGCCTAAAAACTTTGCATCATACATACAAGTAGTTAGCATGAGAAAAGAAACATGCTTAGGATAGGTTAAGGAGGTAAAAACGGGGCAGCTTAAGAAAAGAGAACGAATGTTAATACCAGAATCAACTAGGTTCAACAATGATCAAGAAGCTAAAACCATGGGATATATTAGGTTAGGTTAAAGTGGTAGAATAGAGGAACTTAAGGAAAGAGAACAAATAGGTTAACAGGTGCAACAAAGGAAGCCACTAGCCAAACACAGCTAGGTTATAATAAGAATGATGAAAGAAGGTAGAAATGAAAGAGTATATTAGGTTAGGTTAGTTTATAATAGGATGACATAGTAAAGCATAAATGTAGTACTTGCCCCAAGATTAACCGCCTTTAATCGCTGGACTAGCAAACTTAACTTCAAAATTATAAGACCATACCTCAGCCTATAAAACATAGATAAAAGACCCTACGGTCTTTATCCTCTAGACCAACAACATTTAGCTATGAACCCTACAACCCTTAACCCTAGAGCTCATTCCACATTAAATCCTATAGGTATTAACCTCCCATACCAGCAACCCTACCTGTTAAAACCTGCAACCCTTAACCCTAGAGCCCCAGATCATACCTCAAGACCTAACCTCTAAGTCCTATAACTATTAACCTCCCAGACCAACAGTCTTTACCTAAGAAACCCTGCAACTCTTAACCATAGAGTCCCAGATCATACCTCAGGACCTAACCATTAAATCCTTCAGATATTAACATCCCATACCAACAGACTTTACCTAAGAAACCCTGCAACTCTTAACCATAGAGTCCCAGATCATACCTCAGGACCTAACCATTAAATCCTTCAGATATTAACATCCCATACCAACAGGCTTTACCTAAGAAACCCTGCAACTCTTAACCCTAGAGCCTCAGATCATACCTCGAGACCTAACCTCTAAGTCCTATAGCTATTAACCTCCCAGACCAACAGTCTTTACCTGTGAAAAACCTGCAGCTCTTAGCACTAGACCCTCCTCCCAGATCATACATAGAGACCAAGCCCCTAAATCCTACAGCTCACAACCATCCAGACCAACAGACTTCGCCTGTGAAACTATTAACCCTAGAGCCTTAGACCATACCTCAAGAGCTTACCATTAAATCCTGCAGCCCTACCTGTTGAAACCTGCAGCCCTTAACCCTAGAGCCTCAGATCATACCTCGAGACCTAACCTCTAAGTCCTATAGCTATTAACCTCCCATACCAGCAGTCCCACCTGTTAAAACCTGCAACCCTTAACCCTAGAGCCCCAGATCATACCTCAGGACCTAGTCTCTAAATCCTACAGCTCTAAACCATCCAGACCAACAGACTTCACCTCCAGACCAACAGACATCACCTGTGAAAAACCTGCAGCTCTTAGCACTAGACCCTCCTCCCAGATCATACCTCAGGACCTAACCATTAAATCCTTCAGATATTAACATCCCATACCAACAGACTTTACCTAAGAAACCCTGCAGCCCTTAACCCTAGAGCCTCAGATCATAGCTCAAGACAAGCTCTGATCATACCTCAGGACACAGCATTATAAGGTACACCAAATTAAGAGGATTGACTGCCTACCTAAACACTGTCTAAATCCACTAAACATACCGATTGCGCATGGCCGCCATCTTGCTCATTTGGGTCTGTTCTGGAACCGCTATTTTTAACCTACTTATACCTTTATCGAACAAAAAGTCGTTATTCCTTTTTATTGCGGTTATGCAAAGAGAATGGAATGTCAAAGGAATTATAAGCAACCAGCTGTTAGAAAGACTTGACTAGCTAAGCCAAATATGTATTAAAACCATTTCTACAAAGCTCTACTTCGATTAACATAAAGTACATATCAAAATAAGCATTTTTAAGATTTATAAGTGTGGATAAAGCACATATTTTTTCTGTGACGTAATACACAATTCACAGTGCAAAGCGGCAAATGCAGTATCATTGTCACTTTCTTCGCTATGTACTTGCAGTAAATAGAGGAAGTATTACATTCCATCAAAAATTCTATACTAACAAGGGAACTATCACACAGCATTGTACCGGAGGGATTGTTTACCTCAGCGGGCAACACATCACATATTTTGAAATATATTTAAAATATAAATATTGCGTGTGCAATAATAAAAGGCATACAGAGTAAAAGACGAAATTATACTTTATAACATTACGCAATAAACGATAACCTAATACCTAATCTCTGTTTCATATAACCTTGCCCCGCTGATATGTATCACTCCGCGTGCAACTACCTTCCGCCTTACCCTAATTTGCTAACGCTTTCGCGCCATAGGCCATAGGCGGTACCTTCCCGTCACATTTAAACCTGCAGTATACGTCATAATAATTACCAGGAAGATAGATAAAAGCATATAAATAAGTATATGAAGGCATGCAAAAATACAAGTTTATAATGAAACTGAGCAAGTTGAAACTGAATGAATGAGCAAAGAAACTGAAACAAGTTTATAATGAAAGGACTTCGGCCTTTAAGACTGGGATTCTTTTAAACCAGCACACATACCTTGCAAAAAAGCTTGTCTTTCAGTCTTAAAAGTCGTGTCACGCCATACTTTACTTGTCGTGTGTACTTCATTCACCCAACTCTCCTCAAGGTAGTATATTTTGCGACTTGTATCCCGGTACGTCTGATTATCCTTAAATAACGTCTTCGCCACACAGCAATATCGCCCCTGGAGTGGTAAGTTTTCCTGTTGTCTCAATTTCATGTCTCGACATTCCTACGCATCTAACACACCTGTAAGTTCAGAGCACAGCTGTTCGACTTCTCCCACTGACAAAAACGAATTCTTCTGTGTGAGTGCATTAAACACATGCACCACAATTCTTTTTTCGCCGCTCTGTAAAGGTTTTCCCTTGCGATGTTTCAGTAAAAAACTGGCAGTAGACTCTGCCATTATACATATAATAAGTACACGCACAATAAACGATCAGTAAAATAATTTAGCCCTCGCACTCGGCAGAACACACCTTCGAATGGCAATATATGACTAATGCAGTTCAAAACAAGCTCAGTGATAAAAGCACATAAACAAATATATCATCACTAACGCTAAATCACGTGCTATCTTGCCATGTACTTGAAAGCAAAGGAACCTCCTCTTTACTTCGTTTAAGAATTAACATGAATTTCAGGTAAATCAACTCTGTTGCGTAATATATTTAATTAAAACAGTTACGAAAATATAAATTTGACAATTCTCTTCCAACATATAAAGATATATCACCATGTTAAATAACGAACTAATGTTTACCACACGGCAGTCTATACTGCAATAGCAGCCAATGATAGGTGATAAGGTCACGTGACCGTTAAAAGATACGGGGCAAGCTTATGTGAAACAAGGATTAGGCAATTCAACACTTCGTCTTCCCAAGCATTCAAACATAACTGTTCATGATTACTTCATCATCATTATCATCATCAACTTTTCACGGTTTAAGCCTTCAAGGATCGTTGTGGTCTCATAAATTTTAAATAAAAAGTGTTGTATCCATCTTTTTCTTGGTCTACTATTATTTCTTCTACCTAAAGGTTTGTAATCTAAAACTAGTTTTGGAATACGGCTATCATTCATTCTGTCGACATGTTCCTTCCAGTTATTTCTATATTGTTTTATTCTATCTGTTAGCTTAAAAATATTCATTTCATTTCGTGTGTCCGCACTTCTTTGCTTATCTAGAAGATTATACCCTACTACATTTCTCAAAAACTTCATTTCCGATGTTTCAATCATTTTGTTCTTCCTTTTAAGTTAATGTCCAAAGTTCACTACCATGTAATAATATAGGAATTGTCATTACTTTATAGAACTTTAATTTAGTCTCTCTTCTCGTATTTTTAAGGTTCCTTTTATGGTGCCACATATACCAATAAATTTGTTGATTTTATTTATAATGCCACTACTTTTAAAATAAGAGATATTGCAAACAAGATAATTAAAGCAATTGACTTGTTCAACGGGTTTTTCTTCTAATATTTCGGCTCTTATGGTATTAGATTCCTTGAAGGCTGAAACTTTAGTTTTTTTATAGATATTGACAGACAGTGTTATTTAATATATGTAACGCTTTTTGTAAACCATTTCCTGAGCTAGATATGAGAACTAGATCGTCTGCAAATAATAAGGTATCTAAATATCTATTTCTAATTATAAAATGCGAATCTAATTTTGTCTTCCAATCAGATGTGGCATCGTCAATATAAATATTAAAAAGTGACGGTGAAAGTGGACACCCTTGCCTTACTCCTTTGTTTATTGTTGTCTTTAGATCTGTCTTCATTCCAGTTTCTATCATGATCTTATTTTCTATATATAAATTTCTTATTGCTGTTATCAAATGTTGGGGTACACCTTTCTGTTTCATAATACTCCATAATTTATTTCTATTTACCTTGTCAAAGGCCTTCTCAAAATATATAAATACCATATAAGTCTGTACATTGAACTTCCTATGTTTTCAAATTATCTGATTAACAGTAAATATAGTCAGAACAAGATCTTCCTTTTGTGAATTCATTTTTAATTTCCATAATTATATTTTCCATTATTATATTTAAACAACATTTCAGAATACATGCATAAATTGTATAGCATGTATTTGAAATGCTTATGCCTCTATAATTTTTACATTTATGATGATTATCTTTCTTATAAATTGGATATATTTTTGCTATTCTCCATTCTTCTGCAATATGGTCGAACTTCCAATATATATTTTATTAGGTCTAATAGTCGGTATTTCAATGGATTGAATACATACTTAATTAATTCATTACTAATGTTATCTACTCTAGGAGGTTTCTTATTTTTGAGGTTATTAATTGTAGACAATTCTTCAAGTGAAATTGGATCTATATTTTCATCTATTAATGCTAAGAGGTTTCCTCATTTTCTTTTTTCTCAGTCCATAAATCCTGAAAATAAGATATCCACTTATCTTAATTTCCAATTGCCTTTGTCTTTTCTGTTAAGATTTTAACTCCAGAGGTTCTACTCCCATTAGTCCTGGACCCGTAGGACCAAGGACCCGGGCCTCCTTCTAACTTGGAGCGATGGAAAACTCCAGGGTTCTTTCCATGGGGCAATACCTTTAGCCTAAAAAGACCCCGCCCCCATCGACTACTACGCCAAGACGGGTGGAAGTGGATACGTCACTTACGTGCGTCAACCCCGCAGGGAAGATTACCGAAAACCTCGGTGGGGCCGCCTGGTGATCTAGCACACCTCCTACTAGCTCTGCAGGCTACTAGCCGGGACTTATTAGGCAACCCCCTGCCCCCTCCGGGCGGCCATAGCCTGGCCGGAGGTACCCAATTCCCCGTGGGTGTCGGGAACACACTGCCCCCTCGAGTCCAACCCAATTCGAACAACTCCCCTACGGGAGGGGCTTGGCAGTTCGGCCCGAGGTTCCTCTGGTAAAGTCAGAGTGCTAAGGGTCCGTAGCGCCCGCACCTCGACAGCTGAAGGGGACGGATCCCCTCCCCTATGGGATTTCTGTTAAGATGTTTTAATATTTTATGTGCCTTATCTTGTCGGACAAGTACATCAAATTCTATGTCACTTATGTATTTTTCCCAAGAGTTTCGTTCAATTTTTCGTATTTCTCTTCGGACAATAGCTCTTATTCGTGTGTATTCAATTAAATTCTCTTCAGTTTTTGAATTCAAACCCTTTAAGTATAAATCTTTCTGTTCTTTAACACGTTTAGCTATATTATCATTCCAAATCTTAAGTGTTTTCTTTTATAGTTTTTTCCCCTTATTCCAAGTGATTCAGCGGCTGCCTCTGTTACTGTTCTTTTATCTGTTTCCATTCTTCATTGATGTTTTTACTTGTAGGTTTGTAAGTTAAACATAGATTTAATCATGCTTGATATAGATTTCTAATGGATTCATCCTGCAATAAATGAACGTTAAAAGCTTTAACACTTTTATTATTTGTTCTTGTTCTGCTTGTCTTCCATCTGGTAGGTATTGCTAGCTTTGTTATGAGGAGGTAATGGTTAGAACCAATATCACATCCTCTAAATACTCATGATTACTTAAATAGCATAATGTCGATGTCTGTTTCGTTGCTGTTTAACTATCGCCGTGGATAGCTATTGGATAATATTTCCTAATGATTATCTCCTTCTATCCAAAACTAAGAAAAGTTGTTATATTATGAAGCTTCTACCATTAAAATATCTCGTAGCTACTTCAGACAATAACCTCTTGAAGCTGTGTCGCTTTTTCATCTTGCTAATATCGATCAGTATCAATGCACGTATATATCGCCTACGTAGCAGATTTTCTGAGTGGGCTGTTCGAAGATGAAAACCGCTCTGTCCTTAAGAAAGGTTACTCTAAAGCTTGTTTATTTTCTTCCTTTGAGGGATTTTGCGTGGAAGACTCGTGTAAAAAGGATGTAGGCACTTTTGTATGATTTCTCTCCGAATAATATATAAGAGATACATAAATAAGAAAGATGTAGAAGCGTTCCTAGCGACTCAAAGAGCAGAAGAAATCAAGTCAAGCACATGATTTTCTTTCTAGTTTCCAAAACTTTTACCGAGTGTAGAAGAGCTGTTACAACGAACCTACAGTAAAATATCACCACATTGCAAATCCTTGTAGATCATAAAAGTACTAAGTGTATGTCTCTCTCTCTCTACTTACAATTAGTATGCACCACATAGTTTAAAATCGTATATGTTGCATTTACATGACCTTCACTATTCACATTTCTAGAAAATTGGCATAAATGTTTAACATTTACGAACTTCCTTGTATTTATAAGAACATAGTGAAATAAAGCTATAGTCAGGATCTTAGAAAGTAGATGTAATGACTGTAAAATTCTTTGTTTGTTACATCACCACGAGAGAAAACGAATACAGTTTACCACTTCATAAATGCGACATTTGCATTCACAACAAATTCACATAGATGCGTTAAATACAAGTATTTTCGTATAGAAAGTTATGCTTCTATCTCTGTTACATTATGATATATTTAGGATTTCATATTAAGAAGGGCGTACTTATTTAAAATGTTAGGAAACAGCCTGCTAATGTTTATTTCTGAGATGAGAAGAAAAGAAAGGTTGAATAAATGAAAGCAAATAATTTGTTCCAGAAAATGTAAATATTTAACATCTTATAAACCTATTACTTTGAAGAAAAGTGCTTAATGCCTAGACATTTTTAGCTTTCCTATGTATTGGAATGTGTTACATTCCAGTTAAACCTTAATTTTTAAAAAACAAATCAATTTTTTCAAAAAATGTTTCAAATTATTTTTATTAAAGTGCAAGCAACTTCCAGCAATTGACAAATAAACCCTATATTTTGAATGTTGTCCAAAGTTTAGTTTCTCTTTGTCGTTCGTATAACTTAACAAAATATTCGGAAAAAAGATATAAGGCCAAAACTCAGTGTATATCGATGTGGATTTCTTTAAAATAAACAATTATATTAAAAACTCTTTTCATGACATAATTCGCTCCTCTTAACTTTAAACTTATAAAGCAGAATGTAAGACGTTTTTAATGCCCATTAGTTTGTTTCTCAGGAATTCATCTGTGCCTAAAACACACACACACACACACACACACACACACACACACACACACACACACACACACACACACACACACACACACACACACACACACACACACACACACACACACACACACACACACACACACACACACACACACACACACACACACACACACACACACAAACTGCCCGCCTCTGAAGGTGATAGGGTGTAAGCCTCACATTCAAGTGGTCCCAATTTCGAATCTCGTCAGGGTGAGTTATCTCTATAAGATACTTTTCCCTGGTTTTCTCTTTTCCTGAAAGATGAATGTTGGAAGTTTCTAAGCTCTGTGGACTCTGGAGTCATTTGATCACCATTTTACCTATTTCATTCATCGTCCGATATGACTTAAATTGGATGACGTTAATTTAAAAAAAGTAGCTAACACAATTCAGCCCGACCAGCTGCGTGTTCTGTTCTAATCGTAAAGTTACTCTCTTAAATAACTCTCTTAACTTTTTTTTTCCTTGCGCGGGCCAATGGCATCACTCTTCCCTTGCCCGCCTCTAGCGTAGGTTGAAACTTGGTCAGGGTGAGTTATTTGGATAAGCTTTTTCCGGAATTTTCCCTTAACCCAAAATATGAATGTCTAGTAACATTCGTGGACTCTGGGCTCACTTGAGCATCATTTCAGAATTCCATTCGTCGTCCGATAAGTCAACGTTGGAGGACTTAAATTAAGAAGATTAAAAAGTAAAAGAAAAGGTCTTCCCCCCTGAGTAATTTCTCTCACGTCGCCCAGTATCTGTTATTGGGCACCCATTAACCTAGCAGTTTTCCAAGAATTTACCGGATGAATTAGAGATGTTGAATGTTGGTGCAATGATTCTCACGTGTAGACAAAATCTTACTGACTAAACTTTCTACCACAAATTGAAATAAAGTTAAATATGTATATCTAATTTTTCTCTTAGTTTCTTAATCATCCCTTAATTTGTCTTTTCATTGGATTACAGTGGATTACGGTATGGAGGGGGATTCGGCGCTAAAACCAGTTTTGATCTATTATAGCTATGCCCCGGGATGAGGGATGAGGGGAGAGGAGACAGAGCGGCTGACCTAAAGAGTCACGACAGTGCAGAGAGCAGGGTCCCTACTATTTACCGGTATGAAACTCCCTGGCAGGCCAACACAACCAGCATCCCATCCACTGTAGTTCTGAAACAGCACACCAAATCGACCCGTGAGACCGGAAACCGAGAGTGTATCATCTTGCCATGCAGCACCGAGACAACCGCGGATACTTCTACCCTGAAAGAGACCACAAGGTGAAATGATAATGGAGATGAAATGGAGGGACAAGAATTTCGGGGGGTGTAATTAACCTGCCAGAGAAAACCCCCGAAAAAACCATGGATCAGGAAGGTTGGCCACGGGAATCGAACCGGACCTCCTGAATGCGGGCCTTTGCCTTATCATACTATTATCATGTACTTGTTCCACGTTAAACTATGCGTTTATTGAAATCACCCATAATTTCGGTGTCAACGTGAACCAAGTAATTATGCGAATGGTTATGTCTAGCCCGGTAATTACAGTGAAAAACAACTATAAACCATTTATTCGCTTTGCATTTAACGTTTACACACACATTTTACAATTATATTTAGCGTACACGCTGAGGGGACTCAAAAGTCGGTGATCGGGGAAAATGTCCTTCTGGTAGAAAACAACAAGGAAGGCTTACAGTGTACACACGACGCAAATTTGTCGCATCTTATCTCGTTGTCTATCTCAATGAGCCGTGACAGACGGGAGCCCGGACAACTTTCATTTTCCTCATTGGTTTTCCGTGTTTGCCGTTCACCTGAATAAGCGATAAGCGCGACACAATTCAAATTGCTTACCCACTGCTTGATTTTATTTTCCTACTTATGGATTTCCTTTATCTGTCAGCAGGTGCTGAAAATTGCCACTTTCCTGAAATCACAAAGCGCTACTTGGAGCTACCGAAGTTTTCCTCGTCATTTCCTTTCTTTGTGCTACGTTACCTGCAATTTCCTGCTATATTGGTTCGCTTAAAAGGTTTAAGTAAACAAAATATTTTGTAATGATGGTACATTTTTCTGAATAATGTTACCTAAAGTATCAACTCGATTAACTATTTTGAAAAAGAAGCTGTAGAAGGGACGTCTTGGAGAGATAAGAGTATATTAAGTATTGATAATATTTACCAACAAACTCCTTTGTCGTTAAAGCTGCAAGCGAAGGAACTCATGGTCCAGCAAAGAGATAATTGAAATTGCAAGGCTTAAAAATAGAGCCACGGGTTAACTTACCAATATGTATAAGAAGAGAAATGTTAAAATTAAAATCAGATAAGACTATTAAGGAGATTTGTACTTACTTAGAAAAGGTAAAAAGGAAAATAAATGAAAAAAAACTAGGACGCTGAAAATGCTTCTGCTTTATATAGAACGGTCATAGCAGCATAGCCGTTGGATTAAAGTTTCACTAAAGAAGTCAACAAAAATAGTAGGTTATGTCCAACGCCTAAAGTTTATAAGAGTTGCTTTATTTGTATAATAAGATTCTGCAGCTTAATGTTAATGTTATAAGACGACCAGATTCGAAGGATAGACATAGCTCCTCGAAGTACAGCGGATCTTTTGTGAAGACAAGACAGCAGAGAGCAGGGTCCGTACAATTTACAGATAAGACTCCCCTCGTACAACAGGATCCCCTTCTCCATGCAGACTTACTGTCCTCCACAGGAGAGAAAGCCTCCGGGGCCTGAGACGCAGGGGAACTGCAGAAGGTTCCCATACCCTCCCTAGACATGTGTATGACATCCCATGTCAGTACAGTTACAGACCATTCAAAAAAATTCTGACGGCTTCTACTTTTGTGAATGTGTGAATGAATCTTCCCGGTTTTAGTGCACAGAGTGAATAGGCCGTATGTTTTTAACGGTTCTGCTCCTTGTGTAGCATTTGTTCCCTATCATACACATTCGCTGTCCTTGTCCCACTGTATAAAGGAGCACATTCCTTTCAGGGAACTTCTTTGCGTTGCTGGACAGTACACATTCCACTCGGGAGACCGTTCTGATATGGAGGATGAAGTTACATAGAGCAGCCCTTTTCCCTGCCATGCAACGCCGAGATTCTCTTTGTACTGATAACCCTGAAACAGCTAACGTGAAGCGAGATGAAACGCTCTAAAACAACCCTTGATATTCTTTGACGTGAAGACTTTCTCTATCACCTTATCCCCACAATAGTGCTGAAATCCTCCTGATTCTAATCAGTTTTCAAATATTAGTGGTTTTTGACCTTCCCTTGCGCGCGCGTACACACACGCACACACACACACGCACGCACCACATCTCTATATTAATACAACTTAGTTATATATTCTGGTAACTTTAAAATTGTCGCCAGTAATGTTAAGTATGTACTAGACAACTTTAAATGTCTGCTATGTACTTACCTATAGCAAGTAGAGGAAGTATTGCATTCCACTCAAAAATCTGGGACCGAATTTCACCGAAAATACATATTCTTAGGCTCCCCTAAATCCACAAGAAGCAGCTCTAAAATGCAGTCCGAGCACGCGCGCCTGTGTCTGTATACAGCATAGCTCAGCAATGAAAAACCATTGAAACACCAAACTTTGTAATTTAAGTCCTCCAAGGACACGTGGTTTAAAAAAATAACGTTCACCCAACATTACCCTTCGAATGTAAAATTACACTATGCAACAAATGTTATACCTTTTTTCTGTCCTTTAGATGAAGATATGTGATTTTAACTAATTGAGATGTGCTGAATTCAGTTTTGAAATCCAAAATTATCTATCACCTACCAATTTTTTATGCTGAATATAATTTTTTCTATTAGCAACCGATTTTTATGATACATTTTAATTGTAAAAGATATTTATAATGAAAAACGTAATAATTGCAAAGAACAGTAAATTAAAATGTCTTTGTTGATTGCGCTTAAGGAGAGCTTCTGGGCTATCTCTGACGATTGGATAGAAAATTCATACTTGCATTCCATTTTCAACTTAAACGTTTTTCAAAGGCTGATATTTATTTCTTGGTAAAATCTCTCCAAATGTTCACCACTGACAGAAACTAGGTTTATATATCATAGCCCATATTTTATTCCAAAGGAAGCTGGTGCATAGGGACCTAAATGCAAGCCAGGCCATTTTCTCCACTTCCAACAATTTATTTTCAAATCTTTATCCTGGAAGACTGTTCTTTTTTGTGGACAATTAAACACTCCTCTTCCTGAATCTTTGCATCACTTCGTTTAGAAATTTGTTTTCGAGATGCGTGAAATCTTTTCCTTATCTAATGCCTTCATAAATACTTTATCAGTCCAAGCCTGATGTGTAAATGTGGTAGGAAAACATCTTGAAGATTCACAAATGGTCCATGGGAAATACTTTTGACTCCAGTAATGTAGGCTTGCCTTTTAGGTCATTCTTTATACAGGTGTTTCAAAACGAAACATATAGAAATAGTTGCTCAGCTTCTATGTGACACATATAGATAGTTTTTTACCGCCAATAGAGCCACATAAAAAGAAAGCTCCAGAATGAGTGTGGATTAGGCAGTGACAGGAACAACGATGCGTGCCTCACGCTGTCGGAGTTCGCAGGTATAGGTCACACGCCCTGCCGCGTGCTGTAGCTGTTTGTAAACATACCGGCATACTCCGCATAAGCTTGCTACTCTTAGGATGGAAGCATTAAATGATAAACACAACATAAAACAATATCAAAGAATTGTAGATAAATTAACCAAAACTAAATGGATTATACAATGAGACGAGCATTTTATTTCACGTGTTTGATAACACTAAATAAAGTATTTGTGACTGAAAGGGAAGCTGTTGATATTTACAGTAAGTAGCTGAAAGTACTGCACAATTAAGAGCATAACAAAATGCTCTGAAGTTAAACAAATAAATATTATCATTGATCTAACTATTTTTACAATTTATATTTTTAATTAAACCAAATTAATCTTTCGTTCGTTGAACTCCCTTCAGCTCTTCCATCCATCAAAACCATATCCGTCATTTCGGCGTCCGTATAGCTCTCCATATTGCTCGGATTTGCTATCTAAGTAGGCGCAAAATCGTCCCTGTTAGGACGGAATGTGTATTTTTACACTGAAGAGCAACCTTGCAACTGTGCGAGTTATTAGTCGACTTTTGCACAGATAGCTGCCCTTTGCCCCATTACCTGAAAGGTACGCTACGGTCACTGTCATGAGCAAGGAGCAATGTTCTTGTTTTCGTGGCACGTGCATCTCAATAACTTATAAGGTTCACACACCAGTGGTTCCTGCGCTGCCTAATCATTAATCATGTAATATTTAATGCTGCAAAAATTATACCTAACAGAATTTCGAAGCTGCGACACCGAAATTCGAACTAGTTAAGTGACGATCCACTTTTAAAAATCTCACTCTCACTTTCTGCTATGTATTCTTCTTGTACTCATACATATGACAAAATGTGTAAATATATACTGTAATCACACACACTCACCCACCCGCCTCGCCCACCCCCACTCGCCCATCCACACTCACCCACACACCCAACCACATACACACAACCACATACACACAACCACACCCTCATATACGAGGGTAGTCTGAAAAGTTTCCGACCTAATAAGGATACAAGATATTTTCCAGAATTTTATTTTACTATTTTTCAACATAGTCACTACACACTTCTCCCAGCAATGCTGCCATCTCTGTAACCCGTCCAAATAGTACTCGGCGCTTTTCTCTGCAAAATATTTGTTCACGAAGGTGATTGCCTCCTCATTTGATGAAAATCAATGTCCTCCGAGCGTAATTTTCTTAAGAGGGAACAAAAAGAAGTCGCTTGGTGCTAGATCTGGTGAGCGAGGGCGGTTTAAACCGTAATTCGTGGATTTTCGCCATTGCAACCGCTGACGTTTGAGACCTGGCGTTGTCTTGGTGAAACAGCATTTTCTTTTTCTGCAAATGTGGCCGTTTTTCCGCGAGTTCTGCCTTCAGCTTGTCAAGTGATGATGCGTAGTATGCTCCAGTAATGGTTTTTTCTTTTTAAAGATAATTGATTAAAACAACTCCAGGAATATCCCAGAAAAAACAGTCGCCATCACTTTCCCAGCCTAAAAGCAGTTTTTGCTATTTTTGAGCCGGTTCCCCCTTTTCAGTCCAATGGTTGGGTCTGTAGGTTTGTTTCGGGCGTATAATGGTGTATCCAAGTTTCATCTACAGTAATTAATTGGCGTCAAAACTTGGTTTTATTGTGCCTAAACTGCGACAACAGAGCGTTGGAAATGTTCATTCAAATACATTTTCGGTCTAACGTGAGCAAAAGCGGCACCCAACGCGCGGACATCTTTCTCATGTCTAAATGTTGATTTAATATGTGACAAACACGTTCCTTTAACACGTCCATAGCCTTTGCTATCTCTCTCACTTTAATTCGGCGGTCGTCTAGCACCATTTGGTGAACTTTGGCGATGTTTTCGTCGGTAGTTGCAGTTTTTGTGCGCCCCGAACGTTCATCATCTCCCAAGCTCTTACGGCCACGTTTAAATTCAGCTACCCAAAATTTCACTGTAGTAAATGATGGTGCAGAGTCCCCATACACAGAATCCAACTCATTTTTTATTTGCGCAGGCGTATTTGCCTTTCATAAACAAATATTTAATGACAGCTCGATATTCGATTTTGTCCATTTTCATAATAACACTCACATCAACTCACTCAAACGACTGTTACATAACAACTGAGCATACAAAATGGCTGAAACTTTGGTGAGTAACTGTCAACAGAAGAACAACGAAATTCACTAGGCTTTATTTACGAGTGCTGGCATTTTCATGTTGATGTCGGAAACTTTTCAGACCACCCTCGTATATACATAATAATAGTTTATAAAAACTATTTGTAGAACAGCGAGTAAAGAAAATTGTATGATACAACACAGAAGATTTTTAAATTGACTCTGTTGCGATGGCAGCGTTTCCCTTCTTGCTGCATTTAAAACCTTAATTTACATATTATTAAGAAGTTGATCCGTCCACTATAACTGTGCGAAGATATATTAAATTAGGGAAATTCAGTTAATCAAAAGAAGTATTCTGGTCGCAAAATTTACCAGTAAACAATTCTTGATAGCAAATTTGATTACGGGAAGGGGAAAAAAAGATTGAATGAAAAGTAGGTCAAAATAAACCTCCGTTAGGTCTAATTGATGTGCCAGCTTATTCTGACGTCAGACACACGTCATACTTTCTCTCTTAATTAGCCCCGTTGCCATCCTCTGGTTGGCCAAATTCACTACCTGCTCAGTTGTTTTTTCTTCTACACACGTATATCCCACATGCATCCTGGTTCCCGTCCTGAAAACACAGTTCCGATCTAACAAGGTATAAAAAGAAACCTAAGTTTAAATCACGCGCTTTTTCCTCCCGTATATTTCATACATTTATTTTCATGAAAATGCTATTATAGAAGTTCGATGTGATATTCACATGACTTTTTCTACATATTCCTCTAAAAACTATTCTTAAGAAAGCTGTTTCATTGTAATTGAGAGAAACACTGGCAAAAATGCATTGTTTACACATTACGTTATGAGTACGTAGAGTGCAGGAGGTAGAAGTAATACATAAATCTTCAAAAAGTAGTTCCTATATGCTGGCTTCGAAATTTCACATCTTGTATGACATCCTTAGACACACAGATGAATAGCCAAGTAACACTTATTTAAAAACAAAAAAGTACAAGGTATTTGAAAATTCAAACCAATAACAATGATTTTTTCCGGAATAGTTAATGCCACCAAAACATTTTTCTGTAAACTGAGCTTTTACAAGATTTACCTTTTTCTAAGTTTTTATCTATCTCTTACTGTTTACACAAAACTACACAAATTTATTGATGATGAAGAAGAGTTCATTTTTAGTAATTATATGAGGTACGTCCAGAAAGTAAGTTCTGTTTGGTAATAAAATTGTGTACAGATACAGAAAAATTATTTATTGTACAAAATTTTAAAACTCTTAAACTACTTTTCCACATAGCTACCGAAATTTTGCAGGCATTTGTCATAGCGAGGCACAAGTTTTTGTATGCCTTCTTAATAGAAGTTTGCTGCCTGTGTCTTCAACCAGTTGGAAACATTTTCTTTCAGCTCTTCGTCATTGTTGAAGTGTTGTCCGCCAAGAGAAGATTTGAGATGCAAAAACAGATGGAAGTCGCTAGGAGCGAGGTCAGGGCTGTACGGGGGATGGTCAAACACGTTCCAGCCAAATCCCTGTAAGATGGTTTTCGTCGCATTTGCCGTGTGTGGTCGTGCTTTGTCGTAAAGAAACACAACACCTTTTGACAGCCGATAAGTTTCATTTGGTTTCACTTTCCTAGCATTCAGAAAACGAATCACAGATCTGATTTCACAAGCGGCGGGATTTTCAATCAACACCGACATTGTAAACAATCAGAACAAGCGTACGTGGCTGACAGCGATCTCACAATGGCGCACGTTTCTTCTCCTTGATACAGAGCGTCTACCGCGCATGTGCGGAACTACGATCGCAGCGCTGCAGCGGAGATAAATTGAAACAGAACTTACTTTCTGGACGCCCCTTGTATACCGAGCGGGATGGCTCAGGTGGTTCCGTCTGCGGCCCGCATTCGGGACGTCCGGGTTCGATTTCCGTGGCTGACCTGCCTGACCCATAGATATTTTTTTGGAGGGGAGCGGGAGATCGAGGGTCGCCAGGCGAATGTTAGGTAGATTAATTACATTCCCGAATTTCCTGCACCTCCATTTCACTTCCACTATCATTTTACATCATCTCTCATCTGGTAGTCTCTTTCAGGGTAGAGTCTCGGCGCTGCATGGTGGGATGATATGCTCCTCCTAAATACTTCATCCTCCGGTGGGATGATTTCCGGTCTCCGGGCCGTCCTGGTGGCCCGTTTCAAGACCACGGTGGGTGGGATGCCGGTTGTACTGGCCTGCCGGGGAGTTTCCAGCTGTCAATTGTAGGAACCCTGCCCTCTGAACTGCCGTGGCTCCTTGGAACGACCGGCCCCCCTCTCGCTTCGTCCTTCCTCTCGGTTATGTCCCACTTGGGGCATAGGTACGACCAAGACTGGTCGCAGCGTCGAATACACTCCATAATGTAATCCAATCCTCAGTCAATATATAAAAAATATATATCTCAATATAAAATTACATTAAAAATATTCAGCGATAAAAATCCTGGTATTTAAGTACTTCCAATAGTAAGTCGCCACAAATGTTTAT
Source organism: Mantis religiosa (assembly GCA_030765055.1). Lineage (NCBI taxonomy): Eukaryota > Metazoa > Arthropoda > Insecta > Mantodea > Mantidae > Mantis > Mantis religiosa. The sequence goes on from CM060949.1 coordinate 143,054,332, forward strand.
CTCGAATATGAGAACTCTAAGTGGTTTACCGGTAAAATATAATGAGGCAATTGGAGAATTTGATGTCAGGACGGCACGTTGGCCATGGTAGCTCATTGGGTTAGAGCGACTGGACGGAAACCAGGAGATCCGTGGTTCAAATCCCGGCCATGTTATTGAATTTTTCAGTTGGCTCTAATTAATTGTGTATATCTATACTTTGTAGTGTAATATTACTGTGAGTGATAGAAAGTACACATTTGCAGAGAAATGTTCCCTCTGAAGTACCTAAACTTCATTATATACAGGAAACTGAGACAGTTGTCAACTGTTTATAAATGTATTTTTGTTACTCATCTCCTTAGTACTATACTAATTGCATAGAAAAGAAGTAAGCGTGCAGCAATGAATGCTTTGAAAATCTGCATCTTCAAGCTGCACTTTTCATTAATTATACACCTGTTCTTGTGGATGGGCGTACTATTTTCCCATGCTGCAGAGAGCCTTGGCAAATATAAGTTTAATGTAACATTTTTACTCTTTCGGCACAAATGCTTGTTCCTTTGAATTTGTTTCCATATGGCCCAACTTAGTCCCAAATACTTTGTTTCACGATTTAATATGTCGTGGTCGTTCACGTGTCTTTGTGATTTATTAATAAGTACATTATGTTAAATGTTTACAGTTATTTCTCAAAGTAGTTTATAAACGAAAGTTGATTATGTTGCCGCTCTACTTAAATTATCCAGAGAACTGATATAGGTAATGTGTAATACGTCACAATTAAATAATCTCTATCCTTTAGGCATTCAGAACTTGACTGGAATGTTCAATGTTTACTCTTCATTATCTCTTTAACTTCTCCAAAACTGTCTAATTATTTTGAACAAAATAACGTACGTTTAAGTTATATGCACAGTTAATAAATGCATATCTTGAAACTTCAGTCAATAGGGGGTCATTTTAATCATGTTCTTATACATAAAACGTATACATCATTGTTTAAATGGTTTTTACAGTACACACTTTATATAAAATACATTCTCTATGGCGTTGTTCCTTTGTGAGATATTTTAAATTTCTCAGCCATATGATTTCTTTTTTTTTTATTTAAAAAATTAAAGAAGAAAAAATCTATGGACAAAAAAATAATGTTTTGTAAACAAATACCCTTGAAGAAATATAAAAATACAAATGTACACTAATAGATGTCATGTGAGTATAACATATCAGGCTTTTTAAATCTTGTTATAGAATTATTTCGAATTATTGTAATTCTTAAGCTAGATTTCTTCTCCCTTTTAACTGAACTATATTTTTCTGGAGGTTTATCCAACCTTTCTACACATTCTTTGGTAACTATTGAAATAATTGAGGGAAGAAGTTAATTCGCTATTAAAGGTTATACATTAGAGGGTATACCTCGCACATTTTGACCTACACTGCCACTCAAAAGTTTTTGAACAGCCTGTTTTTCTGCAATTAACAAATTTATAACGCCAAACAAAGCCAATGTCATACTGCATATGGTAGAAATCCTTGAAAACATAATTGAAATTTACTGTGTTATCTTTTGTTTGTCAACTGTGTACACTTTGAAAATGTGGTATTTGTTTATCCGTATAGGAACACTTACCCTAATGCTGTTTTGAATGCCATAATATGTCTGTGATTGCCTAGATGTCGTTCATAGACGTCCTGTAAATAGGTATTGGCTGTAAACAGCACTTTTGTGCTTCATAAGCAAGTGAATGGTTCATATTGTTATTGTGCAACTGAAAAGCCTGAAATGGGTAAAAGAAGGGAGCTTTCAGCAGAAAAGCGTGCTGCAATAGTCAGCTTTGGAACTGGATTTACGTCGTTTCGTATAGAAGGATGGCGAATTATGCCCCTCGTTGAGGTGATCATTTGGAACAGGGTTGGAATTGATGATTCTTGAAGTCCCAGCTTACCTCGGCGTGGCTTCAGTCGGTTGAGCTAGATATCTTCTTTTTACAGGGGTGGTACGGCGGAAGGAAATTTTACGTAAAATGAGTAATCATTTTCCTCTGTATTAAATAATGTAGAAAATTTTATTTCCTTACTTCAATTAACACCAGTTCGAACAAGATGTATGATACAACATTTATAACACTATTCTTACACAAGATTCACTTGATGTGACGCGTTTATCTGGATGCGTGCAAGAATCAAAAGTTTTATACGTTTTTTTTACTACCGTGTATAATAATTAAATTGTGTGTCTTCTAGCGATGATATTTAATGTAAAGATTATCTAGTTATAATCGATGATGGTTACGAGAATAAACTTATACTCTTCCGCACACAACGGCGTTTAAGAAGAGAACCTTACATCCGTTCACGGCGACTGTTAGGAGAAGAATGACCGGTTCCGCTTCTTCTACACATTAGCATTTCGCTAATAGTTCAATCCCTCTAGAGGAATATTGAATATCCTCCATGGCAACGTAAAATCTTCTATATCTGATTGGTCCACGTTTTACGATATACGCGTCACACCAATCACAAATAAGTTTGTTATTCCACACTTTTGTGACGTCATTTCCACTTACATAGCTCTCTGTGCGTGACTCACTCTACATAACCTCACATAATACAATATTTGAAACTCTTTGGGGACAACATAAAATAACTGTTTCAGATGCCCCTCTTTAGAATATATGGAAAATTAACTTAATTCTTCCAAGAATATTGTTCCATATATTCTAAAGAATGCCCCAATAATTAGACATTATTACAATAATGAACAATTAATACAATTTAAAATAACAATATAAAATCAGAAATTATTCGAACACAATAATAAAAAACAAAACATTTTTCAGTAATTCATAAACATATTATTTTTTTTTTTTTAATCATTTGTTCTTGTGAGTGTCAAGGCTTTTGAATGGTTTTAAAAGTGTTTTGTGATATTTTCCTATCATTTTATTATCATCGTCTCTTAATTCGTACGTATGATCCCCAAATTTTCTTACTATTTTATATGGACCTTTATATAACAAATTCATTCTCCAATAGGATTTGATTTTAGAACTGGAGATATTAAATGTCTTTACGAGAACTTTATCATTTATTTCAGGATTCCATTTCGCTCCTTTTCTTTGTATCTTTGATAATCTTTCCTCTGCTTTTTCTTTTATTCTTCGAAATGCTTCAGCACACTTTTCTTCTTCATTCAATTCCATTTCATCTACTTTTAAGGTTGTTGGTGCTTTTATTACTAGAGGTTCAGGTTGTAGTCCAGTCATTAATTCGATTGGTGAAAATTTGGTAGTAGAGTTTGGGGTATTGTTAATGATTTTCTCAATAATATGGCAGTATTTGTACCAGCCTCGGTGGTTAGAATGACACAGAATTCTGAAATACAAGCCTAAATCACGCATCACTCTCTCGCACTATATTTTCTCTCCTTGTTTTCGCTCGGTGTCGGTATTTAATGTGTTTATTTGGCAACAATGATCTCCAAGGTCAAACGTCTCATTTTCTTTATTATTTAAAAGTAAATTTTCTTTACCACTATCATCTTCTTCATTATTTATTATATCTTCTTCGTATAATATTATATTTTCTACAAAAAACCTATCATTATTTATACTATCCTTCTCATCTTCTTTTAATATAATTTCTTCTAACAAATTTATTTTGATTACTTCATTATCTCCTTTGACCTTCATTTCATGTTTTTCGAAATCTATCACACTTTGCCAACCATACAATACATCATTGCCAATAATAATATCACGAGCTAAGTTTGGTATTACCAATACGATAAAATTGAAATTCCAATCATCTATTCGCGCAGGAATTAACGCTTGATATTTAACTTTATCTTTCTTTTTCCCAATAGCTGTGCTACAGTATACATTACACACGTTTAAATATTCAATCCTAAACTTGGATAGTAATTCCTTGAATAAGTTCTCACTTACTACTGATGAACTAGCTCCTGTGTCTATCAATACTTTATATTCGCTATCGCCTATACGAAGGTTAATCTGAGGTGGATTTACTAATTCCCGATCTTTACTTCTGGAGAGAGTGAGCTTATCTTCTGGTAAATTTTGAATTTTGATTTTGCCCTGTGTCATTTCTACCGAACCACTTTCCAAGGCACAAAATGATTTGGTACTCAGTTTTCCGCATTAGTGCGGTCGGTAGTTACACTAGCAGTTGGGTTGGTACTACCGTTATTTATTTCTCCTTCTATTCCCTGAGTCGGTGTCCTTTCTAGGTTATTGTCTGCCCTTTCAAACCTAGGACCCCTAAAATCTCTTAATGAAGAGTCTTCGATGCTAGTTCCTCTTCCTCTACTTTGATAACCCGTTCTTAAGTTATTTCCCCTGTAAAACCTCAGTTGATTCACCTGATTACTCCTCACATTTCCCACAGGTTGGTCATTATTATAATTCCTCCTAGGAGTATTTGGAATTCTCCTTCCTATACCTGGCACTACCGATTCATATGTCTTTCTGGGGTTGTACTCTCTTCGTTCATAGTTGTCTCTTGAACGTGCCCCGCCCCAATTTTGGTTAAAACTATTTTGGTTTTGGTTAGTATGGTTGTGATTTTCCCTGAATGTTGGTCTTACTTCCTGTCTATTTACTTGCTTTTGTTCTATATGAGTCTTGTCAGGATCAACTTGACTATGAGTAGAATCAGAATTAAGGTTATGAGCCTCAAATTCTGATAATAACTCAATCATATCAGTAAAGTCGACGGGCTTAGCCACAATTAGGTGGTTTCTAATGTGTGGTGGATAATGTCGTATTAGCATATTCACGATCTCGGTTTCTGACATATCTGGATTCACAAGTTTACTTTTGTTAGCAAGTTTTAGGAAATATTCAGTCATGGACACACCCTTCTTGAACTCGAATTTACCAGTGGCCAGTTCGACTTTAATTCTTCTCTGTCTTTCTGGACCCCAGAACCTACTTATAAACACATTCCTAAACATACTATACGTTTCATGTGATGCTAGTGTTAACCTCAGCCATTCTAAAGCATTTTTCTTCAAACACCTTTTAACAATCATCATCCTAAATTCATTTGGAATCTTTTTAATTTTAAAATATTCTTCTAATTCCTTTAGAAATATTTTGGGATTGTCTCCCGATTCTTCTTCGAAAGTAGGTGGACTTATGTCATGCAACAAATAATTTGTACAATTTGTGTTACCTTGACTGTGTAACTGTGTATGTGTGTGCATGTTTTGTATTTGTCCATTACCATTTACTTCACAATCAGGTGACAAAGATTCTGTATCGTCACTCTCCAAATAATTCTCTAAGTTTTGTACAATATTACCTGAATTACCAGGTGAGTCAATACATGTAATATTCTTAGATTTTATTACCCTCTGGTTCTCAGAAATTTTGCTTGCCTGTAATGCAACCACAACTTGATTCAGCTTGCTAATGTTTTCTTTCTCTCTCTCAAAACTTTCCTGTGCCAAATCTATTCTTGTAATCATTTCACTATTCAACTTACTGACTTCATCATATTTAACTTTTAGTTCATCTTGTTGTGTTTGCACCACAGTAGCAATTAGTTTAACATCATTTCTGATACTATTTACCTCTCTTACAAAATTATTCTGTATTTCAATATTTTCCTCATGGTATTTCCGTGAATTATCTAATAAGACTACATCTATTTCTTGTCTTATTCTATTCTCTAATTCCCCTATTTCTACTTTTTGTTTTTCTACAAATTCTACTTGTTGTTGCTTAAGGATTTCTGACTCCTTAGCCAATTCACTTCTTATATCTTTTACTACATTTTCCTGACTTATTTTCATTTCCTGAAACATCTCTTTTAACTTAGACATTTCTCCATCATGAGATTCTATTTTCTGTTTTAAAGATTTTATGCCTTCTCTACACTCTTCTCTTCCTTTCTCAATTTCATTTCTTAGGTTACCTAAACCTTGATCTATCCTAGCTTCTAACTTCTCTGAATTTTGATCTACCTTTTCTGAATTTTGATCTACCTTAGCATTTAAATTACTCATTTCCTGCCTTAAATTTTGATCTGCCTTTTCTGAATTTTGATCTACCTTAGCATTTAAATTACTCATTTCCTGTCTTAAATTTTGATCTGCCTTTTCTGAATTTTGTTTTATTTCCTGTCTTATTTCCTGTCTAAAACTATTTAAATTTTCTGAATTTTGATCTGAATTCTGTCTTATTTCCTGTCTTATTTCCTGTCTAAAACTATCCATTTTAGCATCAAAATTACTCATCATTTTCTCTAACCTGTCTATTATCATTTCATTACCTTTACTCTGCATAATTTCTGTTCTACTTGTTCCTGCATCATCACTACTCATTCCTTCCACTACTTCCCTGACTTCTTGTATTTCTGCTCTCTTATCACTAACTAGTCTTTCCACTCCTTCCCCAACATTTTTATTCTTATTGTCTGTTAATTTTTTACCTTCCATTTTAGGTAATATTTTTCCCTTTCTTAATAACATAAAAAAAATGAAAATTATAATTTTGTCACTTTTTCTATTAATTATCTATTAAGATTTTCCGTACTCACTTTTCTTCTTTCTTCTTTCTTGATTCGAAGTTACCTGTCCATTACACTATTTATTCTCCTGTGGTGTAATCCTCCTTCTGCCTATTCGAGCCCCACGTTGGGCGCCATTTTGGAACTGGATTTACGTCGTTTCGTATAGAAGGATGGCGAATTATGCCCCTCGTTGAGGTGATCATTTGGAACAGGGTTGGAATTGATGATTCTTGAAGTCCCAGCTTACCTCGGCGTGGCTTCAGTCGGTTGAGCTAGATATCTTCTTTTTACAGGGGTGGTACGGCGGAAGGAAATTTTACGTAAAATGAGTAATCATTTTCCTCTGTATTAAATAATGTAGAAACTTTTATTTCCTTACTTCAATTAACACCAGTTCGAACAAGATGTATGATACAACATTTATAACACTATTCTTACACAAGATTCACTTGATGTGACGCGTTTATCTGGATGCGTGCAAGAATCAAAAGTTTTATACGTTTTTTTTACTACCGTGTATAATAATTAAATTGTGTGTCTTCTAGCGATGATATTTAATGTAAAGATTATCTAGTTATAATCGATGATGGTTACGAGAATAAACTTATACTCTTCCGCACACAACGGCGTTTAAGAAGAGAACCTTACATCCGTTCACGGCGACTGTTAGGAGAAGAATGACCGGTTCCGCTTCTTCTACACATTAGCATTTCGCTAATAGTTCAATCCCTCTAGAGGAATATTGAATATCCTCCATGGCAACGTAAAATCTTCTATATCTGATTGGTCCACGTTTTACGATATACGCGTCACACCAATCACAAATAAGTTTGTTATTCCACACTTTTGTGACGTCATTTCCACTTACATAGCTTCTCTGTGCGTGACTCACTCTACATAACCTCACATAATACAATATTTGAAACTCTTTGGGGACAACATAAAATAACTGTTTCAGCTTACATAAAGTAGACCAAACCATACGTCAAATTGCCACAAAAGAATAAGTTTCCTTTGAAAGTGTCCATTACACTGTAAAGAGATAGAACTACAAATAGCAATAAGGATTCTTATAGAAACGGAAGCCCTAGAGTGACCTTAAAAAGTGAGAATAAACATTTAATAGTGACCAGAAAATGTGATTGTTTCAAAACAGTACCCATACTGACAGCGGAAATGAACCAGTTGAGGGATGAATCTGTAAGTGTTTCTACAGTGAAGAGACGACTTCAGGATGCATATCTGAAAGGTTGCATTGTGACAAAGAAATCTCCATTGAGAGTTGTCAATAAACGGAGAAGATTACAATGGACCAATCAACATGTCAGCTGGACTGTTGATCAGTAGAAAAAGGTATTATTTACTAATGAATCCAAGTTTGAGCCATTTGCCTTAAAATGTCGACAATTTATCACACGGCACCTCAGTTCATATCCCCTACAGTCAACCGCGATGGTGGTTCGGGCTGGTATGGGGTTGTTTTGTTGGCAACAGGAAGGCGATATTCTGAAAATGGAAGGAATTATGAAGAAGGAGCATTACCACAAAATTTTCCAGTGCCATACCAAACCATCTGGGATGCAGTTAATTGGCAACGGTTTCATTCTGCAGCAGGGCAATGACCCCAAACATACATCTTAACGTTATACAAGATACGTTGAACGATTGGTTCGGACCCCTCAAAGTCTTGACTGCAATCTTATTGTACTACTTTGGGATTATGTGAACAGAGAGATCATTTATGAGATAAATGTATTCCAGAGTCATATGCAAAACGTATGGAAGGATGTTCCTGAAAAAAATTCTGGCGCATTTAATAGAAAGGAGCAAGGGGAGGTTACTTTGAAGAAAGCAAAATCTAACATGTATTGCTGATTCTCATTAAATGTACTGTTGTAACTACATATTATGTCTCTTTTATTCCATTGTTTCAATAAATCCTAAAAATAAAGTGTGTTCAAAAAGCTGAGCGGTAATGTACATATACGAGGGGGGAGCCAAAAGTAACCGGACTTCGAGGGCGCTGCCACACTTAGACGTATTGCAGGGTTCTCATGCTAGATGGTGTTAGTGGATACCTTTATGAAACAGCTGTGCAGACGGCGTCAGTGTAGAGCTGAACATGCAAGTGTGGTATTGTGTTTCTCTGACTGTTGGCTGACTGTGAAATTTTGTTTCCTGCAAAAAAACTGCAACGGAGACACACCAAATGCTTCAGGAGGCTTTCCAGGAGGACGCTATCAGCCGCACACAAGTTTTCGAGTGGTTTGGGCGCTTTAAACGTGGTGAGATGTGTGTTGAAGACCAAGCTCGTTCTGGACGTCCTTCAACATCGCAAAATGAGGAGAACATAGAAAAGGTCCGCCAAAAAATCAACGAGGATCGTCGCCAAACGATCGACCAAATTTCAGCAGCGACAGGAATCAGTTGGAGCTCGTGCCAGCGGATTTTGCACATGAGACGTGTTGCTGCCTAATTTGTTCCGCGCCTTCTCACACAGGAGCACAAAACCATCCGCATGAATGTGTGTCAGGACTTGAAAACAGAGATTGCACGTGATCCAAACTTCTTGAACAAAGTCAATACAGGGGATGAGAGTTGGTGTTACGGGTATGACCCAGAAACCCAGCAAGCGTCAAGCCAGTGGAGGACACCCAACTCTCCCAGACCAAAAAAGCAAGGCAAGTGAGGTTCAAATGTGAAGACGATGACCATTGTCCTTTTTGATGTTCGTGGATTTGTGCATCGGGAATTCGTACCCCCTGGCCAGACTGTTAACCAGCACTTTTACTTGGATATTTTAAGGCGTCTGCGGGAGGATGTGAGGAGGAAACATCCGGAACTTTGGCGAACAGGTTTCTGCATTATGACAACGCTCCAGCACACACAGCCTTACGAGTGACCCACTATTTGGCATCTCAGAGGTGGTCTGTCGTTCCCCATGCCCCGTATCGCCGGACCTAGCCCCGTGCGACTTTTTCCTATTTCCACGAATGAAAAAAACGCTAAAAGGGGAGCGTTATGGCGATGTGGAGGCGGTAAAAACAGCTTCGCAAAGGGCACTGGACAATATCAAACTTGAAGAGTTCCAAACATGCTTCCAACAGTGGGAAAAGAGACTTGCCAAGTGCATCGCATGTAATGGAGAACATTTTGAAGGTGACTGAAGTAATTTTGTAAAAAGGTTCATCAACAAAGTTTTTATTACAACAATCCGGTTTCTTTTGAGTCCCCCCTTGTATTATGGCTATTATCACCCAGAAGGAAGAGAGAAAGTGAAGAAATACAAGAGGCTACAGGCCGCAGACAGAGAGGACACAAAATTGCGCGAAAGTCCCAGAGTACCATCGATGAAGCAGCCCTGAGCAAGGTTCGCCCCACCTATCCGGCACCTCCTTGCTCACACACCTAAACGATAAAAAGGAAGCGGAATGAATGAGAAATGAGGGAAAGGAAATAAGGTAGATTAGAAATCATACCAGCTTTCACCTGCCTGCTAGAGAATTCCAAGAAATTCCAAATTCAGAATGGGCTGTGGACAGGAATGATCCTGGGACCTCCGGAATATTAGCATCGCTGTTACTCCGGAGTCACCTATCTCAATTAATTTATTATTAAATAATTAGAAATTAAAACAAAACTAAAAAAAAATATGCTGAGAAACGTACGCCATCCTAAAATAACCATCTCAACCTTTCGTTTCTTGTTGTTCAGATGATAGTTCTTTACATGTGAGAAAAACTGATTAATAAATGTTATCTTCGTTGTTATCAATCACTGTGATATGAAAGAGAATTATTGAACTCTATGGGAGGTCCGATACGTCAGACAGCTTGGCAAGCGTTCACTAGAGCAGAAACCCTTGGTCCTGGGGCACTTAGCAGAGAACCATGCCGCCACGAGAGAGCTGGCTGGTAATTCGATTAAACTTTAAGCTGGTTTTCATCGAAGGAACCCTTCGTAGGGAAAGCGTGTTACACTCCCAGCCCCTTAATTACCTAAGTAGAGAAACACTAGATATCAACGGTCAGTAGAAAATACATGCTTTGAAGGATTTAAAGTGCTAATTTAGAGAAAGCTGTACATTTCTGTAACCCTTCAATCTGAAATATCACGATTTTTGACCGTTCTCCTACTTCAAACAATCCTTCATACAGAAATTTATCCTTTGATTTCTACAGCGATGTGACAAATTAGACAAGTATTTTTCTAGGGTATCTTCTATCACGATTTCAGGCAGCATTAAAATGGCGGATATTAAAGCCTCGTTTATGGCCGCGTGCTGTCATTCAGTTCCTATTAAAGAGGAAGCATCTTGAATATAAATTCACCTTACACTTCAAAGTGCCGGTCTGCATGGACGCCAGAAGTGTAAGAAAAGGAATGACAACACGAGTATCCAAGATGAGGTTTGTAGTGGTTACCCTCAAATTGCCTATCGGTTTGGCGACCCAGTTGGTCAGGAGCGGACCTAATAGTCCCAAGGTCGGGTTCAAATCTCCCCGACTGATGGTTTAAAAATGCTCTTAAAAAGGACAACCCTACATCATCCTAGGGAGCGAAACTCCAGTACACCGGTGACGCTGGTATGATCCTAGCAAATGGTAGCATCGTTAACAAACAAAAAAGTCGCAATATATTCCTCGAACCGCTTCCGCATAAAGCAACAAGGAAATAATAAGTCTGTTAAAGAGGACAGACGTATCACTTGAAAGGAATCACTCCAAAACTTGAGAAGCACTAAGTGCAGTACAAAAAATGATTCAAAGCTTGGATATAGAGACATTTGTTTCCTCTTAGGTTCCCACATTTATTAATCAATGTCCGCAAACTTCGGAGAAGCACCACCATGTAAATTTTTCTTCGAACTTTTCAAAATTAATATGATGTACACAAATATAATAATGTGTAACATAAAATCTTCACTTATGTTATAAGAAATTATGAAAGTATTCTTATAAATTTATTAGGATCGCGATTTCGTGAAAATTTTATTCACAACCTCAGCCAGAGCCTTAAACAGCCTCGTTATCAATGTTACAGTCGCTAGCTATCACTATGTTTATGTCCAATATCTGAAAATGAAACAAATCTAAAAACAGAATCGACTGCCGGTATTTCAAAATTCACTACGCGATGTTTATTTTTTTAATAAATATCTTTTCCCAAACCATTAAATCTATCGGACCATTTAATTGTTTTAATAATTTAACTGGATTTATTTCATGGTTAAATGACCAAAAGTTATCTGCTACGGCCGATTTATCAGTCTGTTTGTACTTAATGTTACGAAAATGTTCTTTCGTTCTGGTTTCCAAATTACGTTTTGTCTTTATAATATAAACTTCATCACAATAATTGATTTCCTAATCAACTTATAAGAAAACTTTCATCACTCCTTAAAAGATAAGTGAAGCTTTTATGTTAAAAATTATTATATTTGTGTATATTTGTTTGCTTCACTGTTAGTAGCTTCATATTTTACGTATTTATTAATATGGTGGTTTCTTTCTTTCTTTTTAATTTACGTTCTTCGACGTTGTCATATCTGATGATGAATTAAATGTATGAAATAATCCTCAAATGAGCTCAGGATCCATAGAGCTTAGATTTATATTTAAGGGTAGGGGAAAACCCTTAAAAAACATTACGAACATGAAACAAACACTAACCATCTGTACTGCAGAGGCGGGCATGACAGTTTTTGACAAGCATAGTGAATAGGCAATGAAAGCTGGTTCCATCGTTAAGGACCTGAAACAAAGCACCGAGATATGGGTTCACCATTATAGAAGACAGTGAAGACAGAGCAACTTGCTGGGATATACAGGGTTGCAGTCTGGTTGATTTTCTCGGACCTGGACCAACCAACATGCTGCCCGTTATATCCAGAAGCTCCGTCATGCATTGCGCGACAGGTGCCTTGGAAATATCCTGCAACGTGCATCCTCACACTGTTCATGCCATTATGGAAAACATTTGGGTGGGAAACACTTCCACATCCTCCCTACTGCCCCAACTTGGGAACTTTCGACGATATTCTTTACTATTCTGTTAAGAAACGAAACCAGACGGAGGAGAATTTTCGGAAAATAGTGCGCCAATGTCCTCAGGCAACTGAAACGGAGTACTATCTTAAGGGTATTTTCAAAACGATGGAGAAACTAGCCTAATATGATGTACTTGGTTTTTTGAAAAACTAAAGATTAAAATGCTAGAAAATTGTATAAACCTCGTATAACACACAATGAAATTCATGTTTATGATATAGTATGCTTCGTATCATGTAAAATGTATGAGAAGTGAATAAAATGATAAACTGACTCCGAATAAATAAATATTCAGAAAGAGATGAGACAGTTTATTACTGATGCAAACTGTTTACCATGAAATCCTTAGTGTCAATTTTGGATCCAATGAGGAATAAGCAGGAAAATGTTTAGTGCCATAAATCGATTAATATTTAATTTCAAACAAATAAATGCCATAAATATGTTATAATTAGGGATGGATCGATACCACCTTTTCTCGATACTCGATACACGATATTTTCCACAATACCCAATATTTGGATACTCGATACCATCATTTCTAAAAGGTCTTTCAACAGAGTAACCTAACTTTGAACTTAAATAAAACACGTTGTATAAATGATAGAGGTTTATTCCTTTTTTATTTTGGAACATAATTAATGGCATTACGTGTGGAAGAGAACATCAGTTAAATGACCACCGCGACTTTGTTGGGTTGCGCGTATATGGTTGACCCAACTTTCAATGACAGAAGAACGTAAATTAGGTCCAACTTCAGAATAACACGCGTGATGGTATTCATGAGATCATTTATTGTTTCTGGCTTGTTGGCATAAACTCGAGATTTAACAGAACTCCACAATAAGTAATCCAACGGCATTAAATCACCTGATCTCGGGGGCCAGTTAACATCACCACCACGGGATATGATGAAACCTCTGAACTTCTTCAAAGGATCGATTGTTTCGAGAGCAGTATGACATGTTGGAGCACTTACGTCGATTACGTACAGGCATTCTTTGATTGCTGACAGAACCACTTCTTTCAAAGTTATCGATCAGACGCCAAATCGTTCTCTCGAAGGGACGATTATGCACGCCGTAAACTTCACGCAATACACGGAAGGTTTGGCGAACAGTTGACCCATTTTGATAATAAATGTTCACAGTTTCTACGAGTTGCTGAATGCTGTAACATTCCATGGCTATTTGTCAATAACAACTGTAACCACATGAAAAAAATGACTGTCGTAACTCAATAACACGTCAGCTATCGCGTGTTAAAGATAGGACACTCTTTTTGAAAGACCCTTTACGTCTAGTTCCAATACAAAGTAGAATATTGGGAGAACTGTGTAATGTCAATGAAATTAATTAGATGCACATATTTAATGATACAACATCTAAAACAATCAGCATACTGATAGTTTATCTACATTAGAGATTTGAAAGAAATATGCGTTTCTGAAACAGTCCACTTTTGTACGTTTTCGTTCAAAAATACTAGATTCTCATTCATTCGGGGCCCATCTACCTTTTTGTCACATATGAGTCCTGCTGTGCTAAATAGTCTTTCAGAGAAAACTGTTAAATTGTTGCAGATGGAATACACAAATATTTAGCGGCATTTTTGTTGGTACTTTTGACAATTTTGAATTTGTCCAGTGCACTAGAAAGAGGAGGTGACAAATCGTCGTTGAGATACGAGGTCTGTTCAAAAAGTATCGCGAATTTTGTGTTTTTTCTTTCAAAAAGTATTTATTCATAAATATATATGTTTTCCCCTTCAAATTAATCTCCACAATATATTATACACTTGTACCAATGTTTTTTCTAATCCTCGAAGCACTTTAAAAAGTTGTTTTTCTGATCTTGTTCAACTCCTCCTTCAATGTCATTATTATCTCAATCGTGGCGTAGCGCCGTCCTTTCACGGGCCTCTTCAGTTTTGGGAACAAAAAAACATCACAAGGGGTCAGGTTTGGGGAGTACGGTGGCTGTGGCATCATAAGTGAGTTGTTTCTGGCCAAAAATTTGCGCACAAGCAACATGTGTGAGCAGAGGTGTTATCATGGTGCAAAAGTTAATTTTTGTTCTTCCACAAATCCACAATTTGCGGATTACTTCGCAAATTGCGCATAGCTTGCAGATAACATTCCTTATTGACCGTTCTACCTTGTGGCAAGAACTCATGATGCACCGCGCCCCTGCAATCGAAGAAAACTGTAATCAAAACTTTCACAGTCAACCGAATTTGGCGCGCTTTTCTCGGTCTTGGGATGACTGAGCTTTAGTTTCCAAGTCATAATCATAAAACCACGATTCATCAGCAGTTATGACCCTTTGGAGCAAATCTGTTTCATCGCGGACAGAGTTCGATAACCATCTGTGAAAATCCTAAAATCTACAATTTTGTTTGGATTGACTTGAAACTTTAACATATTAATATTAACAATACTTCACAGACCAATTTTCAGAGCTTTTTTTCCAAAATAGTTCTTGTGATATTAATATATTTATAGTGTTTTATTGTCACTTAATTAAACTGTTCCACATGATGCAATTTTAGTTTCAGAAAAATAATACTTCATGTTTATACTCATAAATAAAATATTAGTAAATTGATGAGATGAACTTTTAATCTGAACCTTGGTTTAAGATAAAAAAAAATTATTCAATTCTCCTTTTATTAATGTTGAATATTTGCTTGTGAAATATGTGGTTTGTTATTTAATTGCACAAACACTGGTGATATGATAAACAAAAATCATCTCATTAATTTCCTTTGGTACTGATTTTATCCAAGCACAAAAATAATTTAAGGTTGTAGTTTGAAAGGTGCATCGTGTGGAGCAATTTATATTCTGAAAAGCGCCGGAAATTAAGAACACGAGATAATCACCAAAATAGGTAATATAAAGTACTATGTCCACTTACAGTGAGCCACTTAAATAGTCCTATGCCCAATTTTAAAGGGTTGTATGGCATTAAAAATAATAGGAAATTAAAGTACGCGGATTACTGTACTTAATTAGGCCAAAAAATCTCTTTTTTCCACTTTTTGACCAATTTTCACAGATGAGTATCCTTAACAACTATGGTGTTTTTGGTCGAAAGTGAGCAACTTTGGTACGAATTTTGCGGCGACCGATCTCATGCCCAAATCATTGGTCAAAATGGAATGGCAGGAGCTAGTCGAGGCAGCAACTTCTCTAGCTGTGATTTGGTGATTGGCCAATACTATTTTCTTCACTTCTTCAATGTTTTCGTCTGTTGTTGACAGATAAACAATATGGTTTTCGTAAAGGAAGATCCACAGAGGATGCAATTAATGCAGCTATAACATATATTGAAACAACACCTTCTAAATATATAGTTGGAATATTTTTCGATATAGCCGGCGCATTCGACAATCTTTGGTGGCCTGAACTTTTTAGAATATTAAGAGAACAGGATTATCCAGCAACTATATATAAAAGTTTACTAGACTATTGTAAAGATAGGAGGGTACATCTATTAGGAGAAAATATTGTGTTAACAAAGAATATAACGAAAGGCTGCCCACAAGGGTCAATCTTAGGACCCCTATTTTGGGACATTATGACCGAGCCATTACTAAATAAGTTAACACAACAACAAGAAGTGGGTGAAATCATAGCCTACGCAGACGATCTCATGATCCTAATAGATGCCGGAAATAGGAATGAAATTGAACGTAAGGCAAAGATAGTGATAGAAGAACTACAAAGATGGTGTGATGAAGTCAAACTGGATATTGCACCACACAAGTCCGCCTATATGATCCTTAAAGGAAGCCTTCAGAGAGATCCAACTATTAAAATCAAAGGTATAAACATCAAAAGGGAAAAACATTTCAAATATTTAGGTGTATACTTGGACGAGAAATTAAACTACGATCAACATATAGGAAGGACCACAACCAAAGCAACAACAGTTATGATGAAATTGGCGACTATGACTAGACATAACTTTCGATTACCACTAGAAGCTACAAAGTTATATCAAACAGCAATATTAAGTGGAATATTAGGATACGCAGCAGGGATCTGGGCCCATAGAGCCAAATTAGGCAAAAATATCAAAATATTAAGAAGAGCACAAAGACAAGTAATAGTTAGAAGTATGGGCCTAGTTAAAACAACTCCAAATACGGCACTGTTGGTAATTCTGGCCATATGGCCAATAGATCTTGTTATAAGAAGACGTGGTGGAAAGTTTTGGTTGAGGAAAAAACAATACAGTAAAGTGAAGGAGATAATTGGGAAAACATGCTACACAGAGAAAGAGATCAACGATGCCTTGATTTTAGAATGGCAAACCGAGTGGAACAACATCAAAGAAGGAAGAAGAGCATACGAACTGTTTCCCAGTATACGAGAACGTTTGAAAATGAGCAGCATCAAACCCAGAAAAGAAGGAGTGCAGTTTATTACTGGACATGGACCTTTTGGCACATATTTCAAGAAGATTGGCAGCAGTGAACACGATTTATGTACCAGATGTAACTCCAGAGCAACACCTGAACACATACTATTCGAGTGTGAAATATATTCAACTGAACTTCAAACTGGTAGACAGCTCTTAAGTGGCAAGCGGATGTGGGACATTGTCAGACATAGTGAAAGTTATAGAATACTGGAAGATATGGTAAAGCTGGTATCCGACAAGGAGATGGAAAGTTATAGACAGCAACAGAAGACTCAACATCTACAAAGAGCTCGACAACAAATACAAGTCCAGGATGATGTATCACCCAGAAGGTCATCTCGAATTCAACAACAAGGGCAACATCAACAAAGACGACCGCCTGTAGAGGACCAACCACTGGACCGTGAGGTCATCATAGAAGAGGAAAGCAACATCAGCCGAAGAAGAGGATACTGGGTCACATTAAGAAACACCGATGAAGCACGAACTCCAGAATAGTTAAAAGGGAACTTATAATAATATTTAATCCCCAAATTATATTATATTATTCACACAAAATAAGTTAGGGATAAACAGGAACACAATCATAAGTTACAGATGGTTAGAGTAGACATCAGTGGTCAATAATTAAGTTTTGATCTTTGTTTATAACATATTAGTTTTTGAAGAAAAGAATTGTATTTATATAAAGTTAGGACCACTGACATATAAAAATAGGGAAAATAGGTTGTTGAATTACGACAACTTAGGTTGTAGATTGTATTAGATTTAGGCATATCTGCAAAATCTAAACATTTGTAAAAACAATTGTAAAAATTATTATAAATAAAGTTATAGACCTGCAAATATGTTCTGGTATAGACTCTAGATGCCAGAACATAGAAATGCAGATGTTATTTTTTTTTATTTTTTTTTTATTTTTTTTTTATTTTTTTTATTTTTTTATTTTTTTTTTTATTTTTTTTTATTTTTTTTATTTTTATGTTGTTGACGAGCTAGGGGAGTGGATCCGTCCCCTTCAGCTGCCGAGGTACGGGCGCTGCAGACCCTTAGCACTCGTGGTACCTCTGAGGTTACTAGAGGAACCTAGGGCCGAACATTCGAGCCCCTCCCTGAATGGGAGTTGTTCGGATTGGGTTGGACTCGAGGGGGCAGTGTGTTCCCGACACCCACGGGGAATTGGGTACCTCTGGCCAGGCTACGGCCGCCCGGAGGGCGTAGAGGGTTGCTAGTCCCGGAACTAGCCTGCAGAGCTAGTAGAAGGTGTGCTAGTTCACCAGGCGGCCCCACCGAGGTTATCTGTAGTCTTCCCTGTGGAGTTGACGCGCGTAAGTGGCGTATCCACTTCCATCCCGTCTTGACGTTGTGCTCAGCGGGCTTTTTAGACTCAATGTATTTCCCTATGGAAAGAGCCCCGGAGTATCCATCCTCCCGGGTAGAAGGAGGCCCGGGTCCTTGGTCCTACGGGTCCAGGACTAATGGGAGTAGAACCTCTGCACTTAACTGCTGTTGACGAGCTCGGGCGTCCGGGACGCTCTTCGTCGTTCACATCTTCTCGACCCTCTGAGAACCTTTTGTACCACCGATGAACGTTGCTTTAAACGTCCAAGTTGGCTTGACGGTATGACATAGTCAACATTTGAAATGCATCCGCGCACTTAATTTTTTTCCCACACAAAATTTGGCACAGATTATTTGTTCCAATTTTTTTTTTTTTTTTTTTTTTTTTTTTTTTGAATAGGCAAATACGAAGACCCAAAACACGTCCAAGTAAAAATAGCCAAATAGCTGTCAACAATTATGAACATTCAAAATGACCAAGCTTGTCAACATAAGTGAGGGGCATGAGTACCAACATAACGTCACAAAACAATCGAAAATCGAATATACGTAGCCCGCGAAAATTCAAAGTTTGCGATACTTTTTAAACAGACCTAGTATGCAGTGATTTCTTCTTGGAAACTGTTAACTGGCAGTGAATCTGATACATGATTGTCTTCTTGCATAATGTTGCTGTACAGGTTCCACATTCCTTTCAATTTCTCGGGCTTTGCAATGTTCTGCTTGCGGCAATAATATTTTGTGATTTTAAAATAAAATAAAAATTGCATAATCACTACCGGAGTATCGGAAAGTTACCGAGCGAATTTTCTGAAGTATCGTTTGATGTCGATACCATACAAGTACGAGGGCTGTTCGATAAAGAAGGAAATTTTTTTTTACGGTCCTAATTTTTTCGTACTAAAATTCAATCTTATTATGTTCTATTAGCTTAATGTGAAACAAACACGCCGTAGTAGTTTCATTGTTGGTACTCCTGGTTTCCGCCTGTGAGAACCAGGAAAGCCCAGACCTATTCAGTATCGCCTACCGCTGCAATGGAGGTAACATGCAGTTAAAGTTGATGTTAGAGGAAGACCGGAGTTTCTTTCAAACGTAATTACTGCTGATGAAACTTGGCTGCATCATTTTGATCCTGAAATCAAATAGCAAAGCTCAGTGTGGAAATCTCCTTCATCACCAACCCCCAAAAACGCAAAGTGGTTGCTTCTGCTGGGAAAGTTATGGTCGTCTCATTCTTTGATATTCATGGAATGGTTTATCAGCATGTTGTACCTGCACACACATCAGGAACTGGACAATACTACAGGGATGTCCTGAAAACATTGCAAGTTATATCAGGCGCAATAACCACATTTCCATGAAGCAGGCTGGATGCTGCACCACGATAATGCGCGGCCGCATATTGCCAATGTTGTTGCTGAATATCTTGGAAAAATCAATGTGAAGTACATCCTTCACCCACCCTATAGTCCGGATTTAGCCCCATGTGACTTTCTTCTATTCCCCAACTTGAAGAAACGCCTTCGTGGGAGACATTATCCATCATCAGAAGCAATGGTGAAGGCTGCGGGGGCGATTTTGAAAGATCTCTCAAAAATTGTTTCCAGCATGTCTTTGAAGACTGGCAGAAACGCTGGGACAAGTGCATCGCATTCAGGGGAGAATATTTTGAGAAGGACTATCAAACTTATTAGGACGAGTAAAGGTACATTAAAAAAAATTGTGATCATTCTTTATTGAACAGGCCTCGTACAGTGCTTATCAAGGTATAGCAGGTATCGAGGACCCATCCCTAGTCAAAATTAATCTAGAACGGAGAGGACTCTGGGGTTTGCGTTGCATCGAATTCGAAAGGGTGTGGATTCAAATCTGGTTGGGGATTTTTCTTTCCTTTGTTTTCCATCAATGTCAGGCAAATAGTGGATTGAAAATCCAGCATTGTGATCCAAAGTTTCACCATAGATGAATGGCGTAGAAAGACAACTAAGAAACTGACGCTATCTGTCCAGAAATCACACTAATAATACCTGTATACTTTATCCACTGAACATCAGTGTTGCCTATGTAACGCAAATGGTAGCGTGAAAGAATAATTTCGGTTGACCCTTAGCTCTATGGACCGTGGAGCATCATTTCACCCATTTCATTCATCATTCGATATGATTTAACGTTGGAGGATGTCAATTACACAAATGTCAAATGTCAAATTGCACTCACATGGTCAGAAAATTTTATCTCCATTAAATCAACAAAATACCCTAAATTACACATAAAGGTGACTACGCAAACACATACATAAATATTTGGTTTATTTACTGCACTATCCATGCTACCATCTATCCAG
This sequence comes from Mantis religiosa, assembly GCA_030765055.1. NCBI lineage: Eukaryota > Metazoa > Arthropoda > Insecta > Mantodea > Mantidae > Mantis > Mantis religiosa. The sequence goes on from CM060949.1 coordinate 143,075,022, forward strand.
TGCACAATTAACCATTCACAAAAATAGCTTTTAAAACAATGTCGCGATATGACAGATCTTGAAGCGAAGTTAATGTTCACGCCTCCCAAAAATGGACTTAGCAGAGTATACTTTATACAATACGAAAGAAAATTGGACTTTATTAATAACCGCATGCACTATTATATCGGTAGTCGCCTGCAGACTATATTGCTAAAGAGGCTGTTAAGAAGAAAACCTTCATCAGTAGTACAAAATAAAATATTACTATGATGTGTCTACAATGACATCACATAAAAGGTAAAAAAAATAACTTCAATGAAATATATTCTTATTATTTCCTAAGAGAAACGTAAAATACTATGGAAAAATATCCTTACATCCTTTGTCCGAAATTAAGTTTCCATTGTTTACAAAGACAGTCAATTTTTTATGTTATTTGTATTCTAAAATAATATTTTCTGCAAAATAGCTATGCTACGTAAAACATAAATCTGACATTCGAAACTACTTTGTAGGAAAGAAAATATCACACCATAAATATTTAAAAGCTATTAAATGTTTGGTTTTAGCTACTAAAACAGGCTATTCGTTTTCAAAGATAAATAATGCAGCTAAAATATAACTATTTTGAATTATCTGAATTTAAATTCTTGATAAAGCAGTTATTCGTTGAAGTTTTTTCTAAGGTAATCCATTACAAAAGGCATTTTCTAAACAGACTTTGTTTTTTCCTTTTCAAACAGGATACTTTCATGCCACATATGGTGATTTCGAATTAGAAATGCGTTCTGCACTATGCGAACTCTTAATCATGAATGAAGATTTAACCCTTGACCGTAGCTTTTTTCCTGATGTAAGGTTCTCCTTTTCACCTAGATGCTCTGTCAACAGTCGATGCCGTTCTAGTGTGTATTCTTCATCGTCAGAATCCGATAACTTCTCATCATCATTCCAAGCACTGAACTTGCTCGGTTGACGCAGCACGTTCGTTTTTCCTTTATGCCGTGAGTACTTTTCGTAAAGTTGCTGAGTTTTCATCCGAAGTTCACGATGATGTCTGATGCTGAGAGGCCATGAGATACTTCCATAACCTTTGACATCATAAAATCGTGAAGTTCTTTTGCTTTTTGAGTTCATTTTGGAAGACTTACTACGTTTTCTGAAATCATTCAGCAACACATACAACAAAAGGTTTCTCAGTTCTTCTACTTCATCACGGTGGTTCAACTTATCATGCATTACTCTGGATGTATTTTCAGACCGGTGGGGCAGAGTCCCTTCCAAATCAGATAAACATCGTCTACATGTAGAATATCCTGTAATTTGTTCCTCTGTATATGTAGCGACATCTCTCGTCGTCTTTCCTGAGGAAGAATAAGTATAAATTTGGTCGCAGCTTTGGCATATTGGTACAAATGGGATTTTGCAAACTTTTAATTTCTTAAGCTTTTCCAACTTGTTATCCTGATTGCTATCAGAACATGTGTCAGACTCCACTGTACTGCATATCCCGTTAAAAGCGTTTCTGTCGTGCTCGTGGGGGTTTTCCTTTACATTTTGCTGATCAGATGTCTCATTCTGCACTATGCTTTGCATGGACAACTTATTAGATACTTTCCCTTTTATATCTTTTAAGGTATCGTCATCCTTACATAGATTAACATTTCCTTCCCTAGAACTCTTAGAATTCTTGAATCCCGACTTAATGCCACGCTTCTTTTCTGTATTCTTTACTCCAAATAAATTGAGGATAGCTGCATGTATCCTAGACGACCGAGTTCTGGACTTTTTTAGTCCCCCTGCGCTCGAAGCATTTAAATTTTTCCCCTCTTCAGCTCCAGACGTAGCAACATCATGGTTTGAGGTGGGCTTTCTTAGTGACACTCGGAGAAAAACTCCATCTTTAATCCCTTCAAAGTATCCTACCTCGCTAGGTGAAGAGTCCTTGGACATTTTTATACTTTCGAATCCAGATGCAGTGGAGGCATCGGATTTCAATATTTCATTATTACCCAGGCCATTAACGTCTAACTTCATGAATTCTTGGGCCGAGACTTCAAAACTCTGTGTGACTTCGAAGTACTTATCTGGAATCATATTCTCCCCTTTTCTGGTATTATTTTGTCCTTTCCAAGCATTATGCTTCACAAGTGCATCTAAAGATATAGTGTCTTCATATTCAGTTTTTAGTTCCCTTTTTTGATAATCGCTGTTAGAAGGTATGCTTGTAGCTGAATTCTTTGATGACACATAGCTTTCGCATCCTTGTTTTCTTTCAGCTATTTCCGATGACACTATTATGAACACCCTGTCTTCAGAGGAGATTGGTGATAGTGAAGTGATTGTACCTTCACTTTTATAAGGTGTTTGCAAGAGCAAGCTGCATTTCTTGTGAAATTCGCCAGACGGAATGTTGACATCCACATTACTGAGACTGGCATCAGATGTATGTTGTCTTTTAGGGTGGAATATTTCTTTTGATGCTGTGGTCGAAAATGAGGAACGAGAGAGATTAATTCTTCCTCCATGTAGGTATTTGGACGCCCAATGCCTTACCTTTTCTTGGTATCCTAAAGAAGGCAGATCCTTTGAAGGGTCGCCTTGTTTACAAAAAGAAGATACGTTGCTCTCAGTTCCTGAAGAAACTTTTTTACAGGATGCACCAGAGCCCACGTTTTTCAATCGTTTCTCCAGCTGGCGATAAAGGAATTTTAAGCTTGCTGTCTGGAAAGCCTGGTTTGTTTCTTGATCGTGCAAGTTGTTTTGGAAGTACTCCTTCAACAATCCTTCAACGTCTTCAAACAGCTGGGATTCAAGCTCCTGACTATCACTTTTTGACATGTTATCTGAAAGAAGATAAACAGAATGTTTTAAGCGAATATTCCTGTAAGTATTCACAGAAGTGACCAATTTTGTTTCAATAAACTTCACAATTGTATTTTCACAATGAATTATATTAGTGTGCTTTATAAACCCCCTTAGAAATATATATATATATTATTTATAGATAGTTTGTTTAAAGCAGTACACAAATTAGTTATTATAATTTAACATATAAGTTCTTTAAAAGCTTTCGGAATATAAACAAAATCATTGCCAAAATGAATCTAACTAGCTCAATCTAGATACTTCTTAACCTCTTATGTAAAAATACAACACTTCTAATCTGTAAATAAATCCTGTATCATCAATTTGAATGAATATTACCATCAGCTATAACATAGCATCGCGTTCTTTATGATAGATTTTCGTGATTATGCTAGACTTTGCTAGCCAATCAATCATGCCCTTTGAAACATAATATACTTCGAAATATGGCAATGTCTCTACACAAAATAAGATGCAATGTTTTATACATTCTGCTTAGTTTGCATCCTTCATCTGTTAACGTTATTTTCTACTCCTTGCAGAGTCTGGTTGGATTGGATTGGATTACCGTGTGGAGGGGATTCTACACTGCGACCAGTCTTGAACTTTTGTACCTATTCCCCAAGTGGGGCAACTCGGTGGAAAGGATGAGACGAGAGGAGACAGAGGGCGGCTGACCCAAGGAGTCACGAAAGTGCGTAGGGCAGGTTCCGTACTATTGTTTGGTTAATATAAATACAAGAGAACGTGACTTAGGTAGTGAGGGAAGAAAGGCTAGACAATTGTACAATTCCTAAAAATCGTTAAGAATTATTAATGGTCTTATCAATTTGGTCTTTCAAAGGGTTACGTGACAGGGTTATAATTTCATTAACATAATTATATAATTAGTGTTCAAGGACAAATTTCGTTGTATATTTAACATTGTCGCTTTATTTGAACGCGAACTTCCCCTCAGCCCTAGCCCATTGTTGTTACAATGCATGTCTATCAGACTAGCACATATAAACACTATATGGATTTAATAAACGCAGCTCAAGTCTTACTGACATTAGCATTTTGCAGAATTTGCAAGTGTTGGATAAATATACTGAGCCACAGAGTAATTTGCAACTTTTTCTTACAAACTCAGTAAAGCTGGTAGACGCCGCATGTCTTTTAGAAGTACATTAAATAATTTTTAATGTTTGATTATACAAACTATTTGAAAGGAAATTTAATAGCGGCCCTCTAATTTATTCCTCTACAATTAGGGATTTGAGAGTTGACCTGGGCGTCTATCTATTACTTTTCGGTCAGTTTTCAAAGGATCGGGTACCATTTTATGCCTCGAGCAAGACAAAGACTTAATAGCATATAGCTCTAGAACCATTATATATACAAGGGTACGATGGTTTTAATAACCTCATACATTCTTGTAGAGCGTAAAGCTCCTTAGCATGGCTTCCTTCGTAAGGGAAGTAAAGCCGGTGGTCCCATCTCTAGATTCATTGCACGTGAAAGATAATCTTGAGCAAAATCAATCGTCTCAATATAAATGGACGCTGAAAACCAGAATATTTCAAGAGCGCCCAAAATGATAAATTCAAATTTCATAGGGAAAATTAATACTAAAAGTAAATTTAATTGTTCTGACTCCTAGACCAATGCCGATTCCAGATATCTTTTTGCTTCTTCTGTATAACTATTTACAAACAGTGGTTTCAAGGGTGTTATGAGAGGTTAAACACTTTCTTCCACCCTGACTATTAACCTAATTAAAAGTACATCCTTAGAGCCTCCTTTGAACTCCCGTGATAACAATTTTTATATTTCCATTACAAATGACATTTTAGAGATGAGGTAAATGAGGAAAATGTGAGGTAAATGTGACCATTGAGGCCAAATGTGGCCAATGTGGCCATGTGGCCAAATTGAGGTATAAGATACAAGACATTTTTTCAGATGTTTTTTTTTTTTTTTTTTTTTTTTTAAAGTTTTCAACATAGGCTCTTTGTAACTCTACACACTTCTCCCAGCGATGCTCCCATCTCTGTAACCCGTACAAATACTACTCGGTTTTTTTTCTCTGCAAAATAATCGTTCACGAAGGTGATTACCTCTTCTTTTGACGCAAATCTCTGTCCTCCGAGCGCAATTTTCAGATGAGGGAACAAAATGGAGTCGCTTGGGGCTAGATCTGGTGAGTAAGGCGGATGGTCAAGCAGTTCAAACCGTAATTCGTGGAATTTCGCCATTGCAACCGTTGAGGTGTGAGATGGTGCGTTGTCTTGGTGAAACAGGGTTTTCTTTTTCTGCAAATGTGGCTGTTTTTCCGCAAGTTCTGCCTTCAACTTGTCAAGTAATGATGTAGTATGCTCGAGTAATGATTTTTCCTTTTTGAAGATAATCGAGTAAAATAACTCCATGACTATCCCAAAAAAAACAGTCGCCATCACTTTCCCAGCCTAAAAAACAGTTTTTACTATTTTTGGAGCCGGTTCCCCCTTTGCAGTCCAATGGTTGGATCTGTAGGTTTGTTTCGGGCGTATAATGGTGTATCCAACTTTCATCTAAAGTAATTAATCGGTGCCAAAACTCGGATTTATTGCGCCTAAACTGCGCCAACAGAGCGTTGGAAATGTTCGTTCGAACACGTTTTTATTCTAACGTGAGTAAATGCGGCACCCAACGCGCGAACAGCTTTCTCATGTCTAAATGTTGATTTAATATGTGACAAACACGTTCTTTTGATATGTTCATAGCATCTGCTATCTCTCTCACTTTAATTCGACGGTCCTCTAGGACCATTTGGTGAACCTTGGCGATGTTTTCGTCGGTAGTTCCAGTTTTGCACGTCCCGAACGTTAATGGTCTCCCAAGCTCATACGGCCATCTTTAAATTTAGCTGCCTAAGATTTCACTGTGGTAAATGATGCTGCAGAGTCCTCATACACAGTATCCAACTCATCTTTGATTTGCGTAGGCGTATTGCCTTTCAAAAACAAATATTTAATGACAGCTCGATTTTGTCCATTTTTTAAAAATACTCACATCATCTTACTCAAACGAATGTTACAAAACAACTGAATGTCCAAAATGGCTGAAACTTAGGTGAGTAACTGTAAATAGATGAACAGCGAAATTCAGTAACTTTTTAGACCACCCTCGTAAAGTTTCCGATGGACTCTGCAATCATATACAGTTTTGAGATCAGATAACCAAGATGTAACACAGATCTGGCTCCCTCTATTATCAGTTTTTCAGATGCTTCAAATTTCAGGTGCAAGTTGTAAACAATTGGCAGGATATACGAATGAACATCATCCTCGATTTCTTCCACTTTTATTTCGATAGAACTTATACGTTTCTGTGCCATTGATATTCCAGTGGAAAATATATCAACATCTGCAGCAATGATACATGAACAAAAATGTGTCTTCAACGTTCGCCTTATTCTTCTGACAGAAACATTGCACCAAGATGATTGTCCGAAGATGGCAATGAAAGCATTGTGGTTCCTGCTTCAGTTGAGTGAAGCTTTTCTACTCTCATTTGGATTTTGAACTCAAAAGGCTCCTGAAAGAAGAAAATTTGAAGTATCATCTACAACCTGCAGTTAATCAAAATCAACTTCAAGAATATGGTGTTCAGCTTGTGAGTGTGAGTGACACTGACGAGAATGGCAATATTGTTATTGATTTTATTCTAATTGCTTAGGCCCTATAGTGTGTTCTTTATAAAATGTTAACCTATTAAGATACTAAGCTAGCCTGCAAATTAGCATTAGTAACAAAGGATCAGTTGGTGATATACATAAATAATATTTGACTTAAGTCAATTGATATGTTAGTTATGTAAACATTAAGGACAATAAAGCATAATTACAACTAAAAAGCACACTGTGGGTTGTACTAATCATCAATTTATAAGCACACAAACCGCGAAAAAAAAGTGATTGAATCGGAAGTTTGGTTTCCAGAAATGCAGCGACATTTTATGTGCAGTTTAGGGTCATCTATCGGGGGAAATAATCTGACAGCAGCCTCCGCCAGGTGGCAGTTTATACTCAACATACAGCAAGGTCGCTAGATGACAGCATTGTATAGAAACATTAACAAGGCTGCCATCTAGTGACTTTGAATGTACATAAGCAAGGACAGTAGACAAATGTTCTGCGGTAGATAGATAGTTTTATTCACCTTAGGAATATACAATATTCATGGCTTCGTCAAATTTGTACCCATAAGAATAATACATTTCTTATGAGTAATACAATTATGAATAATACAATAGTAATTAAATAATACAATAGTAGTTAAATAAGCCTCTGATTCTCGTTCAGTCACGGATTCAAACCCAGCTAACACTACCACTGCAGTACATCCTAAGGCACTCAATTAAAACACATTGCTACCGCTATCCCTTATCACCTCACATTCCTTGTTACTTCCATAACACTACAAATTAACTTCAGCTTAGTCATTACAGATATTACATCATTATGATATTACATCATTATGATATTACATCCTTTATCACACACACACACACACACACACACACACACACACACACACACACACACACACACACACACACACACGCACGCACGCACACACACACACACACACAAACTCCAGTGTTGGGAAATAATCCTGGGGGAAAAAATTTTCCATTGCCCAGTCGATCTCTAGATTTGGAGATTAGTATGCTAGCCGCCTGATGAAAGAGTCAGTGAAAAACGATGCTTTAAGTTACAGCTTTTGTATGTACATTAGTTTACCTGTAAATTTGATCCTTCGTAGTAGTCAATAACTCTCAGATTAGTGGATCCCGGGCTCATTCAGCACGAAGCTATATAATTCTGGATCTGATTTCACAACTTTAAGACTTCATTTATCGTTCACAAATTATGTTAAGATGTGCAATCTGCAAAATAAAAAAGTGAAAATACAAGTATTAATGTTTTTCACCAGAAAATAATATGAGGTCTAAATATTTGTATTTGGTGCATTAACTACTGTCACAACTGCAATCACGCAAGCTAGCGTTAGAATTTATACGATTTTCAAGGACAGCCACTATCGGACATCGCGAAGTAAGTCGTTACCTTTCGAAGCCGTTCTAGAATGTAATTCGAGAGCATTTGACTACTGGAACGACCTCCCCGCCCGGCAGGACTGCATAAGAGCCAATGAGAGGTCTAGTAGAGCAGTGCTTAGTGTTTAAAGTTTCAAGGGTGTTGCAATTTCGAGTGCAGCTCCATATAGAGGAATCGGCGCAGTATAGCGTTTAGGGTTTTGTGTGTATTCCGAGCTTCCAGTGTCAGTTGAATGAAAGAGGTGAACAATTGTGCACATCAGAGTACTAGCATCGCAATAAGGTGTGTGCAACAAAGCCATAAAGAAACAATAAAGAGACGTGTTGAAGCTGTGTATTTGTGCAAAAGAGAAAGTGTTTGAACTATAGCACTGCGCAAATTAGAGATGAAACTTGTGTTTTGTGTTCAATAAAGTGAAGTTCAAAATGAACAGGTCCATTCTTATTAAGACAGCCCAACTATTTGCTCGAAAGAATTTTTGGGACTTTATGTTACAGCTTTTGGCGCGGATCTGGCGCTTTAATATTTAGATATACTCTATGAAGCGTATAGTGCGTAAACAGTAATCCGATCGGGATGGCTCAGGTGGTTTCGTCTGTGGCCCGCATTCGGGAGGTCCGGGTTCGATTCCAGTAACCATCCTCACCCATGGGCTTTTTCGGGGGTTTTCCGGGTCGTCGGGCGAATGCTGGGTAGGTTAATTACATCCCCCGAAGTTTCTGCCCCTTCAATGTCATCTCCGTTATCATTTCATATCATCTCTCATCACGTGATCTCTTTCAGGGTGGAAAGTCTCCGCGGGAGTCTCGCTGCTGCATGTCAGGATGTTATGTTCCTGGTAAACACTTCTCCTTCGGTGGGATGGTTGCTGGTCTCCGGGCCGACCTGGTGGGACGTTTCCGGACTATGTCCGGTTGTGCTGACCTGACGGCGGAGTTTTCAACTGGTAAATAGTAGGAACCCTACCCTCTGCACTATCGTGACCTCTTGGATCAGCCGCCCTCTCTCTCCTCTCACCTCATCATTCCATCCGGGGATGACCCACTTGGGACTTAGGTACAATAAACCAAGGTTTCGGTGCCGAATCTCCTCCATAGTTATCCTAATGCTAAACAGTAATAAATTATTATAAGGACTCTAATAATAATAATAATAATAATAATAATAATAATAATAATAATAATAATAATAATAATAATAATAATAATAATAATAATAATAATAATAATAATAATAATAATAATAATAATAATAATAATAATAATAATAATAATAATAATAATAATAATAATAATAATAATAATAATAATAATAATAATAATAATAATAATAATAATAATAATAATAATAATAATAATAATAATAATAATAATAATAATAATAATAATAATAATAATAATAATAATAATAATAATAATAATAATAATAATAATAATAATAATAATAATAATAATAATAATAATAATAATAATAATAATAATAATAATAATAATAATAATAATAATAATAATAATAATAATAATAATAATAATAATAATAATAATAATAATAATAATAATAATAATAATAATAATAATAATAATAATAATAATAATAATAATAATAATAATAATAATAATAATAATAATAATAATAATAATAATAATAATAATAATAATAATAATAATAATAATAATAATAATAATAATAATAATAATAATAATAATAATAATAATAATAATAATAATAATAATAATAACAATGGAACAAATGCTTATTGTTCTATCTACGTGATGTTAATCGAGATAAATGTTGCTAATTTTCTTGTAGGTGCAAAGTTAATATGGGAATGCAGTATACGTTAAGAGATGATCGGCTCACGGGACTAACTAGGGTGCTAATGCGGGACCCGACTAACTCACGCACTAACATGTTAGCTCTTCCAGCATATTAGGACTCTTAACTGCATTAGGGAGGCGATGTAGTGCATGGCTCTGCATGCCGGACGATCGCCACCGGGGTGGAGAGTGTGGGGCCGCCTTTAATATAATAAATAAAAAGTATGAAACTAAAACATAAAAAATTAAAAGACGATGATCAGATCTTTAAAGAGCTGGTCGCTATGTGATGTATTTGAAGTTCTTTTCTCTTTGCATGGATAAAAGTTACTAAAAATTAATAACGGCTTCCTATTTACGCAAATAGGAAGTACTAGAAATTCAGACAAAACAATAACAAATATCTCAGAAATTGTTCATTACATAAAACAAAATGCATTAGACAAAAATTATATATTTTAAGAACACGGGGTAGTTGCGAGGCAGTTTCTGACTGCTGTTTTAATGCCGAATTTGATTTTCAATTCCTCAACAACTATTTAATATAGGGGAATGAAACATTGACACTGAATACAGCAATCTTTATTGAACATCATCCATGTAAAAGGACCGCTTTATGTTAAAAGACAGGACTACAAACTTGACATAAACAAAATTAAAAATTTCAAAATTGTAGGTGTTATGGGAGTATTCAGGTACACTTTTTTTCTAAAACTGTAAGTTACTTTTTGCTGAAGTTTTATATGCTTTGGTTCTTGCGTAACTTGACAATTTTCAGCTAAATTTGCTTCCCAAATTTTAAAATATATGCCCACAAAAAACTGTGTACGTTATGAACACAGAGCTCATGTCAAATTTTACAAGCATATGCGTTGATAATAAATTATGATTAGCATCTTGAGGGGTAATTCTAGCTGGAATCAGTAATTGAGAAATGACCAGTAACATTTGCATCTATGTAGCTTAATTGGTTGCGGAAAAAAAAAATTATGCTGGCGTTATGCTTTCATAGACAGTCACACATACACTGATCTTTTTATAAAAATAATTTTTGGATTCAGTGGATTGTATTTCCAATGAAATCTAGAATCTAATTGTAGGGTGGAATACAATACTTCCTTGCTTATTGTACGTAGTAGAGAAAGTAAAAATACGACTCAGCCATGTGCATGTTTTACCGGAAATAGAAGTTGTTGAGATTCTTCGAATATGCGAGATAAATAGGGAACTTGCCTATATCGCAGTAACTAGTTACGTGTCCAGGAGCCAATACCAGTAGTAAGCAATCGATCACGATATTAGTGTACTTCGAAGAGAGCTGCAGTGTTTTGTTCACAACATGTAACATATCACAAATGGGAATCAGAGAGAAGTGAGGGGCAGGTGATGGGAATGCACATTTGCACAAAAAAGGACACTTAAAAGTTGTTTTTTTTTAACTTACGTCTTCCGACGTTAAGTCATACAGGGCGATAAATGAAATAGATGAAATGAGGCCTCAAATGAGCCCAGGATCTATAGAGCGTAAAGTTACTCGACATTCTGTTTCAGGATAAGGAAAACCCCTGGAAAAACCTTATCCAGATAACTCACCCTCACCGAGATTCCAACTCGGAGATGATATCGAATTAAGAGAAGGTTATTTCCAGCAATATGGAGCAACGTGCCACAGATCTAATGACGCCATGGAACTTGCAACCAATTTCTGATAATCGAATAATCTCAAAGGGTCTGTGCCCGTACCCAGATCCCCTGACCTAACCTCAGGTCAATTATGTTCTCACGGAATCCATTCGAGCCGAAATAAGTAGCATTGACGAGGATACTCTCCGTAAAACTTCAGAGAATATGGTGAGATGAGTGCAAACCTGTATAGATGCTGGTGGAGGACACTTCAAACATTTTCTCTGAGATGCAAATAGTGTGATGTAATCTCCCAATTATGTATTATATTCTCCCAAAGTTGCACGTGTATCCTATTATTCTTCAAAGTTATGGTCTATTGAAATGGTTCAGGTTTATACGGTTTATATCAGTTTATATGTGCGCCCGCATCGGTAGCGTAGATGGTAGCGTGTCTGCCTCACGCTCCAGAGGTTCCGAGTTCGAATCTCGGATACGGTAAGTTACCTGGATAAGGTTTTTACCGCGGTTTCCCTTATCCTGATGGACGAATGTCGGGTAACTCTATGCTCCATTGATCCCGGACTCTGAGCAATATTTCACACATTTAATTCATCGTCCGATATGACTTAACGCTGGAAGACGTAAGTTACAAACAAAACAAAAAAATAGCATGTGTAATAGAGGGAAGATTGCCATGTTTGTTCTCCTTAGACCATACTTTTATTTTAGACATAAACGTGCTAACGTGACAACATCGACTGTCAAAGCACTTCTAAAGCAATTTAATCACTTTCCTTTCACCTTAAATGGCAGTTTCAGTTTCGACACCAGTAGTCAAGTTTGGCAAATACATTATTATCAGGAAAATAATTATACGAGCTGCACAAGACCATAAATACAAATACGAAAATCCGCTTAGAGGTTACACTCATCTGCAGCAATTGTTAGATGTTCAATAAAAATGAAGCTCCCGAACTCAATGAAAGTTTAGAAATACTAAAGGCATTTTAATACTTACCAGTTTACTATCCAAAAACATGGGTTGAAAGTGAAACAGTAATTAGACTTTTGGTAGCTAATATACAGTAGAATTCTTCAGTGATTAATGTACTCTGAAGTAAAGGGTTGGTTATAAGCTATGTACATTCATTATTATTACATTCTTAAATAAAAAACGTGGCTTATATGCACTGTTAGTAATAATTTAGATATAGATCAAAGAATACAAATTGGTAACACTGAGAATCTTACAAAAGAGCATCAAGTCATTTCTATATTCCATTGCCCGCTCGATCACTCTTGCAGGGCTGAGAAAGAGCGCTGTTTTTTTTTTTTTTTTTTTTTTTTTTAATTTATTTAAAGTCGCTTTAACATCAAGGTCACATCGCGACTACGTCATAGAAAATATACAGTACATGTATAATGCATACAATATATGAAATGCAGTAGAACACATAGAACACTGAAGTTACACACAGAGATATAATATTAAGTTACAATTACAATACAAAACAGTGTCAATGAGACTATATATATATATATATATATATATATATATATAATATAAAAATTACAATTGTAAATTATTACATATTTACATGTTAATAGTATGAACACTAGATTTTCATATACATTCTTGTGCTTTTGAGGAAGAGCAGTACTTGCTTGAAATTCGATGGTTTGTTGAGTATAGTACATAAGTTTCCAGCGATCTCATGAATCCGTCGTTGTTAGCATATTGTTTGCATTCTGTGAAGAGGTGTTTAACGGTGAGCTGCGAGTTGCAGACTTTACAGTAAGGTGGATTGATTTTGGCGAGGATATGTGAGTGGGTTAATCCAGTGCGACCAATTCGGAGACGTGAGATGATCACTTGATCTTTCCTTTTGAGAGAGTAGACGGGTGAACAACTAGTGTCACCATTTCGTACCCTGAACAATTTTTCTGGGGTCGTCTGGTGCCAGGCTTGTTTCCATTGCATTCTGAGTTGCCTGCTGAGGTGGTTTATGGCATCTTGGTATGGTATCCTGTATTGTGCTTCCATTTCTGTAAGCTGACTAGCTTCTTTGGAGGCTTTGTCTGCATCTTCGTTGCCATTGATACCACAGTGTGAAGGAACCCACATAAAGATGATCTGCTTGTTTTTATTGAGGGCCGAGAGGTACAGAATATGGATATCCTGAAGTAACTGCAGATCTGTTGAACCAAGTGCTGTTTTTCATTGAGTGAATTATTCAGAAAGCATAAAACAGAAGAGAGCATGTGGAACGGGAATCAATGAATATAAAAGTAAAATGTTTAGTTTATTAAGACGCTGTCAGTTGTCAATGCTGGTATACTGGGCTGCAGAGGAAATGCAGGCACAAACAAGACGATGTGTAGAAGCCTTAGGTATACCTACAAGTATATCATATGCAATTTTGCTTCCAGAGTGACGTCCTCTTCAACATACAGGGGCGTAACGAATGCAATACGGACCCGCCTGCAAAAATAAACATCCTAGCCCCATAAAATAAAATGTTTAACTTATCAATAACTAAACTAATATAACTTTCATTTCGCAGGTAGAAATACAAATTTCATGCAGTGTGTTATATAGTCCCATATAAACAAAAGGATTGTTCGTTCGCTTTTTTTTTTTTCAAAGTATTTAAAAAATATGAAGAAATATTATTAAAGCTTAAGTACGCTGTAGTGAGTGGCACAAAAATTAAGGATATACTTCTATATGCTGTTTGATGTACTTACAAAACCTCACTGCATTCAACATGACCTATAGTAAAACTGGATCATACGCTGTAATTTCTACTATGCCAAGTTATAGATTTCCCTAGATAATTATTTATAAGTTCGAGTTTCCAAAGGAATAGTTACAAACGGGTAAAATACGTGCATAAATCTGGGACGTTATCACCTACGATTGAAATATCTCCAATTATTTATTAATAGTTTTAAGTTAGCTACAGAAGTTAAGGAGGTTATTCACAGAGTTTTGGAAAGTTATTACTTGGTCTGGGAATTTACTGGATAAATTTTCCTTTCATTCATCTTGAAGGACTACTTATTCCATCGTGAATTTCTTCGTCGGAGGCAGTATTTAAAAATTTTGGGGAAATGTTGTTGAGGAAACATCTGTTTTTCAAATCTGCTTTTTAACTGAGTTACAATGTTGTCCCAGCAGTCATTAAAAGCAATGATTCTGAAATACATATTTTGATTGACACGCCGTTGGTCCTGACAAAATTTATGTATACAGGGTGTCCCACCTAACCCTGTGACCTCAAATATCTCCGAAATGAAACAAAATATGAAAATTCCAATTGACCAGGAATGTACATATGGCAGGGGCTCATAGAATGAGAAGGCATGCACAATCCATAAAGGTAAACAAGTAACACTTCCAACATCAAGTTTTTTTAATGGAACATGTATGCTTATTCCATCAAAATAAAAACTAGAGCTACAATTGGTGATAACACACTTGGTTTCACGTTTCTAAACCTCATAAGTTCTGAAATACGTGGCTGTTAGAGGATGGCAATGTTGCCACCATTTCTGACGAAATGCAATGCATGTACTTCTGAGTTCAGAGCAAGCAGGGGTTGCTTGCACTGGCCTGTAGCCTACTGTAAACAAACCGATATCAGCTCGGCACGTTCTAGCTTCAGTGTGCTAGTGTCTCCTGATCTGGACTGTTGTCATACTGTAATGTAATTCACGTACGTTTCGGATATTGCATTACATTTTGACAGACATTAAACCGTGTTTTCGTGTGGCCTGTTGTCGTTATCGGGTCGATATGCCGCTCCTCAGTAACATAGAAAACCTGGATATTATTTTAATTTACGGCGAATGTCGCAGAAATGCAACCGCAGCTGTGCCATTGTACGCTGAACGCTACCCAGATCGACGGAGTCCTTCAACTCGCACCATTGCCAACACGTGCACGAAACTCAGGAAAAGAGGAAGCTGGGCTCACACAAAGTGACAACGTACAAAGACAGAGACTGGCACTGGAAACTAAATTGCTGTCCTGGCTGCTTTAGTGCACAATCCTGTGGTACGTCCGACAGATTGCACGAGGTTCTGGAATAAGTGTGAACAGAATTTTGCAAAGGCATCGGTTTCATCCGTTGCATATCTAACCGCACCAGGAACTGTATGGGAATGACTTTGAATCCCGCATTGTATTCTGTCGTTTTGCACTTCAGCAGTTGTAAGGTAATCCAGCATTCCTAAGTAATACGTTGTTTACGGACGAAGCTTCATTTACAAATCATGGTCATGTGAATCTGCGGAACATCTACTACTTGCCCATGAAAACTTCCCACTGGATTCACCAAGTTACTCATCGACGACTGTGGAGCGTCATGTTTGGTGCTGTATCATTGGTAACCGTATTAGTCTCTATTTTTATCAGAGAACATTAAACGGACAGCAATATGCATCATTTCTGCAACGCACTCTACCCCTCCTAATGAAGGATGTGGCATTGGAAACGCATCTATCAGTGTGTTTCCAGCCTGATGGATGTCCAGCACTTTATGCACAAGTTTCCAGAGACGTTGTGGATACGAAGTTTTCAAATAGGTGGATGGGACTGGGAGGTCCTGTGCGATGGCCAGCTCGGTCCCTAGACTTGACGTATTTAGACTTCTTTCTCTGCGGCACAGTGAAAAATAGAATGTATCAAGAACTGCCAACGACAGCAGAGAATATGCAACATTGTATTACTCTGTGTGTGCGGCAATATCTGTGGAAACACTGCAATCCGTGCAATACTCTCTTGTTACCAGATTCCAAAAGTGTATTTATGCAAACGGAGGGCGCTTCGAACATCTGTTGAAGTGACACGGTTTCATCAGACAAAGACTATTGGTGATTTGTGGGTGCATTTTCCATGCCGGATGTAATGCACAACAATGAAGTTTCTGAGGGCTTTAGGCCAATAATAAATGTGTTTAGAAAAATGGAACCATGTATGTTATCAGTTATCACTAATTGTAGCTCTAGTTGTCATTTTCTAGAATAAACATACATGTTCCATTTAAAACAACGCAATTTGCTGTTGAAAATGTTATTTGTTTACCTTTATGGATTGTGCATACTTTATCACTGTGTGAGCCCCTGACATAAGTACATTCCTGGCTAGTTGGAATTTTCATATTTAGTTTCATTTCGGAGATATTTGAGTTCGCAGATTTAGGTGGGACACCCTGTATGTGTGTATATGGTATGTGTGTATATATAGTGATATATTAATTATATGTATATAAATGTAATCTTTTTTTTTTTTTTCACTTTTCGAATTCTTTTATTTTCACAGTGTGGTGAAAGGGCCTATCTGATTGCCAAAATGTAGCTAATGGCATTGCATCTTCACGATTACTTCGATAACAAACTCAGTTGTATTCTGAATAAAAGTACAGCTTCATCCGCAATCAATTTTGATTGTTTAATTTAGATGCTCAATTAGTAGTACATTCTAGAATCTTTGATTGCAACACTCTTTGAAAACCGTATTCAATTTTTTTCTAATTAGTTTCTCAAACCAGCCGCTGTTTCCTTCTTCTTATCAATATTATTTTTGACAGGTCTTTAACAGATTGCTGCCTTGTAAATCATGTTGGGAAAAGCCTTTTTAAGGTACAAAAAGATACCAAACGTTCCTGTAGTTTATTACTACGCCTGAAGAAAACATATACATTTCTACTGTATTATAAAAGACTCTTAACTTCTTGAATTCCACATGCAGCATCGTTAAGTACTAAATTTAAGTTAGGTGTTGCACAATGCACATATTTTGTAGTTCTTTGAGTTTTATAAATTACTGTTCTAAAAACTTTCTATGTCACTGACATATTAGCACAACTGTTGTACCCCTGCCAATGCAGTTCAATTAATGAGTCCCTTTTTATCTACTGCACTTGGTATTTCATTTTCTCGTCCTAATGTACTTTGATCTTTTATTTCACATACATAAAAAGCTTTCGTTTGCACGGGAGGGACATTTATTAACTCATATTGAATTGAAGGGCTAAAGTGCTTTTTGTGCATATTTTGGTTTATTTGTTAGGCCGTGTAATGCAGGATCATACTTTGAGAAGTTTGATGATTGTAAAACGTTGCCACTATTGTAATTTTCCAATTTCCTCCCATGTTCCCGAACAATTAGATGTCAGGATTTACGCAACATTCACAAAACTCAAGAACTCGTTTTAATATATTCTCACTTTTCTTTACTTCTGAATCCATACGCACGTCAACTATTTTTCTTACACACGAATAAAAAACAACGCATGCGTTCAAAATGTGCGTGACTAGTTTTGCACTGCTCTGTTCTTTTGATTAGCCACCTCCTCCAAACTGAAAACGATTTCTGTCCCTAGAGTCAACTAGGTTTACAATAAACAGAATCACTTTTAGATAAATAACACAACCGTTATCTCCAAATTCTTTGTTCTGTCAGTGTGAGCTTTTCGTGATATTTAGTGGAAAATGACGTTTTCCTGCTTAGGATTTTTGGGGAAAGCACCCGCTGGCTGATAATAATTTTGTCGAACAAACAATTTTTAGTTTCATTATTTACAAAATACCTACAGGATATGTTACACATATTTCCACATCTATATTTATAAATAAAAAGATAAAGTAGTAAGAATTTTATACTTGGAACAACAAAACACAAGAGGAAGGTAAATTTGATCATTTTTTAAAGTAGTTCACTCCCAGATGCAAACCACTGGCGTACAATGGGTAGGCGCTGATAACCACGCAGCTGTGCCCCCTTAATCACATCAATCATACAATGGGTAGGTATAGGGCAGGATGAACCTTGGAAGTGCCGAGGCAAGTAGAGGGGAAGTGCGGGGCATAAGACTACATAAGGTTTGTTAACCTACCAGCCAGAGAACAGTGGATGGCAAGCCTTCTCCTTCTGCTTTCAGCGCCATCTATTATTCTCATATTAAATGTTTGCATCGGTCAACTATTACCTACCAGAACGACATGGTTTCTGCCGTGTTATGTTAGCTGTGCCGTGTTTTGAGTAGTGAATCAGAGTGATTTATTTTAATACAGGTAAATTGTGTTATAAGGAGGAACAATGAATTTCATATAGCGTCTCTTAGCACATCCTTTTTAAAAAGTGACCTTAGAAGAAAAAACTGAAATTAAGCGACTTGACAGTCCCATGCCAAATATAAAAATCACGCAGGTAGTTAAGACAAAAACAAGATGTTTTAACAGGAACTTTAACAACGATGTATATGAGAAATATAATTTGATGTGTGGTTGTGTTACTGACGCCGAGGCATTGTTGAATCGCTGCGACAAGCCAGTGCCGGGCACGTGCAGAGATAGTCAGGAATTTCCCGCTGCATCGTGATTCTTATCGTACGGTCTAGTAAATTCTAGAATAGTGGCTGGAGCTATAAAAGCCGCAGGAGTGAGTTGCGAGTTGCAGTTGTTAATTGAGTGTGCAGCTGTATGGACATTTATAAGTGTACCGCAGTAACTTCTTTCGTTTAGCTACGTGTGGCAGATGACCTTATTTATTTATTTATTTAAACAAATGCTCTAGACATGTTGGAAAAATTCCATTTGTCTTCTGGCTTCCCAATATAATGTTCCGTCTGATTTTTTCCAATGTGTCTGAAGTGCAGGACATTTTCTAAGATGTTCCCAGTTCATAATGGAGTTCCCAGTGCACAGCATACAATTTGGAGTCGGCATGAGTCCCATGCGATGGAGATGTTCTGCTAGACAATTATGTTGTGTAATATTTCGAAATGCAGCAACTGTTTCATGTCGAGGTAGATCTGGTATTAGTGTTCTGTCGGTGACTAATTTCTTCCAGTTTTTATCTTTTGTTATGTCGGTAATATATTTTAACCTTTCTGCCTTGAATGATGCCTTAATGTGAAGTTTCGCTGAATGGAATGATACTGGTGTTGTCCAACAATTAAGAATTTCAGTTCCCTTTTTTGCAAGATGATCAGCTTGTTCATTTCCCATTATTCCAACATGCGATGGGATCCATTGTACAATAATTAGTGGCAGATGACCTTGATGGCTGCGTTTGTGCATGTGACGTCATTTCGCTGCTGTAAAGCGTCTTTTTACTTAAATAAAGAGCATTTTAAATGTCTGCCAACAAGACTTTTAATTCTACAAACCCACAAAGTCACAATATTAAAAATATCCTGTTTTGCTTTCCTTGCGTTCTGTCTGGCGGTGAAGATCCGTGGACAATACATGACATGAATAATTTGCAGCACCTTCATGGTCGCACTAAAAAGCACGTAACTTCAAAACTGCACATGAAAAACAAGGTCAGTTTTGCTAAGCTTGGCAAAGTAAATATAGCAAAGCAGATGGACAGTGCATATCGGAGAATAGTTGAACAACACAACCAGAAAGTGGCTCAAAATAGGTATGTTTTAAACATTATTGTTAACTGCATTAGGTTTTATGGAGCATTTGAGTTAGCTCTACGAGGACACGATAAGTCAGCTACATCAAGCGGTCCTGGTAATTTTCGAGAACTGATAAATTTAAGTGCAGAGCTAGACTGTGTTTTGAAAACCCATCTGGAGAATGCTACAGTGTTTAAGGGGACCTGCATGGCAATCCAGAATGAAATCTTGCAATGTATCCGTGAAGTCTTCCATGAAGAGATATCAAAAGAAATCAAGGACTCCCCATTTTTAGCTGTCATAGCAGATGAAACCAGTGATGTAGCTTCCTTGATACTTTTCTACACATATTTGATAAACCACATGCCAGTGGAAAGGTAATGGGGATGTCTAAATCCTTCCAGGCACAAAGCAGAAGACTTAGCTGAGTGTATATTGCCGAAGCCTCGCCGACATCTGCAGGACTATGAACATAAACTCATAGCTCAAACATACGATGGGGCTAATGTTATGTCTGGGGCGAGAAAAAAAGCATTCAGTGCCTCATAAAACAGAACATACATCTGCAGAATACATTCATTGCTATACACATCAATTAAATCTAATTATGTTGAATGCAGT
Source organism: Mantis religiosa (assembly GCA_030765055.1). NCBI lineage: Eukaryota > Metazoa > Arthropoda > Insecta > Mantodea > Mantidae > Mantis > Mantis religiosa. Next base: position 143,095,436 of record CM060949.1, read on the forward strand.
GTCCGCGAAAAGCAGTAAGAATCTTCATTAATCTTCAAGGAATTTGTGCTTTTTTCTCTAATTCCTCTCAGTGAACAGCAGTTCTAGAGGAAGTGGTGCAGCAGCGACTGTCGCGGTTAGTGCCTACGAGGTGGAAATTTCAATTCAGATCCATAAATACAGTTTTTGAATACAGGAATTAATAGAATGCATGAGAATTATTAGAGGCGGTGAGAGAATCACCAATACAAACTACATTCTTCAAGCACCTGGTTTTATTGGAATTTTGGCTGATTCAGATTTTCTATTTTGGCTGTCCTTTTTTCACAAAATTATGCTCCATATCAATATTTTCTACCATCAATTTCAGAGGAGTAACTGTACCCCTGAAATGGTCCAGAACAGACTGAATTCTTTTGAGGTAAAAATCCTTAAAATTAGAAGTTCCATATATTTCAACGAAGTTGTGGACAATGTAACAAAGAGAAGAAAACTCCTAGAACACACTGAGAGAAAAAGAGAGGCAATTGAAATATGTGATGTTATCATTACTGAAATGAAAGAAAGATTCAGGCTTATTGGCCATATGGGAGCAGCAGTTCTGTTCCGGCCTGGCAGATTTTCAGAACATAATGTATCGTTTCCAGCACATCATGTAAAAGTTGCTCTTTTGAAATATTCTTTTGCTGAAGAAAAGAAGCTGATCACAGAGCTTTCTACAATTTACAGCACTGGGGAAAAAAAAACAGTTGGATTTGTTCCATTCATGGAGTTTTTCAGAGACAATAACTTGTGTTCCACTTGGCCAATCTATTAAGCTTCTTAATGTGACTCTTAACAGTTCCCATGACAACATGTGAGGCAGGAAGATGTTTCTCTACACTTAAACGAATTAAAACATTTCTGCGTAACACAATGTGTGAAGCGAGACTATCTGCATTGGCCATGCTTTACACTGAAAGGGACTTCATCATGCAGATCAAGAACTTTGAGTTGGTCATTGATAAGTTTGTCAGCGGAAAGGAGAGAAGAGCTGAGTTTCTATATCAATAGGTGAGTGTTGTATGCTCTAGAGTATTTTTGAAATATGCATTATGTGTTATATGCTGTGAATTGCTGTTAACTTGTTTATAAAGCAGTCTATAGTGACAGGCTTAAAGAACAGTTTGTTACTTAAAAAGAATTAAATTGCATGGATAACTTTGTGAACCACCGATCTTCAGAGCCACCAGCCACCCCTGGTGTGTTCTGTGCAAAGCCCATAGCGGCTGCAGAGAGGAAGATAAAGAGGAGAGAGAGTTCAATCCAATCTGATTATTTAGGAATAAGATAAGCAGTGAGGGTAACTGGAATGATTAGAAGGAAATGATACTAGCTTAAAGAAAACTTCTATTAAAAGTAAGGATACTCGATACTGTCATTTCTACTTCTAGTTCCAATACAAAATAGAATGTTGGGAGAACTGTGTAATGCCAATAAAATTAAACAGGTGCAATATGTAATGAGACAAAACTTAAAAACATTGTGTTCTTATGTTTAAACTCTACATTAAACATTTAAAAGCAAAACAGTCCACTTTTATAATTAGCTTTTCTTCAAAACTACTAGCATTCTCAGTTTTTCGGGGTCAAGTCTGCTTCTTTTTCTGTCACATGAGTCCTGCTGTGCTAAATAGTCATTCAGAAGAAACTGCTGCAAATGGAATACACAAATATTTAGCGACTAAATGTTTTTAGTTCTGGACATTCTGAATTTGTTTTGCAGTAATCCAATGCACTAGAAATAGGTGACAAATCATCGTTGAGATATGCAGCGATTTTTTTCTTGGGGATAGGTAGCTGGCACTGAATTTGATATACGATTATTTTCTTGCATAATGTTACTGTGCAGGTACCACATTCCCGGCATTTTCTCGGGTTTTGTGATGTTCTACTTGCGGCAATAATATTTCGTGATTTCAAAATAAAATAAACATTTCAGAATCACCACCTAAGTATCCAAAAAGTATCAAACGAATTTTCTGAGGTATCTTTCAATGACGTAACCGTGCGAATATCGTGAGTATCGAGGTATCGCAAGCATCGAGGACCCATCCCTAATTAAAAGCTACAAATGCACATATGGACAGAACACCAAGGATGGAAATAAAATGGCTACAGAATTTTTATATAGCAATATTTGAGACAAGGATAGTTTTGGGGCAGAGATTTGGAAATTGGAGGAAGGTTGGGTTAATGTAAATATGATTCATTTTTATAAGCCAATCCTGAGTTTGCCTGAAGCCTCATGCGAAGTAGGAAGAATAAACATTGTAGAAAGAGTGTTAAAATATTGGATCAGAGTCAGAAAGTTAGATGAACAGAATGTTTTACATCAGTGTTTGCTAGTACAAGAAAGGCTTAGTCAAAATGATACCCGTAGGATAAAAGAAGTCAGATCTTGGTGAAATGTGGCTGGAGAAGGAATCGTTTCAAAACGGTTTCTGGAAAGTAATTAAGTTAAGGCTGGAAGATGTGGAAGCACAAGAAATATCTGCACGTTTTAATTTGAAAAGTTCATTAGTAATACATAGGAAGTGAAAGTGGACAAAGCACCGAGAGAATATTAAGGAATGACTCAAGAGAAATACTCATTACATATATAATCAACAGTATGTTGCATGTAATTTCTAAATGTATGGAAGCGAAGATTCTCAGGAAGAAAACTGGAGAAAATAAGAGGTCAAAACTACCAAAAGAAATTCAAGGGAAAAAGCTTTTAAATGTAAAATGAAATAGAAAACATTTTAAGCAGAGCAAATAAGCTTTAGGTGATAGGTAGAACCTACCCTCAAAGAGAAAAAAACTCGGCAATTAAGGAGTTTGAATCTTTTGAGTCTCAGGAGTCACAACAATTCAGTGAAGCAATAAGATAGGAGGTATGCAATTAATACGTAAAACTGGTATTACAGATTTGTGTAAAGCATCATTGATGTTTGATCAAAAATATTGTGTGTAAATCACAATAAACTGGCGAATTCACACGAGAGTGTGGGAGGAGGAAAAATAGTGAAAGATGATTTATAGGTACTGAATGAAAATTAAAAAAAACAAGGAAAGAGTATCAGATATTTTGGTAAATTGTTTCAATGAGTTCGATACTTTGCATGTAAAGTGATTCTCTCTCTCTCCATCCCTCCTTCTTCTGGTTTATCAGTTACACTATATCCTGTCAAACTAGAACGATTCTTTAGTAATCCTAAGGGAGGGGAGATAACTAGACGATACTTTAATAGAACGCTCCTAAGCTACAGGTTGGTGGAGGAAAATTTATGATTAATTATAAAAGCGGTTTTCCGTCTAACTTTCTCATGAAAATATTTATAATGTGGTATTTTATTCAGAAGTGTTAGTCATTTCTGAGAAAATGAAAAAGAACGAACATTTTCTCCGTATAAGTGGGCATATTTCAACAATGTCTGACATAAATAACCTAATATGGATATTTATCTGTCCAAAGTAAGCGTAGATCTTTCGCTAAAAATTATCTTAAGTCTTTATCCCGGTGAATTCTCGATACCAAAGTTTTTGGTTTGAATACTTTACTTCCTCTACCCATTAAATGTAAGTGGAAGAGAAAGTAAAACGTGATTATCATGAGTGCCCGTGTATTCCCCTGCATCTTACAAGAGTCTAAACAAAGAGACGGAAATGAACTCTACCAAATAAACCCTCGTTTGCTAGTTACAAGGTCCATGGACAGACATTTTTCCATTATTTTTTCAGACAGTGTTGGAGGTCATTGTCCCCAGGGCGTGTAATAATTTCGTCATTACAGCCTCTCAGCAGTACATGTTTCATTAGCTTGCACCTGTCAGGGCTAATTCACTCAGTGATAGAGCGTGTCTACCTTTCCTGCCAAGCATAACCTCTAATGAACTTTAGTTTGGTCTCCTGAAGTTAATGGTGCGAATTTGTGGTTCATTCCATTTATAATTAGACTGACATCATAAGATGTTCACAGTAATAAAGAGAAACCACAACCAAAATATTTCTTTGAGAAATGTACCGAATTAAATTAAAGCGTTTTTAGAAAAACGTGTGACCGCATTGGTGTGTGAACAGTATGACTTAAAAAAAGATTAAATACAAGCTTGGTATTTAAGTTAAGCATCTTCCAACTATCTGAGAAGAAAATTCAATTTGATTTTCTCAAAAATGAACTCTTAACGATTTGATTAAAATACCACATCTTTAAGATTTTTCATGGGTCATCTTTTTCTGGAATTGTCCTCATAACTCTTCATTCTAGATGACTTTTGCACAGTGGTAAACCGATAGAATATTGTTTCGTTTACTACATAAAATAATTTAAATTTAAGCAATAAAGTCTATAAATTCAAAATTATTATTATGGGGACAAAAAAGCAACTAAACATGCAAAATAATTACGCCAGTCTCAGAGCTCAACATCACAAAAAAAAAAAAAAAAAAAAAAAAAAAAAAAAAAAAAAAAAAAAAAAAAAACCACCTGTATACATGAAAATGTCACACATCAAATCATCATCAGTTTATGTCTTTCCACATAGTAACTCGAACCCTGGACATGGCATTACATTTTAAATATGGAAATAATCATATCTTCCACACTAGCCATGTATAGGCTGTTTGAATAAGTAGAGTCAGACTAAAAAATTCAATGCCATAGCTGGGATTTGAAACACACTGCACGGAGAGCGGCAGATCCGTTGTTCAAATCCCGGCTATGGCATTGAATTTTTCAGTCTGGCTCTACTTATTTTAAATATGGTTTAACTTTCCAACACTAACAGTATTTACGTAGTTCAGAATGTTTTACTACCCTTTGTTGATCAATTCCAAAATGATAATATAAATCTGTATTTTATGTATACAAAAAAATTACCAATAGTTTATAAAAATAAAAAAAATAAAAAAAAAACCAAAATGAACAAATGTTGGTCTCCTATCCTATCTGTTACTTTGGGAAAGACTATATTGAGTCATAAATCAAAGTATAAAATGAATACAAAATGGCCTTGAAAAATAAAAAACTGTATAAATTATGGTCCTGGATAACTAAGTCTATAATAATATGCATAGCGTTGGCCGAAATGGAATGGAATTGTTCAGGTGGTTTCATCTGTGCCCCACATTCGGGAGATCCGGATTCAATTCCCGTGGCCAACCTACCTGTCCCATGGGACCTTTCGGGGCTTTTCCCGGGTTGCCAGGCAAATGCTGGGCAAGTTAAGTACATCTCCCGAATTTCCTGTCCCTCCATTTCATATCCATTATCAATTCACATCATCTCTCATCTGGTAGAAGTGTCGGCGCATATCTCGGCATTGCATGGCAGGATGATGTGGTCTTCCTCCTCCAGTGGGGCCATTTCTGAACTACAGTACAGTGCGATACTAGTTGTACTGTCTTGTCGGGGAGTTTCCAACTGGTGAAGTGTGGGGACTGCCCTCTGCTCTGTCGTGGCTCCTTGGGACGGCCGCCATCTGTTTCTTCTCGCCTCATACTTTCTCCTGGAGGTGCCCGACTTGGACCTCCTTGCAGAATCCTCTCCTTAGTATAATATAGTCCAGTCCTCTAAAATTTGTGTGTGTGAGCGCACGTGCGTGTCTTTTTTTTTACTATTCAAACATGGCTTCCTTTACAAACCTTAAACCATTTATAAATAAACCGCTTACTTTATAAGTGTGTGACTTTTGATTGTGAAGAAAATAGTTGTAAACTCTGTAACATTTCATTTGCAAATATTTAAGTTTGTTTATAAAGTTAAACATTACAAATTTCCATTGTTAAACACAACACTGCTTCTGTCTCACGCACTGAAATTCTTCCTGGTACGATGAATATGTCAATAGCTGAAAACCAAACTGTTCAATGTTTATTCTAACATTTATGAGAGCTGTTTTAAGATTAGTTTCAGAAGTCTCATTAAGACATTGACACACAGCCACAGTATTTTTTGGCAAGCCTTTTGGTATTAGTTTGGTACTGTGATCATATTAAAACTATTTTACTTCTAAATATAAGGGTCAAATGTCACGAGAACCATCTCAGCAGTAAAAACCAAACTTTCCAAATTCACTTAAAATTACTAATTTTAAGTAAATCTTTATGACAATAAAATATAATAATTTGTTACAAATTTCAAATAACTTTTAAAAAATTGGTAAATTTTTCACAAAACTCAGGAGACTAGTTTTGCAAATTTTATTTGCATCATCAGTCAATTTGTTGATTTCGGTTATTGTTACAACCGCTAGATGAAGGATTCTTTAAAATTTTTAATATTATAAAATTTAAAATATTTTATTGTAATATTTGAATTGCTTCACTATTAGCTTCAGTTTTTTACACATTAAATTTACTGTCTAATGATCCGTTATACATTTGCTCTTAAATATTCCATCCCAGACTTGTCTGTTCACTAAGAACTGTTTGTGCAGAAACTTAATATCTTGCATTCTCTTCTCCTTAATTTTTCAAAACAAGATTCTGTTGTTCCTATTTGAGAGTTCAGCGATTTGGTTCAAGTTGAACCTTGGTTTTTCGTGGTTTCAGAGTAGCGACTTCTTTGAATTCCTATATACCAAAGCAAGATTTATAGGGGATAGGCAAAATAATGTGAACACCTGTACATTGGAATAGTTTATTAATAAAGGGTTGGACACCCATTTGCCGGTAATACAGCTGCAATTCTTGTAATACTGGAATATAACAGTTGTGAGTGGTCTGAAAAGTTCCCGACCTCAACATGACGATGGCAGCACTTGTGTGCATTTCGTTGTTCATCTGTTGACAGTTACTCACCCAAGTTTCAGCCATTTTGGATGCTCAGTTGTTATGTAACAGTCATTTGAGTTGATGTGTTTTTATGAAAATGTACAAAATCGAGTATCGAGCTGTCATTAAATATATGTTTTTGAAAGGTAATAAGCTTACACAAATCAAATATGAGTTGGATTCTATGTATGGGCACTCTGCACCACCATTTACCACAATGAAATTTTGGGCAGCTGAATTTAAACGTGGCCGAAAGAGCTTGGGAGACTAACGTTCGGGACGTCCAAAAACTGCAACTCAACTACCGACGGAAACATCGCCAAAGTTCATCAAATGGTGCTAGATGATCGCCGAATTAATGTGAGACAGATAGCAGAGGCTATGAACATGTCAAAAGAACGTGTTTGTCACATTAAATCAACGTTTAGACATGAGAAAGCTGTCCGCGCATTGGGTGCCGCGCTTGCTCACGTTACACCAAAAACGTATTCGAATGAACATTTCCAACGATCTGTTGGCGCAATAAATCCGAGTTTTGGCGCTGATTAATTACTGTAGATGAAACTTGGATACACCATTATACGCCCAAAACAAAAATACAGTCCAAACAGTGGACTGCAAAGGAGGTTCCGGCTCAAAAAACACCTGTTTTTTTGGCTGGGAAAATGATGGCGACTGTTTTTTGGGATAGTTATGGAGTTATTTTAATCAATTATCTTCTAAAAGGAAAAACCATTACAGGAGCATACTATGCATCATTACTTGACAAGCAGAAGGCAGAACTTGCGGAAAAATGGCTACATTTGCAGAAAAAGAAAATAGTGTTTCACCAGACAACACACTGTCTCACACCTCAGCGGTTGCAATGGCAAAAATCCACGAATTACGGTTTGAACTGCTTGTCCATCTGCCTTACCAGATCTAGCCCCAAGCGACTTTCTTTTGTTTCATCTAAAAATTGCGCTCGGAGTACAGAGATTTTCGTCAAATGAAGAAGCAATCACCTCCATGAACAATTATTTTGCAGAGAGAAACGCCGAGTACTATTTGGATGGGTTACACAGATGGGCGAATCGCTAGGACAAGTGTGTAGAGTTACAGAGAGACTATGTTGAAAAATAAAAAAATTCTGAAAAAATTTCTTGTATCTTTATTAGGTCAGAATTTTCAGACCACCCTCGTACTGCCTCCAGTGTAAAGTTACGCTACTCTTCTATTAGAAATTCTACTAATTCCTGTAGTGACAACAGAGGTGGAAATCTGCTACATAAGACTGTTCTCCAGTACTGCCTAATGGTGTGATAATGTTCAGGTATGGGGATTGTGTAACAAGGGAATATGCTGCAATTCATTTTCATGCTCCTCAAACCCTTATTGTACTGTCCTGGCTGTGTGCATTAACACCTTGAAAAATGGCATCATTGTTGGGGAACAACATTTGAATTATGGGATGCATCTGATCACCTAAACTGTTCAAATACTCTTTGGCTGTAACACAACCTTTGACAGTGATGATGGAAACAGAATACCATGATTTGGCTGCCCACACCATCACAAGTCTACCTCCATGCTTAACCGAATCAAGCAATCAGGACTGCAGGCTTCTTTAGAGTTCTCCAGACGTAAATCTGGCCTGATGTTGGAAATAATGTAAATGTTGACTCGACAGACCATATAACTTGCTTCCACTGAACAGCTATCCAGGATTTATGCTCCTGACACCATATTTTACACTTCTTTGCATTGGTTTTAGTTATTAATGGTATAGATACAGCAGCTTGTCTATGAATATCTGCTTTATGCAGTTCTCGGTGAATAGAATGATAGATACACGATGTATATGATTGAACCCTGCAGTTACTTTAGCTGCAGTAATTTTGTTGTTTTGTCATAATTCTTTTTAGTGTCATTTAGTTTTGATTTTCTCCAACTATTACTTTTACATGACGGTGTCTTTCCATGTTTTGAATGTTGAAACAGTTGCTTTTGAAACATTAAATAAGTTGGCTGTCTTGGTTACTGTTGCTCCAGCTGAGCCCACACAATCTGCCCTGTTTGGAACTCTGTTAAGTCCTTCACTGCAAGTTCTATCTGAGCCTCTGAATGCAAATACGAAATATGCACTACTCATAAACAACCGGTACTGATGCTAGTCAATAATGAACATGTACAATCAAGCGCACATGCCTTACCTGAGTTTTTGCCTGTCAAACACAACCATCCCTTTAGTACCACTGTTCACATTATTTTGCCTATCCCCTGTATACACTTACTGTATATTATACTACATTATTATTGTATAATATTACTACCTTTTTCCTATCACAGATGTTTTTGTTTGGAATGTGGCATTTTAGTAACCCTGTGGTAAAAGTAATATTCTTATAATTTGTAACATCTTTGGGACCATCTGAATTACACGATATTTAACTTTTGATTGATAATTTCAAATGGTCCTAAAAACTGATAGCAGTTGTGTAGTTCTAGGTTATGATTAACCTACTAAAGTATGCACTAAGTATACTTCCTGAGCACAACTGTGTCAGGCTGGTACTTGCATTTGGTTATGAAGAAAGGAAGTCTCAGACCATAAAATTAGCTTTGTTACATTTGATCTGTCTTTCAGAAGTTACCTTCAGTGTTTTAATTAATGCACTTGCAATATCATTACCAGTTCATTCAGAAATACTGAAGTGTACAATAACCTTGCTTGTTACATGTGTCATAACTTGTTAGATTACAGCATGCAAACTTTGATTTGTAAAACAAGTACACATTTGTTACACTGTAGAAAAGACAAGGAGATCAAAGCACAGCACAATGGAGGAATGATCAGTACAATCTTGCCCTTTAAATTTTCATCATATGGAATACTTTTATAGAATATGTTTTGAATATTTTACCTTATCTACATCACATAGGTTATCACTAGACATTAGATTTATGTACAAATGCATATGGTGTGCATATTTGCATATTTAAGTTACAGTTACATATTTCCTGATTATGGCATGTTCGTGCATATATCAAGCATTTTTATAGTATTAACTCATATTTTATAAATTAATATAAATATTTACTTTCTAACTTGTATAAGTAACATAACATTCTCTACAAGCTAGGCAACTCATATTGAACCTCTTGTGTGTATATGACCAGCTTCACATGATACAAATTAGATGTTTGCTGGATTCTCCGTCAGGGACTCCCCATTTTTCAGGTGTCAGCACCTGAGGAGTCGTTAGTGGTTGTCCTGTATTCATGTTGTAATGCCAAAATTCAATAAACATACAAAAAGATAACTTTTGAAACAATGGGTTCAGTACGTGAGCCATTGGATTATACTACAGACCGAAAAGTAGTTCTTTTTGTAGTGTGTAATAAATTGTGTGTGTGAAAAGTTTCAGCTAAGCCAACATTCAACAACGAATCAATATACTGTAGCTAAACAGAAATTCCTTGAAGCAGACGTATTGACATAACAAAAACCCTTTTCTTCTAATTTGAAAAACAAATTTTTCCAGTGATTTATGCCAAGCCAATTGCAGCAAATATTCTGTGGAATTCATTTAGCAATCCCACATTTCGGAATTTCTTAGATATATATTGTAATCATACCACTCCAAATAAATCAATCCTCAGGATCTTGAAGGCTGTTATGGAACAACAATTAAAGAAATCCAAGATACTTTGAAAGATTGTCTTATATGGGGTGTGGTGGACAAACTACTGACTCCTGTGGATGTCATGTGGCAATTTTACTAATACGTAAACTCAGCGAAGACAAGCTGGGAAAGCCATTTTTTATTACTTCTAGGTGTTAGAGTGAACTAATAATTTCATCATTGCTCTTTTTGTCAACGATGTTTTAAGAATATTATGGCCAGAAGCAGGCAATGAACATAAATGTTGGGTTTTGCTTATAGATGCTGCGAGCTGCTTCAGCTCTGAAAACATTTTATTCCCATTTAATGCACGTTACATGCATTTGCCTGGCCTTCAAAGGATAGCAGAAGTCATGCGGTAGCAGTTTCCTGAAGTAAATATATCAATTTCTACTATGAAAAAGTCTTTGTAAAAGCCCCTGAGTAGCTGCTTTTAGGGAAAAACTCCCGGATGATCCTCTACATCCGGAAGCAATTCTTACCCGCTGGGATATATGTGGATAAATGCTTTCCTCTTTTATGCTGAAAATTTCAATTTAGTTAAAGGAGTTGTTTGTGGTCTAAATCCAAATTATGCTTTGGCAAATCAACGTTCACGAGACACTTTCAGAAATGAAACAATGCAGAGATATTATAAAGGCACATTTCAGAATTATACAAGAAATACAACTAGAAATGTGTGGCTTGTCCCTTCATGCACAGGAGAAAGTTAAGCCCATGCTGTTAAAATTGTATGAGCTGCAGAAAGTCACCAGTACAGTAATGCAATCAATTATGCACTTTGGTCAAAAACTGTGGCTTGCTGGTATCGAGATTGAAAACCTTCTTATTGTGGTTACAGACCAGACTCCATACATGGTTTCAGCTGTTAACCAAATGAAGCCTTTATTTCCTAAGTTGTGATGTGCTTGGTTCATGCCCTTCACAGGGTTTGTGAACCAATAAGGAACAAATATGACATCACAACTCTGCCCTGAAGATTTTGTTGAAAGCTCTGAACTTTGTTGTGTCTACAAGGAAACCACTGGCCTGCCCCTTCCAAATTTCCCAGTCATTACTCACTTGGATTGAGTGTGCTGCTATGTTGTGCGAGAATTCTGACAAAATTAAGGAGTTTGTGCTTTCTTTGAACCCAGCCTATGCAGGTGCAATTTCCAAGGCATAACAACTTCTGTACCGGAGAAAATACATAATTTGCAAACAGAACTATGTTGTGTCCATAATTACAAGCACCTGACTGCAGCTACTAAACTATTTGAAGAACAAGGTTTGGGAAGGGAGAAACAGTAGGATATTTTTACTTCCGTGAGGGAGCAGTTAGATGGCTTTGCCAAAGACAAACTTGAGTTTAGTCTTCAGAAGAATTTGAACATTGAGGATTTTGCCACATCTGTAGAATTGCCATTCCGAGTGAATACAACATTTGCCCCACTGGTTTTTGTAGATGTCAAAAGAAGCTTTAGCATCTACAAAGATCTATCTCCTAAAAGAAACGGACTTGCTTTTAAAAATGTAGAGATGCTTAATGTCTTGAAGTATAACAGTTTCATGTTTTTTCTGTCTTCTGATGAGTGATAATTTGATGTACTTGTTTGTAATTCAATAAATTAGAATAGAGGAAAGAGAAATTGTTGAATTAGTTGAATAAACCAGCCCCTTTTTGTCCCTATATTTTTTTACCTTATTTGAGCACATTTTCCCTTCCTTTTTTTATCTGCAAATTTGAAACTAAAAATTCTAACCCTGGTAATAACAGTATTTCACAAACACTAGTCAATATATCCATAGATAAAGCAGAATACTACAAGGAATAAAAAGCCATGCTCACATAGGAGAAAATGGATACAAGAAAAGTCTGGTATTTAACAAAATAAAAATGCTAAGCTAAGCAAAACCATTAAGAAGACAAGCATATTTACTGCAGAAAATGAAAGCAACAACATATATTATATTTAATTAATTCAAAAAGATCTTTAGAAAACAAAATATACTCTTGGCACCTATAATTAGATAACATTTTTTAATTTAAAAAAAGATGAAATCCCACTAATCAACAGATCCGAGATATTAAATAAATTGTAAGGATTATGAAAAATTCTACATAGGAGAAACTAAAAGAAACCTAAACACCAGAGTCAAAAAAACATTTTAGAAACATGAAATTGAAACAGAAAGCAAGTCAGAAGTAATATTTCACTTTTGAAATGAAAACCATAACCTTGATCCAATTCCAAAATTATTGAAAGGTATGATAAACCATTCACAACTCACAATCTGTGGCAGCATCTTAATATGGAAACACAAAGACCACTTAATATTCCTATGAATAAGGACTATGATACAATGAAGCACAAAATTATCCACTTAATAAAGTTCAAAATCCCAACAGTCAACAGTCTGATAAAAAAAAAGTTCATTGTTCCCACATCAAAGAGAATGCAGGCAACTGCAATGACCTTTGAAGTTGTAAATGGAAGCATCATCTACTGACAATAGTCCCTCAAAAATTAAAATGCATGTGACAATGTAATATAAACCAACTACAGTTTTATGAAATATTAATAGAAGTTACTTTGTTTTCGTAATTTGAAAAAATTAACTGGAATTAACACTGAAGTAATGTAATAATTAAAATTATACTAAGAATTGATTAAGACACTCTGTATTTCATATACCACAAAAAAAATTTTCAGCATGTTTCGCCTCCACTTGAAGGCATTATCAAGAAATTGTTGACTGGCTAGAACCTTGGTGTTCCAGCTGATCATGGTTTTCCAGAGACGAACATCTGGTGATGATTTAATGAGGCTAAGTAATATATTTTCTTGTGTTGGAATGTCAAAATTCATCAAGTGTGTTTCAAGTTTCTTATATATGTTTTTCCAGATGTTTAATTCTTGATTCAAGTAAATTAATTTTAGTAAAAATTTAATTTTAGTAGTTTGGTTTTATGTTCTATGTTGTGGTTATGATCCAGAAATATGCTGCTACTGCAGATTTATCTCTTTCTTTTTGCTTGATGTTCCTAAAGTGTTCTTTCAATCTGGTTCCAATGTTACGTTTCGTCTTTCCAATGTTTATCTTATTGTAGTCTGAGCAATTAAATCTATAAATGCCAGATTTCTTTACCAGAGGGATTTGTCTATTTTTGGTTCTTTGATGAGGTTTCTGATATTGAATTTGTTTACTGGTGCCAGGGTGAAATTAAGTTCACTGAAAATCTTTTGTAATTTTCTGATTATCTATGCGGGGATATGTGAATTTCTTGTATATTTTTTTGTCCCTAAAAGCTGTTAAGGTGGTGATCTCATTCAACTGTTTTTGCCAACTAAACCTTCTTATTTTCTTGTCTACAAGTTTTTTGCTGAAACGATTGGTTGTTATTATTTTGACATAATCATGCATTCCTTTTCATCCATCGGTACATTAATCAGTCTATGTGTTAAGTTATTGATGACTTCATGTTTGTGAGGTTTGAAACTATCGGCTTGATGTCCTCTGCATGTGTGTCTTACCAGTAAATACCAAATTTTAACTTGTCATTATCTTTGATTATTTTTAGGTTCAAAAAGGAAGCATGTTGTGTCGGATTCTATTTCCATTGTGTAATTGATGGTGGGTTCCTGTAAATTTAATAGTTTTAAAGCAGCAGCTGTTCAATTAATATAATTTGAGTCGAACTAGTACTTGAGTGAGTGTGTGGTTTCAAAGTGCTAAGTAAGCACTCGTTTTGGTTCTCATTGTCATAAACAAAAAAAAATAATAATTTCCTAACCAACTTAAGCAAGACTAGTACTTGATGCTCCATATATTGCTAATGTATACCTAATGTAAAATTGGACATGGCACATTATGAACTGGAACTAACTTTGTAAAGGACATAGAAGAGAAAAATCGTTTTGTCAACAAACTGGGGTTGGAATAGGTTTGTTCTCAGCAATCAATGTATTAAAGGGATGAACACCACTTCATAGGATATAGACAGACTTCTAGTATACATCCTTTTTTGCTGCTGATAGGTCTACTCTTCTATGAGGGATGAAATGTCAACAGCATTCTCAACACTTATATTCTTTCCTAAAAATTACAAGTCAGTTGGAGGACACAACTGAATGATTTGTTAAAGGAAAATAATCAACTCTTAATATTTAAATCAAGTTTATTTCTTCATGACTCTTTATAAGAAACAAAATCACTATAAACGAATAATAATTACTGATGATACATTTGCCTCCATATCATGTAAAAAACTGAAATGTTCTAACACTTGAACATTCTCCAACAATAGAATTCAAAAGATGCACATTTTTAAAGTTTATGTGAACATCTTAATTGTTTCAGGAAAACATGTTCCTTTTTGTCAGGTCCAATCTATCCAACTTCTTTGTTGATAAAAGTTTAGCTTCTTAAGATTATCAAATTATCAAATATTTTGAAGTACAGAATTTCATACTGGTATTGCTTTTTATAAAATGCAATAAATTTGTCAAAAATTTGAGGTAAAAAGGAAAAAATATGCATTATCAGCCACACTCTTCTTACATCTCCTTCTAACCACTGCTTGCATTACAACGGAATGTTTTGTAAAAATACCTTTCCCAAATCTCAGAGAAAACAGCAAAGGCACAGCCGATAAACATGTGCCATAAAGGATGACTATATTTGACATATTCTCTACACTATACCATTTGGATGCACTTGGGGCTGTTGGACATGCTCAGTAAATTAAAATGTTCTAGATTACTTTCACATACACAAGAGCAAAAAGAAAGAGAAAGAGAAAAAGATCTGCTGTTCCTAAATGACCAGACACATTGGCAGTTTCATTAACCTCTGTTAATCAAACCCTATGCTTTAGCTAAGAAAAGAATGCATCTTTATAGTTTTCTCATGGCTTTCTTAGGAAGAACCATTTATATGCAAAATTTGGTATATATACATTTTTAGTTGCATTCTGTTCTCTAAAATGCTTTTTAAATTGCAAAAGTGCAGGTTTTGTACTAAATTCTGATTTATACACTTTCCTTTAGCCTTTCAAACTTTTCCATTTGGAATAGAATGTTTAGGCATGAACTTCACTTACTTCTTAAATATGTCCATATTGTAGCCAAATAATGTTTTCTTTATACATCAATGGAGGATTACAAGCATGATAAGGTGCTGTCCTTATTTCATTCTGTTTGCAGCAAGAACAAATTTGGTCATATTTTATGTTGTCTGTTGTTCACTTGTATAAGTTAACACATTAACCAGCAGCATTATTAATCTGAAGCAGAGTTACACATTTATAATGAATTGGGCTGTACCTTACTGAATAAACCTGTCCAAATTCTACCAAACTAATGGCTCAAATTCAGCTCTGATGCAGTGATTAATTTGCACTCATTTATTATTCCAGATTTTGTGTTTCTAACCATTAGAGCTGACAGTTTATATGCATCCTATTTAAAATTGTATGATTGTATATTTGAATAACAAACTTCAAAAAAGGATTATTGTTTTTAGAAATATCACTAAAAAGCCAAAAAAAAAAATATTTTTTATCAAAATAATGCTTTGTTCTCAAATACATTTAGTTAAGTTATGAATTAGAATTTAGTTCGTTGATGTTTCTGTTTTGAAGCTTTTCTTACAGTTCAGAATGTAGCAACTCACATGAAAGTCAGCAATGTGAATCAGATAGCTTCAAACAGAAGTCACACCCAATATACCTAACTGGTATATGGTTCTGCCATACACTGTTATTAAAACCTATCACACGTTTTCCTATTTCCACTACCTTGGAAAATGTTGCCAACTTCATGCAGTTTTGTTACATGTATCAATGAAAGAGCTACAACCACAGAAGAACATATTTTCACTAAAGGAGAACTGGTAGCTTTGTTATGATATGCTACATGTTCCTAAAACTTGTGTCCATAGTCATATCATTGTGAAGAAACAATACCCCATAGGTTTTAATTGTTGCACTTTTGCTGCATGATAACCTTGGAATTGTGAATGTGATTTACAGTAATAAATCCATCTGATGTTTCCCTTTAAATCAAACATAATTTAAAGAACTGTAGCACAACTCAATTGTATTAATAACAGGAAAGATTAACACAGCATAATTTGCACAAATAACAGTTTAATATCCTACAAGTGTAACACACTTAACTAAGATGTGTACTACTAACAGATTTCATTCCAGAAAGTTATTTTTGTTTGAGCTAATATTGAGAATTCCTCCCAACAGAAACAGGAAGTGGTTGAAACAATTCCTACAGGTCATTCTACAACTGATAGTTCAACAGCCCTTTAAATGTACAAATCGTTAAACAAAAAAACAAAAAAACAAAAAATGAATCGAGATTTAACTGTATTGGAACACCACAGTGAAGTGAAATAATTATTAATTATTAGATGAGTTGTATTTATTACACATCGGCTTCACTTACGTACCTATTTTGAGGACATGTTTCACAAATCGTCATTTGCATCTTCAGGTCTTATGCGTCTAAAGCTTGATCCAGTGGTGTGGGTAATTCTGCAGTTGCTGCTGCCATCTGTTGATTTAGTGATGAACTTAAATGTGGGATTCTCTTCTGGCGGGATTTCAAAGTTCATTAGTTGGTTTTTATGTTTTTCTATGTATATTCTCTCCCATATACATAGAAAAACATAAAAACCAACTAATGAACTTTGAAATCCCGCCAGAAGAGAATCCCACATTTAAGTTCATCACTAAATCAACAGATGGCAGCAGCAACTCCAGAATTACCCACACCACTGGATCAAGCATTAGTCACATAAGAGCCGAAGATGCAAACGACGATTTGTGAAACATGTCCTCAAAATAGGTACGTAAGTGAAGCCGATGTGTAATAAATACGACTCATCTAATAATTAATAAAAAAAATGAAGTTGATGTTGCAAAATTTAGTTTACATTAGCTGTTAAAACTTAGTTTTAAAGAAGCTGAATGTGACATCTAGTGTGTTTCGTCAGTTACATGATATTGCTTCTTCAGCAATGTGTAGTATTTAATCTTGTTTAAAAATGTGTAATACAGGAGAAAGTAATGACCACTGCTTAACTGATAGTTTTCAAGTATATGCACTTATTAAAACTGAGTGTAACAGAGGTTTATAAAAATGCCAATTACGTTCATTATTAATGTTTGAATTCTACAACTTAAATTGTTTTCACACCTATACATGCACACAAAGTCTGTAGCATAATCTCTTGTTTTAAAATCTGTGACCTGTACCACCTGCAAAAGCCCCAAACAGAGGCTGTGATGGTGGCGTGCCAAGCGAAGATGCAGATGATGTTGTAGTTGTAGCTGTGGTGGATGAAGAAATTTTGCGCAACAGATCACCCTGTATGAGGCTGTCTAAAGCCTTCTGTACAGTAGGGTCACTGAGAAGAGGAGCAGGTCCACTACTAGATGAACCCCAACTTGTGACTGGCGCAACTGGTGCAGGTACTGGCTGCACTGGAGCTGGGACACCCACTGGTGGTACTGGTAACACTCCAGATGCACTGCTTGCAGGCGTGTTGTTCAGAATATTTAAGATACGGTGCTGGAGCTCTGACTGTTGCTTTGTCAATGGTTCTATATAAACAAACATTTTTCCTATTAGCAAGTAGCCTTATTCTGCTACCACGTATTACCACAAAGTTGAGAACGTGAAATAAGCATGTTTTTCACAAGCAAGCTTCACTTAATGTGACTCATCCTGATAAAAGTGGAATTTTATATAACTATAGGAAATATTGCATTCCACTCGAACATTTGGTTAAGATTTCAATGGAATGTTCTGAGAACCCTGAATCAAAAAGATCTGTGCACATGTGTGTATGTGTGAATAGCATAACTCTAAACAGAAATTTTTTATAAATAGCAAACTTGGTATATTAAGTTCAATACCTTCAAAAGATGTGATACAAAGTTTTTTCAAGAAAATTCCCATACAGCAAACTACTCTTAGATAGAACTGTGGGTCTTAGCAATTTGGATTGAAATACTAATATATATTTAAGATACTTACATTACAAATAAAATATATACCTTGAATTTTCTGGGAATAGCCTGTGAAATCTTACCCATTCCTATGAATGTGCAATTGAACTAAAAGAGTGAGACAAAATTTTACTACACGAAAAATAATATTTCAGTTAAATCTCGAAATATTTCAGTTGTTTCTTGTTATGTCATGGAAAGATTATTGAATTTTAAGGCCAGCATGTAGTAATATGCTTTCAAACACTGAATATCAACTTAGTTTCCTCTGTTTCTCTTGTACTTATACAAAAGTGTGAAAGTATTTTTGTAAAGCTTTATCTTACTAACATGAAGCCAACAGATAAAAAGATGCCTTCAAAAGTACCGTTTATACCAGTCTAGCCATAGTGTTACAAGCTTTTGAGTTGTACTGTACAACAAGTTGTAAAAGTAAAGAAAAACCTTTACTGATTTTCACTTAGAACCATAGTGAGTTTGTCTATGAAAGACGAAGCTCATAACTCCAATTTTAAACATGAGATGGAGTGACAAAGAGCATGTTGCTGTAATAGCATTATATAAAGTTAGAAAATTTGCAACTTAAATTTTCAAAACCCTAAAAAAATTGAAAAAAACTGAAAATGTTATATGTCTACTAGACCAAATAGTGATTCAATGAAACCGGGTCTGTTAAGGTTCATACAAGAGAAGAGTGAGCATGCAGCATTAGGACTCTAACAGCAGAAAAACAAGCTGTGGCAGCACCTATTCAACAAAATCCAGTATGGAAGCAGTAAATCATGGCTTAGAAAGAAAAGTTAACATGCTAGTCTCTAGCTCCCAAGCTTTAAACAGTGATGGATTTTATTGCACATTAAGTAAGCATCAGCACTATGGAATTGTTTACAGACCTCTTTGATCTAAGCAATAACGAAAGTGAAATTAAGTATAAGAGCTGTGCTAATACTTTTAGTAAGAAGGTGAGTTTAGCACAATTTGGTGTTAGTCTTTTTTATACAAAATTCCTCCTGAATAAAGAAAACGTTGCAGGTTATTCCTGAGCATAATTCAAGACAGACATTTTTCAAACAATTATTTTAAATGTTATGTCAAACTAATTTAAGTGCATTTCTGAGAAAACTGAAATAATTTCCATATTAGGGTAGTTCAGTTTTGGGGGATTTTTCTTGAAAATCGTTGCATATTTGGAAGATACTGAAATTAAAATACAAGTTTGTCATTTTTTTGTTGTTCTATCTCTTTCACAAACACACAATGACCCTTTCCTAAAAATGTTTTTCTTTTTTGGGGGGAGGGAATTCAGGTGGCCTCAAAATATGTATTCTGATGAAATCTCAATCAAATGCTGGGTAGAGAACAATACTTCAACTTACGATAAGTAGATAGTGAAGAAAGTAAAAATGCAGTGTTTAGCAGCTAACCATACTACTTTGGAATGTCAAAGCTTCTTTATCATCACTGAGAAGTGGTGCTGTGGGACAGATGAATGTGTTCCATTGGAACTAAAAGACTGTAAATACCGAAAGAGTCAAACTTAAAAATATGTAGGTAATGAAAATCCAATTACAAAGCTTTTAGATTGTTTCCATTTCAATTAAAAAGAGAAATAATCCAAAACATACCTGACTTAGAAGAGGGCAAGTCCTTGGCATCTCCCAGCTCCAATTTGAGTTGCAGTTCTCGCTTATCTTCCAGATAACGAATGACTCTATCATACTGGAGCACTGTGAGCTGTCTATTATCAGCCAGCAGATTTAAAAGCACCTACAACAAATACAGATCATTTCTGTCGCATTCACACAATGATGGTTCTTTTGTCAACTTAACGCCAACACCAGCCTTTAATACACTTGCAGAAATTACCCAAGATCACCAAAACATTAAGCAAATGCAACATTATCTTTTACGATAACACATGCTATGATGATGCTTAAGAACTTTTTGAGTAATCATTACTGAATACACAAGTCTAGTATATTAGCCGCCTTTGTAGCATAGGTGGTAGCAGGTCTGCTGTTCCAACAGGTCGCGAGTTCGAATCTTGGTCAGGGTGGGTTATCTGGATAAGGTTTTGTTCTCTGGGTTTTCCTTAACTTGAAAGATGAATGTCGGATAAATCTAAGCTCTAAGAACCCTGGATTCATCTGAGCATTATTTCACCAATTTCATTCATCTGATATGATAATGTTGGCGGATGTATTAAAAAAATTATTTTATTTAAAAAGCTCTGCACAAGTGTGCGATAAAATGCTTTAACAATTTGATGGTCCACTTTCAATTATATGCACACACTTAAGAGTTGCCTAATATAGTTGATTTTAATTATAAAAGGCTTCTTATGGTTGCCTCCTTGATAAAGTAGTTCACTAAGTATTAAGAATAACTAAACACTATAGCAACACAAATTCACTATTACTTATCTTATTCACAATCCTTTGGGACCGGTTTTAAAGCAACCTAGCTTCATTTTCAACCTGTCAGGTTGACACTGACAACACTGACACACTGACTGGCTGATCTTGACCACTTCCAGAATTTGAAGAAAGCTGCCTATCTTACTGCCATCTACCGGGAACAACACAAACTTATCTGTCTGTTTATATTTAATATTTCTGAAATGTTCCTTCGCTCTGGTTTCTAAATTACGTTTGGGCCTACACATGTAAATCGTATGGCATTCTAAATAGTTAACTTGATAAATACCACATTTTTTGCTATCTGAAATTTTGTCCTTTTTAGAAAATTATAGTAAATTGTTTATGCTGTATTTATTTTGAGGTGCCAGTACTATACCAACTTATTTGAAAAATTTTTGGAATTTTTTATTTGCCCATGGATGATAAGTAAATTTTTTGAAAATATAATAATTTTTTACTTTTTTAAGAGTGGAAAAATTATTTACATTTTTCTGATATTTAAATTTATCTAACCTTTGGTGTATAAAATCTTATAAAACCATTAATTAAAGCAGTGTTAATAATGTGTTTTTATTCTGTATTAAATTCTTCCTTGTTTAGAGATATGTTTATCAACATGTAAATCAAACTATTAAAAACTGCAAATTTGTGTGACAGAGGGTTGAAACTTTTATTTTTTTATATAGTTATCCGTGTGAGTTGATTTCCTATATCTGCCAAAGTCTAATTTATTGTTATCTTTAGATCCAGGAAGGGGAGGTGTTGTCCCCAATAGATGGCAGTAAGATAGGGAGCTATTATTCAAATTCCGGAAGTGGTCAAATTCAGCCAGTCAGTGCGTCAGTGTTGTCAGCATCAAGCTGACAGGTTTAAAAATGAAGCAAAGTTGCTTCGAAACCAGTCCCAAAGGATTGTGAATAAGATAAGTAATAGTGAAGTTGTGTTGCTATAGTGTTTAGTTATTCTTAATACTTCACTACATACTTTACTTCACTGTCAGCAACTTAAGTAATTTACATAAACAGTTCACTAAGTATTATATAAATTTATCATTAAATTATAACATTCTGTGAAGACATAACACAATGATATAAATTTCGTAAAACTGATAATACATGGTCTTAAAATGTGCAGTTTCCATCACTTCCAAAAGCACTAAGCAAATCACAGATTCGGAATTATAAACTGTGCACATTTTACAGTAAATCTGACAAAATCAATATCTATATAAGCATCAAAATGAAAACACACAGGTACTTCAAATTACCAAAGATATTGTTTTAATAACAAAACAGAACAGAGCAACAATAAACAAATGTTATTAACACAGTATACAAACAGTTTACAAAGATAATAGTGGAAACACAGTAAAACTAAACTCTATTTAGCTATACTAATTTACAATAAAGTCTATGGCTTCTTACATACATTTCATATGGATATTTCTGCAGTGTATTTAACTACATTTAACTTAAAACCTTTAGTAAATTTCCCAACCAGAAATACAAAATTCTGTGCAACCGTAGTTGACCAAATTTTTACTGATGCTAGTCAGTCGTACAAAAATCACCCACTGAATATGGGTTACAGTGATCATAAGGCTCAGTTAATATCAATAAATATGGAAAACAGTATAAATCCAAACCTTAAAAAAACAATTCAAATATAGACTACTTCTTGCATCTACTAAAAAGCGAAATGTGGCATGAAGTATATGATACATCTGATACTAATGAAACATTCGAAACTTTTCAAAAAATATTTAGGCATTATTTTGATATAGCTTTCCCACTTGTACAAATAAAAGAAACATTCTCAGGAAAATCAAATTTGTGGATTACTAAAGGAATTATAACATCTTGCGCGCACAAACGAAAATTACATGAAATTCTGCAAACAGTGACTGTCACTCCACAATTCAGAAACTATGTTAAGAAATATAAAGTTACATTGAATAAAGTTATAAAACAAGCAAAAAAGATGGCAAACGATAAATTCATCAAAAGTGCCCAGAACAAAATGAAAGCCTCATGGAAAGTAATACACAATGAAATAAAGCCCAATAAGAATGTAGATAATTTAGTACTGCAGAAGCATTCAAAATTAATAACAAACCGAAAGTTAATAGCAGAGACTTAACGATCACTTCATAAATCTTGCTGAAAATATTGTTTCACAAAAGAACTCCACAATGGGTACTTCAGTAAAAACAAATAGAGCAAATATATGCGAAACAACAATGTTCTTGTGCCCTACTGATTTCGAGGAAATCGTTTCAGTAACATTCAAATTTAAATCCAAGTACTCTTCAGGTATTGATAACGTTCCTGATTTTTTGCTAAAGAAATGTTCTATTCTTATTGCACACCCGTTAGCAGATGTATGTAATAGCTCACTTGAACATGCAATGTTTCCAGAAGCTCTAAAAACTTCTTAAGTAAAGCCACTATACAAATTACTTTACAATACTATCACAAAAAATTAAGTGTGTTGTCTCACTATTTGGATTCACCAAATACAGCACACATATTATGCAAGAATAATTTGTTTCCTCTGAAACTGAGTCATCTGAATGAAATAAAAACCAACTGCAAATATGTATATAGTGTATGTATGAAATGTCATTGTATGATTTTAATGCTAAACATATTTTTACTTACATTGTCACAAAATATTAGCATCCAACATCCTTTAGATGTAAATTAAAAGTCTGATGTTGCATTTACATAACTATCATTCCTCTACAAATCATCCTTAAGACATACTTATTCTTCAACTACTTCTTGTTAATCTAGACAAACTTTCATTACAAACTTATTTTTGCATATATGATACAACAGGCTTACGTGAATCAGCCTTTTTAGAAAGTTTATTATGTGATGAGATGATTTTGAACTTTCATTCTCTCTGCATGAGAGAGAGTAATGCAATTTCTTTCTATCTTATAATTTACAAGATATAAAAAATTATTTTCAGAATTAAAAGGACTTCACAGGCTCTTCCCAGAAAATTCAATATACAGATATTGTCATGAGCATCCTTAGGTTCAGGTCAAGGGTGCATCATTTTGGTTAAGACTTGCCAACATTTCGCTCATCTTGTCGTGAGATTTTTTCTGGGCTCATCTGATCTTTGCATTGTTGTTCCTGCTTATATATCAGCGGTTCCCCAGGTGGCTCCATACCACTGTTCTTGATTGGCTGCATGTCCACCAAACGAAGTGGGTTTCTTGAACATTTTGTAAATGAATTCTGTTGCCTTTTCCTGCTCCTGTGGGCAAGATCTTCCAAGTACTGTGGAGTTGCTCTACTTTGTTCTTTCTTTGAAAATGTCTATGCTTTCTTGTGTAATCCTGTGGCAGAAACTACTACAGGTGGCTAGAAGTTCAGTGGTCTGATATATAAGCAGGAACAAGAAAGATCAGACAAGAGCCCAGAAGTAGCTCACAACAAGATGAGCGAAACATTAGCAAGTCTATCCAAGATAACACAGCCTTCACCAAAGCTAAGGATACTCAAGACACTGGCGACGGAAGCCTATGCATCCATTAGATACTGCCATGCTAATATCTTGAGTCACTTAGAGAAAATAAAAAATAACTATATTTTTTCTATATAAAGGGTAGTTTGGAATGAGGGGGAAGGGAGATTCTCCTTGAAAATCTGTGTCACATTCTTGCAATTTGCTAAATATAAATACCAAGTTATATTTAAACGACTTTTCATTTTTAAGTTATGCTGTTCAGACATTTATACATGGAACTTTTTCTAAATATGCATATTTTTTAAACAAATTAAGGATTTGAAAGTAATGAGTCAGTAATTAAAACACAAACATCACAAATTATCCTTACTTGGACATGTTTTGGAGAACGGTTTGTCCCCATCGTCAGCAGTTATCCGACTGGTTGGATCCGTGGTTTCCTGAAGTGAGCTGGTTGTCTGTGGCGGCATCTGTTGTCTGTGAGATGAACTTCCAAAGCAATTCGAAATTTGAAGTATACTGTTGTATATCTAATGAAATTTCAATATTAAATGTTTGGGTGAATATACTTCCATTATTAACTATAATTAGCAGAGAAAGTAGTAAATTCTCACTTTATGAAAGTGACCGACCTCTCCCTAGTATGAGTCTGCTAAAAATGGAAAGTAGTGTCCAACAATATACAGAAGTATAACAAGTGCTTTCAATGAAAGCCTGCTTCTTTTCCTAATAAACTTACCTGAAACATTCAGCAATATTAGCTTAGTAGTAATTCCCTTCATGACCTTAGCATTCTGTCACAATTCCATGCCTAAAAGTATCATTACCTGCTTTCTTTATGTTGTGTAACATAAGCTATTTCACTTGAAAACCCCTTCTCCATAAGCCATTTATTAGGCTTGTACGTCTTTTAATAGACAACACAATTAAAATTTGTTCTATATATAATCACAATAACAAACTGCACTTATACTTCATTTTAAGTAGTTAAAAACTGTTATTATTCCTGAAAACAATAATTTTCTAACAGCAAATTTTTACTCTTAAACAGTCCACAGATTACAAAACAGAACACTAATGTTACAAGAATGCTAGCAACAGGAATGTGCTAGGTAAATGCTTTCTTCTCTCTTTTACCCATACAGTCAGGGTGACCAACCAAATGTCTGATCTCTGCAAGGGTGGCAGTAAACAACTTTCAACATGAGCAGATAAACTTGTCTTGATGTAGTTTGGCACAGAAGAATTCTGCTGCAGTTGATAATACAGTATATAGCACTAAACACGTTCTCGATGTGTCAGATACACTCAGATACACTCTCCTGGCATTTCACTCCAGAGTAACATAGTTCGTAAATAGTTCATGATGTTCTAAATAAACTAAAGTACAATGTTTTTGCTAAATGAATGAAGAAATAAAAATGTCTTTAAATACAAATGTTTCCTACTGTATACCGAATGATGCAATAGTTATACATTAATTATGAATTTTAATACAAAAAAATATATATGTGAATACATATAAAAGCTTTATTGAACACAATGTGTACATACGAATTAATACAGTACTATAGTGATTGTCAAGTACTATTGTCTTTTGCATACACCTGTCGGTGATAAAGTCCTTGATAGGCAAATATGAAAGAGCAGTATTTCCTTAGAAAACCAAAATATGTTAAAACACATTACAATATTAACCTTTCATGTGTGGAATGTAGGTATAACCACAAGCATCTGTACTGAAATTAACTAAGTTAGCAGTTGTAAATTTGTGGCTTGATTTATCAAATGCTTTACAAAAACATTGTTTAGATGTCAGCAGTATGCAAGGATGCCATTTGTAAGCGGTTAAAAAATGTTAAAGGGGATTCCCAACCACAAGTTTATGAAATTGTACAAATGTTTGTGAGTGTGTTTACCTCCTCAAAAGTATATGGAAAGTAACAAATGATAAAATATATTTACATAAAACAGACATATAAGTAATAAAAGCTTAAATTTTTAATTGGATTTATTGGATTGATTATAATTTAGAAAAGCATATAAATGACCTTAAAAACTATTTGTAGTTGGTTTATTGACACTCGTCACTTACTTTTTTATACTATTGTAATGACGAGTGTCAATAAACTGACTACAAATGGTTTTTATGATTAATTTTGAAGTCACTGTTACTAAATTCCTCCAAACACACAACATATAAATGACGATTTAAAATATTTAAAGAAGCTCTTGTAATAACTGATTTAATTCTCTTAAGGGTGAGCAAACTAGTTGAAATAATGGCTCAAGTGAGTTGTGATGACAGTGAAATGATTTTATTCATAGGTGTTACGTGGTGTTACCAATACTAGTATTCTGACAGGCCCATTTCCATCTAGTTAAATGTTTCAAACTTCATCACACAAAAGAAAATACATTTAGAGTGAATCTGTGAGTGTGGCCATTTTTTCACCCAGCATCTCAGTGAAGTGTTTCAAAATGAGCATGAAGTCGGGTATGGTCAAATCTGGTCCACAAATTCCACACACAAGGGTTAATGTAAGCCTCAATTTTAAAATTAAAGCTGGAGGTAACACACACAGCTAAATAAAATCCCCAAAGCAGCATCAAAAGTTAAATACATAAGTGGAACCACAAATGACTGATTTACACTGCACAAGCAGATAAAATGAGTTTTTATAAAATATCTAACAGATTTTACAACAGTACTTATGTTAATATAATTTTGAGTCTAACTAGTACTCAATGCTCCACTTATTGCTAGTATTTACCTACGTATGTTATTTATAGTTTTTTAAACATCTTCTTTGGTGGTTTGTTTCCTATAGTCATTGTGGCTTCAAAAACAAAAATTATACTAGACCTTAACGCGACAGGGAAAGTAATTTATGCTTGTGAATGAGAAATTGAATGTAAAGCAGAGCATGAAGGTGTTCAACATTGACAAAACTCAAGTTTATGTAATTCTGAAGAAGAAAACGGAAATTCTGAAGCAGAGATAAATTGTATTAATAGGAAAATAGAGAACTTAAGAACACTGAAAACCAGGACATTAATGAAATAGTGTGGAAGTGGTTCTTTAGTGGAAAATAATCACATTTTGGTGTTTGTTACAGGAATATGCTAAAAAGGTAGCTGAAAGACTGGGCAAGACTGAATTTGAACCAGCTGATGGATGGTTAGAGAGTTTCTGCAAAAGACATCAGATACACTTTAACAAACTTTGTGGTGAATCAAATGAGGCTAATACTAAAACCATCGCTACTTGGATTGCTAAATTACCTTCAATAATCAAAGGATACGAATCTGAAAACACAGCAAATAGCAACGAGACAGGATTATTCTTCTGCGCATTAACAAATAAGTCATTATTTTTGAAAGGTGAGAAATGTTTGGAGGAAAATTGTTCAAGGAAAGGTTGTTTTCTTATGTGGTTTTATATCAGATGAAATGAAGAAAGACCTTTTGTTAAATGGAAATCTAACAGAAATTTGTCCCATTCAATTCCGCTGAAGACAGGTTTTACTGTATATAGAAATGGCTATTTTATATATTATAAATAACATCTAAAAATGACTGTCTATATAGATTACATAAAAACCAAGGATTAAGAATGTATTGCTACAGTTTTATAAAAACAAACTGCCACATACAAACTGGGTTTCCTTCATCATTCTTCCTAAGCATACAAGTTTTCATAACTCCATGTCCTATATATGAACCTAGTGATTCTTCAAGAGACAATGATTACTTTAGGTGTATGTCCTTTCCTTTGTGGGTTGGCTTCCAAGTTATCTAGAGAACTCAGAAAATATATGAACACAAATTGCAATAGTCCTCACTCAACAATGACAAGAACACAAATCTTTGCTGTACATGAGAAACACTCCCCCCCCCCCCCCCCTTGCTAACCTAAAACTATAGAAAAAACATCAGAAAAATAATATGCACCATTTAATAAGCTTCTGGACTTCTAAGACTCTAAGTTTGCCATTCCAAAAGCACAATATTCATGTCAATTTCTGTACAATTCCATAATTAAAGCTACACAAATTCCTTTCTTAATGATGAAACTGTACATACAAAAAACACAAAGTGTAGAAATGAAGGTTTCTGTTACTCTTAACCTTTAAGAAACCTCCAAATCTTCCTGTTTTTGGCAGAGATCTTTCACAGCCTGGACAGCAGACTATTGTATCTTCAAGTTCAGCTTCTTATATGCTCAGAAAAGCTGCCATAGCAACACACTCCACACATATCTGGAATGATAGTAACTGCAGAATTCAAAACACATTGCTGGAATTTGTTGTTAAACTACTACAGAGTAATGCCAAATTTCAAACATCTGTAAATTAATTCATTTTAAAGCTAACAATCACAAAATTATGTTTTTAAATTTAATATCACCTACCTCAGACTTAAACCTGCTAAACAGGATTGCTGATGAACGTAATATCACTATGTTTATCTCTCCTTATTCCAGTGTTGGCATGTGTCATTTGCGCAGTAATTTTTCTTTTTAGCTTTGGAACAATACTAATATGTCGCAGATTCAAAGCTGGAAGGCAATGAAATTTTTTGGGCACAAAAATTCCTAGTAATTCTTTGGAAGGGAAATAAAGCCAGTGATCCCGTGTCATAGATTTACAGCAAGTAAATATTGCCTCTAGGCAAAATTAAGCAGTCTTTCACAGCCCATATATAAAATGGGATGTTGAGAGCCACAGTATTTAAAGAGCATCCATATACAAAATCTCAATACAATTTAACATAAGATTTAGCCTTTATGTAAAATTGAAATTGGTATATCCTGAAACCTCTTTCCTGACCAGTAAACACTTTTAATAACACAATACTAATTCAATAAAAATAAGGTAGTGACCCTTAACTCATAAAAACTCAATATAAGAGGTACAATGATAACAGAAGTACCTATGTAAACAACATCCTGATACACAAAAGAATCAAACTAACATTTTACATGCAATAAATTTCCAAGGTTTAAAATTACAGTGGTTCTCCTAACCTTTACATCGGATATAAGGCATGAAGGGACCTTGAGACATTAACAGAAGTGAAAAGCTTGCGTAAGTATTCCCTTTACTGCTGCCCTGCTTGTTACGATATCAAATTTCCCTCCCGTTGCTTGGATGATGTACACTTCCATCATATTATATTATTACTATTATTTACTATAATTATTTATTATTACTATTAAGTTGATGATGAGTATTATTATTATTATTATTATTATTATTATTATTATTATTATTATTATTATTATTATTATTATTATTATTATTATTATTATTATTATTATTATTATTATTATTATTATTATTATTATTATTATTATTATTATTATTATTATTATTATTATTATTATTATTATTATTATTATTATTATTATTATTATTATTATTATTATTATAGCTTATGAAGGCCAGGATAAATTATGTTATAATTTATTCACATTTTCATGTTACAAATGTTAAACAATATTAGGAAAGACATTTATGAAAATTTTATGGCAATTTTGATAAGTAAAATTGTTTCTTTCTTGTACTGTGTGAAAGATTTATTGATTGATGTTTACCTAAAGTCAATTAAGCTTATAAAATAGCTAATGGTGTGAAGAGTTCCTGATTTCATTAATGACTTGTCAGTTACATAGTTTCTTAAATAAATGCAAGTTTGGAATTCTCTATAAAGTTTTATTAATCCCTATTTTCTTTTTTGACTTGAATAAAACTTATGTCCAAAAACAGTTTTGCCATAGATTAACTCAGTTGATTCTCAGTGAGCCTAAGCATAATAGTAATTATTTTTGGGGTTTAAGAACTTATGCATAAGAATTTATGCATAATGTATACATTGTTAAGTTTTGTTCACAGATTTACAATTAAAAATAGTGTGTAGATTGCAAAATGATAACTTGTTTTATGCTTTTAGATATCTAGCTAAGCAACATTTAAGTCAGATTAGGATTTCTATTACAGTGATTTAAACATTGTTTAAATCACAATATGAAATATCTTTCATAAGACTATCAATTTTACATTATATAAATAGTGCTAAAGTGTTTTTAAAGGCAATGTGATTTCTGAAGGAGTAATTTAAAAGAACGGAAAAATTATTGAAAAAAATAGACCCAAAAAATATAGGGTAACCCAAATAAGACAAACATTCTATTTTACTTTACTGTTATTACTATCATAAAAACTACTTTAAAAGAGCCAGAAGAACAATTTGTCAGTATAACCAAGATTTTATCCTACTTATTCTTTTTTGCTTGAGAGAATCCATCAACATTTAAAAACTTGCTAGAAAAACATAAAATATATCATTATAAATGGTTTTTGTCACTTTGAATGAATTATATCACAAGCTGCAGTCAGCTGTATGGCACTTTCTCCACCCAGGTTTCAGAATATGCAACAACTTTTCTGTTTTCTTAGAAATGAACATAACATTCCTATTGTAACCAATTAAGTTTTGAGAAACTAGATATGTATGTAAATATAATATCTATGCATATTTTTAATCATTAAATCATTGAAATACATGAATGAATTATAACTGACATTTATTTGTTCAGGCATTCTTGAAATTTAATTTTTTAGAAAATGCTGCTTTTACAATTGCATGTTAAAATCTTCAATAAAATCATATTTTATAGGCCTAAATTATTGTTTTTATGTAATTAATGTTTACTGCTGTAAAACTCTACGCCCCCTGACGATCACAACAGATCTGAGAACCACTGCAAGAGAATAGCATGAGAGTTTGATTCAAATGTATATTTACTTGTCGAGATCTCCCGTTATACAGTTAAACAGCAAATTCCTAACCTGGATGGCTTCAGGGTGACGATCACTCAGTGAAAGACCAGCGGCTGGTGCTGCTGGAACCACCGATATTGGTGCTGGAACAACTGCTGACATCTTTTCACCTCTTAAATAAGCTTCAAAGTTCCGCATGATGAGAGGAACTGCATCTTCCAATGGCATATTTCGATGCTCTGTCGATGGGAAATATACCGAAAATACACAATTGGTGCTCTATATGTTTTCACATCATCACTATTTGACAGAAAACTTGGTATCAGTAGTATATATATACAGAATCTGAATAAAACTTTCAACGTGTTTTTAATATAAACTATAGTTTTGAAAAAATAAATATCAAGTACATATTAATTGCTGTGAACTTAAAAATTAGTAACTTACAAATTTAATTATATAACATGCATAATACAATTAATACTTACAGATGAACATAAATCCGGTATTAAAAGCAGATCATCTCACTGTAAGCAGCTAACTTCAATTTGATCAACTTTCATTTGTATCGCATTATATTAGTGGTCTTTCCTTTTTATTAGGTGGAAGAGGAGGAAGGATAAGGAGAAAAGGAGGAGGAGAAGGTTGCCTTGAGAGGTTATAAATCAATATCAATTTCCTGGTTGACTTCCATATCAAAAAGTATCTTTTCCAATATGAATGATTTGGCAAGCATGAACAGAAGCTAGATAGTCAACATGAAAAATTCAATGCCATGGCTGGGATTTGAATATAATATGACTCGCCTCCTGATGTCAAGTGTCCTTGAATGCCTGTTTATTTCTCATGGCAATTTGCTTTCTGTTCATGATGTCAGTCAGTATGTGCCCTTGAACATGTGTTACTTTCTAACCGTAGACCTCTGTAAACACTGTGACAGTAAATACTAGTTGAATTAATTTAAAAAACGGGCGCCGGGGTAGCGCGGTGGTTTCGTTCGCGGCTCCCGTTCTAAGGGTCCCGAGTTCGATTCCCGGCTCTGGGGTTGGCGATTTTAAGTCGGCCCTATCCACGCCTTCACCTCTGTCTAGCACACGTGAAGTATCCCCTATGCCCAACGTGGTTCGGAGTCCACGGTAAAAACTGTAGGTCCTCTCACCTCACCGCCATCTTCACTATCACCCTATCATCGGAGGTAATGGACACCGCCCTCTGGGTGCCTCCACCTGAGAAATGGGTCCGGTCATCACTTGGTGGGGTGAGGTTACCCCGAAGGCCAAGGTTGCCATGTGGGGAGTGTTAGTAACTAACTATTAATTTAAAAAACTGGGTTTTTAACACTGTCACTCCTCCAAACATGCATAACAAGGTGAATTGTTTATATACAATTGGTTTCAGTAAAATTTAAAGCCAAATTGACTACATTTTATAGTCCCATGATACGAAAAAGATATAGTTAATAATAAAAAGCTTACATAAAGAGGGGGCAACAAAAGAGGATATAAGTCAAGACAAATGGTGTGTACATTTTAAAAGTTTGTTAGAGCAGACATATCTACAGGGAAATGTAGAGACAATTACAAGGGAGCGAATATACAATGTAAAGACGTGTAAAGATGAGAAATGGGAGATAAATAGATGTCGTAAAGAGATTTGATTATTTGGGGGATAAGGCTGAATTGTGATGGTAGGTGGACTGAACAGAAAAAGCTGGCTTTAGCAAATGGTAAAATGACCAAGAGTGTCGTAAGAGGATGTTAAAGATATTACCTGACATTTATGTCAAATGGCTTGAAAGGATCTTAATTACCATAGTAGAAAACAAAATATGTGAAGCAGCAATATGGAGAGTCTTTTTTATTTTTATTTTTTTAATTTTTACGTCCTCCAACGTTGAGTCATATCGGACGATGAATGGAATGGGCAAAATGATGCTCAAATGAGGCCAGGGTCCATAGAGCTTAGATGGAGAGTAGATGAAGGCTGGGCAGTGGTGGATGTACTATATGTGCAAGATTTCTTGAGCGCTGGATTTATAGTGTGGTGCAGGCAGAGGGGATGAAGAGAGAGCTAACATGCTTTTGTTTCTGCACTTTGGTCAACTCAGGAAAACACAATTCAGCCAAATTGGTAAAATGAGCAAACATATGCGCCGAAGGTATGAGATGTGTCAACAATTGAACTCCATCTGATATGCTGTATGCTTATATATTTACTGTTATGAAACACACAAAAGTAGAGAACAAATATTATGACAGCTATAAACACTCACTCGCACACTCACTTGCTTTGTGATTTCTAAGTCTACTGCGTTACTTTCATCGCTGGGATCCTCTAATGTGTTAATAATTTCATTAATTGTACCACTGTTTCTCCAAAACTGCATTTCCAGCTCTTGGACCTTTTTATCGCATCCTTCCCAATCCGTCGCTTCTATAGCACGTTTCCGCAGATTTGTGGCTCTCATTAACATTGCGTACTTTGTAAACATTCTTTATTTTTGCCCACGCCAGCTGAATTACATTCAGATCACAGTTATACGGAGCTAGACGAAAAATAGAGTGTCCCTTTTTGAGAGCCATAACATTGACAACATAGTCTTGCTTTTAGATTTGTTGAAAACTGGTTAGCTAATAATTAACCTCAAAATTGCTCAAAATGAAATGGCGTACGTGTGAAAGCTTAGCATATTAGCCCCTAGATATCACAGTATGTAGCGCATTTCATGTTTCAAAGTTGTCATCTGTGTTTACGGAAATAGGCGAAACCTACCGAATGAGGACTTGGGACCCGAACACTCAAGAAATCTTGCGCATATAGTAATTAACAGATTCTTCTGTAAATATATTCTAGGCCTTCATTAGAATTACCTAATGGGGTAGCAAAACTAGAGTTAGGAACACATTCATCTAGAGTCAAAATTATCTTAAGGGCAATGAAATATTTATACAGAGTAGCCAATTTGAAGTAAAGCAATATTACTACGGAATGTTGTCTTATGCAAATGAGAAGGGTCTTGGACACAAAAAGTTAGGGAATTGATGGATCAGGTAAGTATCGCACGTATTTGGAGGCTGATTGTTATAGAGGCTTTTGGAAAGAAGAAGAATCAAGATTAGAAGATGCAGTTAATCATTTTTGCTAGTACAAAGGAGAAAAGCCTGTTGATATACAAGGAAATAAAAACAATATTGGAGAGGAAAAAGTACATAGATGTGTGTAATATAGGGCAAGAAGGATTAGCTTGGGCGAGGACAAGAGTCGAGGTATTAGATATGATAAGGATAATGATATAGACTGACATAGTATACTATACTGTAAACAAACAAAGGTATGGAGAGAACAAATTGGCAACAAAAATGGAATAGTTTTAAGGGGGGAGAGATATTACTAAGCAGGAAAATGCTATCTGTACAAGGAGAAAATAATGTAAGAAATATAGGTGATTACTTGGGGAAAGTAAGAGAGAAATGTTTAAGAATGATTAAGAATAATCCGCAAGGTTGGAGAAATGGAACAAGGGATATAAGAGAGCAGAGGGTGATCAATATGCAGAAAACCAGGCGTTGTGTGTATTGTGACCGAAATTTAAGGCAAGCAAGTGGGAGGAATATATATATTAGTGGGAATAAGAAAAAGTTTTGTTATATGTGTTAGGAATGTTGTTAATTGTAATGTATTAACATGTATGTAGTGCATATATACATGTGTGTATCTGTGTATGTGTGCATGTGTGTATGAAGAAATGAGAATGTGTATGAAATTCTACTTTCCATAGCGGAAAACCCCTGGTATGAGCAATTAGACTATGTATTTTAATGAGCTCAACGTACTGAACATTTCTGGAATTTGGAGTTCTTAAAATTCAATAAAAGTCTTAAGATCTTAAACAGAAAATTCAAAATAAGACACATATTTGTCATATAATTGGCTTAAATACACTGTCTTTAAAATAAAATCATGACAGCCATTGCTGCTTATGAGAGCTTATATAGAATTATGCTGCAACTTTATTGAGCTTAATTTATTAATTTTAATAAATTAATTTGAGCCTAACTTCCAGTTTTTTTTTTTTTTTTTTTTTTTTTTTTTGGCTATAATTGTGTTAAAAATGAGGATCTTACTTTGAGTAAATATATTAACATTCTAAAGCTGAACATGTTTTCTTCTGTTTACATGTGAATGTTACGCCTGAAACTTCAACTCATTTCTGCCACTTTGCAGTAGGCATAAAAATTCTCTGGTACATTCACCAAGAAATTCTACAAACTCTATATTAACTGATGAATCTATTCACTGATAAAATCCTTCCAACTCCAAATGCATGAAAAGAGGTGGCAGATCACAACCAAGTCTGATATCAGTTCCTCTGCATTTAATTTTAAACTTGTCACTCCTATGACTTGGAGGATATTTTAATGAGAAAAATATTATAATCCTCCGTAAAATTACCAAACATTAAGAACTTGAGCCAATTTCCCTGAAGCATGCCAATTTTTTAAGCCCTTCCCCAACTTTTGCAATTCCCTGAATTTCCAGATCACTGGAAACCCTGTCTTTAAGAAATTTAATTAAAGAATCTGAATGTGTAAGTTTAGACAGAACTTTCCAAACTTTTCCAAAGTACCTTCTTTGGAATGTCACTGATTGCATTAAATTATATTTTCATTATTTTGGTATTCTGGATCTTAAAAATCATTTATTACACTAATAAACACACAAAAATGTGCAGGCAAGCGGAATATTGAATTATACTGGTGCACTGTTTACGAAAATACGTTCAGATTTTTCCTATCACGCATGATTTCGTGATTTTTGGTTGATCTCATATAACCATTATATACTCAGCACACTTAGATTTCCACGCATTATACATCTTCCCCAGATACGTATCTGGCCCAGATGCCACCATCTTATGGCAAGATCTATCTGAACCCGACATATTTCATCTGATGAAGCAGTACAACCATCTACATCCAAGGATGCTGCTTATATCCCAGAA
The DNA here is from genome assembly GCA_030765055.1 of Mantis religiosa. Taxonomy (NCBI): domain Eukaryota; kingdom Metazoa; phylum Arthropoda; class Insecta; order Mantodea; family Mantidae; genus Mantis; species Mantis religiosa. Next base: position 143,131,575 of record CM060949.1, read on the forward strand.
GAAGCAGAAAAGCCACACTTAATTACACAGGTGGAACTCAACGATCTGGTACATGATTTATATCTACCCAAGCAGTTAACCAAAATTTTCGGATCTCACCTTCAACAATGGAAGCTTTTAGATAAAGATACTACGGTGACAGTGTTCAGGAATAGAAATAGTGATTTGTTGCAGTATTTCACAACCACATATGATGGTGTCTGTGTATGCAGTGATGTGAGTGGATTAATGTTGAAATTAGATATTACACATAATGCTGAAGATGTGCCTATTTACTGACAGTTCTAAAATAAGTTTGAAGGCTGTGTTACTACATAATGGCAATGAGCTGCCCTCTGTACCTCTGGCAATGAAAGAAACTTACGGAACTATGTTCCACATTCTTCAAGCCATAAAATACGAAGATCACTGCTGATGTATTTGCAGGGACCTTAAAGTGATTGGTCTTTTAATGGGATTGTAAAGCGGATTTACCAAATTTCCATGTTTCCTCAGCCTATGGGACAATCATGATAGGAGAAAGCACTATAAAGTTAAGGAGTGGACAGAAAGAGACAAATTCATTCCGGAGCAACAAAATGTAAAATTTAAACCATTGGATGACCCACAGAAGGTGTTTCTTCCACCTTTACACATTAAATTAGGTTGATGAACTTTGTGAAGGCCATGGACAACAACGGTGTCAGTTTCAAACATCTTAGAACTGTTAAAATCTAAGAACATCTTAGAAGTAATATTCGTTGGACCTCAAATCAGAAAAGAAATCAGTGACAAAAATTTTGATACATTAAATGTCTAAGGAACTTGCAGCATGGAGGTCATTTAAAGGTGTTTACGGCTTCCTTGGTGACCAAAAAGATGCAAACTATAAACAGCTGGTACACAATCTTCTTCAAATATATCAGAAATTGGGGTGTAAGATGTCTCTCAAAATTCACTTCCTACATTCCCATTTGGATTTTGTTCCGGAAAATCTACGTGCAATAAGTGATGAACAAGGTGAACATTTTCCCCATGACATCTTGCAAATGGAACAACGTTATAAAGGTGGTTGGAACGCATCAATGATGAGTGACTACTGCTGGTTTCTAATAAGAGAGGATATGACAACACATAAAAGGAAAGGTCTGAAGCAATCATTCCCTTCAACCACAAGTGACCATTTTATTTTAATTAACATATTTTCCACTAAAATAAATAACCATATTAACAGAATTTGAGAGCTTTTCACGATTTCTTTATTAGGATACACATTCTTGGAACTGCTGAGTTAATTTTGATTTACAATTTATCATAATAGGAATTGCAAACAATCTGAGGGTGACACAGAAAAACTGATTGCACTTTCGAATTCAGCGCATCGAATTCATTATGATTCAGCTTCTTTCATTTCTGCACATTTTTTAAAGTTCAAATTTGTAGACTAGTGTTATTAATGCAAGTAGTTACAACTAAAAAAATACAAAATATTTTGAATTATGTAATTCTGCACTAGTTATTTTTGAACATTCACCTCTGGATAAATGGCACAGACTGAAGTGCATGTGCGTGTGCATGTCGTGTGCATGTGCCTGTGCGTGCGTGTGTGTGTATTTAAAAGCAATATTCAATGTCAGTAGATTTGCTGCTATGTGAAAGTACTCCAGCAGGGTGAAATTATGGCACACCAGCAGCACCAATATGATCCTGATAATCGACCGTGCCATTAAAAAACAAAATATTAATCTTTCACCTTTAGATATTTACAAAGTCTGTTATTTCAATATCAACCAAAACAATTTTTTAAAGGAATTCGATTGTTATCCTATAAACATACATTAGTTCACTGAAGTTAAAATATGAGGGGTATTCCAGAAGTTTATCCTCCTGAACTGTCAATTGTTCAATAAAAGTGAGATATATTACACCAAAAGAAAGCTTTGGCTTTCAAAGTATGAATTTTTAATCAATGGCATCAAAAGTCACATGTAATCAAATTTCTGAACATATTTCACTTGTGATATTCATGGCTGAGTGGTGTTAAGTGAAAGTGCATTAAGGTCAGTCAGAAAGACAAGGATAAAGAAGCCTTGGGTTTATTTTAGGCATCTGTTGATAAATTTTATGTCCGCTGATATTAACCTTCTTTTTTTCTTTAGTTTCAAATATTATGTTTAGTTGGGTTTAGTTTATGTTCTTATTACATACAAAGCACAGGCAGTGTACACTGGTGATATATGAAAGAAATCAGCAAACTGGAAAAGGAAATTTTGGCAAGAAACTTTTCAAATCTAAGTTTGGGGTCTCCAGTATCTGCCAATTACAAGAATTGAGGAAAACCTCAGTCAGGGATATATATTTTCTGTTATAATGTGTCAAAATTATGACCCAAACCCATTATTAATCTTTTACTCTGCCCTTGGTCTTACAGAAATGCTGAAATTTATTCACTGAAGTTTACTTCGTGCACTAGGAAACTCTCTCTGTGCCGGAAACAACAGGCTGAATGCCACAGGAATTATGTTGGTAGTCTGGTGGCTGAGTCATATACCACTTAAATGCAAGCCAGTTGTGTTGCAGTTATAACTTGAGAGCTGTAGTGTAAAGTCAACTGCTGACAATGTGTTCTACTGAAGAAACAGTGATTTTATTAGAATACGCTTTTTGTACAGGTGGTAAGTTCATTAAAAATAAGAAACAGAAATTTCATACACATTTTCCTGATTTCATTATTCCAAATCTTGATACTGTACATGATTTGATAAAGGCACTCTGTTAAACCAGGCAGCACACTATGCATAAGTGGCAGGCTTACAATTATAACAGCAGAAAAACTTGACAAAATTTCAAGTATAATATTACATAGTCCTACAAAATCAATGTGCAGCACAAGAGAATGGAATGTCTAAATAAACAGCATATAAGGCTGTTAGAGGATATGTAAATTGTATCCATATAAAATTGCAATTGTGCAATACATGAATTAAAAGAAAGTGATACAACAGTTCCAGAGATTTATAAATCAACTATGGTCTTGACATTTTAAATAAAAGTTTCTTTACAGACGAAGCATTGTTTCACGTATCTGAATGTTAATTCTCAAAATTCCCAGTTTTGGTCTTCAGCAGTGAGAGAAATGAAGTTGCATCCAGAGCATGAGTTATCATATATAGTGTGTGCAATAGGGTCAATGTTTAACGAGACCTTTATGAATTTGCACAACTTACTGCTGAGATTATTTATCCATTTATTACAAGGATGAATTAAATGAAATTGAGCACTGTTATTTTCCAACAAAACAATGCTACTGCACATACATAATTGCAATTGCTTGGACTTTTAGAGTTTTTTGGCAAAAGGATTATTACTAAACGATTTTGGCAACCATAGTCCCCCAATAACACCACCAGATTATTTCCTTTGTGGCATGGCAAAATCAGTGGTATCTAATAAAAAAGCAATGGCTGCACTTAAGATCTTTATAACTAATCATATGCAGTCTATAATGCAGGAAACATTAGTGAAAGTAATCGCAAAAACTATTTGTAGTTGGTTTATTGATACTCGTCACTTTTCATAGTAATGACAGACTAATTTTAAAGGCAATCACCTCCATTTTCAATCCCCCCCCTCTCTCCCTCTCTCTGTGCCTCTCTCTCTCTCCTCTCTCTCTCTCTCTCTCTCTCTCTCTCTCTCTCTCTCTCTGGTGGTGGAACTATGAACCTTTTTGTCAAATTATCTACTGGTGGGATTTCAAAGTTCATCACACGATCCTTATTTTTCCATATGAATAAGTTCTCCCATGTTGTCAATTTATTTTGGTTTATCACTCCATTTAATAATTTTGGATTTGGATCAATGTCATGATTTTCATTCCAAAAATGAAATGCTACTGCTGACTTATCTTCTTGTTTCAATCTGATGTTTCTAAAGTGCTATTTGACTCTGGTTTTTAGATTTCTTTTAGTTTGACCTATGTAGCATTTTTCACAATTCTTACAACTTAATTGGTATATTCCGGATCTGTTAACTGATGGGATTTCATCTTTTGTTTTTAAATTTAGAAATTTTAAAACTGAGTGTAGATCTAACAAAGCCAAAGATAAAAACTGGAACATATTTATTAAAAATCCAGAAATGATTCCAGAAATCCCACGTAAAGCTGCAGTAGCAAATTTTAGATTACTTAAGGAACATGATTATTTGGCCAAACACTTACACAGAACAGGAATTTATACAAGTCCAAATTTTCCTCTGTGCAACAAAGAAGAGGAAATGACTGAAGAACATCTTTTAACCTGTGAAACCCTATCTGCCAGACCCACTACACAAAAATATTGGAAAGCAAGAGAGCTAATGGCTTCACTGCCAAAGCCTAGCATTTGAAAACAAACAACAACATAATATATGCATATCTAGGACAGAAACATATTTCCTTTAGCTTTTAGCTGTGCATCGCTTCCTAAGAAACAAAGCTGTCATCTTCTTACAAAATGACACATTCCATTCACTGATACTAAAGGGCATAGTTCGGTCCCCTTACTTCCTCTATGGGTGTTTGAACTTTCCTTGTCCACTTGCCTATTGCTGTAATGTCAGCAGTTTCACATTTTATCTGTAGAAAATAAGCATTGTTATTCTTCTATTTCACAAACAAGACATTTATGTCAGACTTGATTGTACTTGCCACATACTCTCATGGTACATTAACTGGTAGTTAAAAATTCAGAATATGTGTCATTTCATTGGTCTATACATACTTGTGAACTATAACTATTCTCATGATGTGATTTAAATGTCATTACTAACCTATGTGAAACTTGTTATGAGATGCGTACTTCTCAAAAAACAGTACATGAAATAAATGTACTATGTAACATATTTCACTTTAATCTATTAATAAATGAGTTACAGTTCAGGAGGCAAAAATATATGAATATTCCCCATAATATAGAAATATTCTGAGTGAAGTCGTATTTTATAACATAAGTTCAGAGATACTCTAATGAAAGTAACACATATGTAAGTTGTATCGTAACAAAACATTTTTTGAAGAATGTAAATCGTCACATCAGCAATACATCTGCACATTGTAACCCTTTGCTACTGTTAATCCAAAGGAATAAATTTCAAAGCACTTTTCAGCATGACCTTATACAGATTCTTGACTTTGATAGGAATAAATCGTAAGAGGATATATCAGTGCAAAATATAATAGGAATAAATCGTAAGAGGATATATCGGTGCAAAATATTTAATGGTTAGCGCACAATGATTTTTAATATTATAAATCATGTATATTTTACTCAAATTTGTTTTGTCAAACTTTAAGCGCATGTTTCAAAAAAATGTAATGCTCATGAACCACGTAACACACGAAAAATAATCCCATTAACGCACCATAACATCTTAGACATTTCAAAATAATAATAAAATCGCTTCACTAGATTTCTCAATTGATATTGCCTGAAAAATTCAGGATATGATGTGTACAGGCTCTTACCGACACTCGATGTCATTCTCCTTTCCTCAACTTCATATGTTGGGGGTGGTCGTACTTTATGACGACTTAATGCTAACAAATAGAAGCTCCTTCAATAACAGACAAACCAAGAACAAAACAGATTTTGTTAAGACAAACATCTTTAGCAGTATGAACGATCCAATCGATAAAACAAATACCATTCACCAAAGTTCGCATAAAATTTTACGGATACACTCCACTGTTCAGTAAACGACAAAGTATAAGATTTAATATAAAAGGCGCAGTGAGTGGAATGACGTAGCATTAATCGCAAAGTGATAAAATTATTTTCAGTAACAAAATAAGGAAATGCTGAGATTTACTATGTCAAACATATGTATGCCAAACTACTCAAATGCAATTATATCATTTCAATGCTATATTAGCATAAAATGCACAACAGTAAAGGTCTTCTCGGCACCAAAATACAGAGATCTTGCTATCTGCTCAGCATTTTCTTAAAATCAGATATACCACAGTTTTTTGCACAAGACCATTCATATGCAATATTTCTAATAATTATGCAGCTTTACAAATATTAGCAAGTTCACTCAGCTAAAAAGAGAAGAAGCAAATGCACAAACAAAACCGCTATAGTTTCAAATTCCTTTTACTCTGCTCGCGTAAGTCCAGTGAACTGCCATGGAGCAGTATTTCCCATTCTTCCCTTACTTTCCTTGTTCACTGAATCAAATTCCTACCACAAAGCTCTGCAATAGACATTGTATTTGCTTCTGCTATAAATATTCCAGAACTACAGAGTATTTTATTTCCTCCAGTTCAAATTAGCATCAATAGTGGTCATAATTTATTTTCACTGCCAAAATACAGAAGTCGCAAGAATTAGTTACATATTTTTTAAACAATTCTTGAAAATAATTCAAAAAAAAATATTCAAATACATTTGTTGCTTCGTTCTTTCCAATATAACCGCCACCTTACATATGTTAAGATTTCCTCACTTCCAAGATATACAGAACGAAATTGCTAAATTTGTTCTCAAAATTTGTTAAATATCGCACAAAGCAGTAAAATGCAAGCAGTTATTGTGTTCTTCACCTAGTTATTAGTTCTTTGTACATTGGTGAAGCTCGTCAAAACTCAGAGGTGCTTACAAATCTAGAACATGCTTTCTCAGCTTGTTGATGTAAAAGTATTCAAATGTACTTGGCTACCTATTTCACATCTTCTTATATGTCTATGTTCCTCTGTTCCCTCTAGTAATGGGTCGCAGGAGTCGAGAGTCATTTCAAAGGAATGTTTCCATGTTTGCAAGTGTGGAATAACCTTCCTTCCGCATTTGTTCCATAAATTTACTTCTACTCTTGAGTTTCATTCTGTGACATTTAATTTCCACTCCTTCAGAGTTCCTCCTCCTTACTTTTATCAACATAATTTGATCAACTAACATAAATGCACCATGAATATTGCTAAGAGATCAACTTATTGTTTGAACATGGAATATGAAAGATGCAAAGTTAAGAGCATATCACTCAAATATTTTAGCATCGGTATGCTAATTATTTGGTATTATGATTGCATTTCACAAATATAGTAGCAAATAATATTGCTAAAGGCTACCAATGATGAGAGAACTTAAGACTTTCATGGGCAGAGTCAATGCAGCTGGGAGTTACTTCCGAACTGTTATGCAATGCTCTGCTGGAGAAAGATATTCCAAATGTTTCATCCACAATTGTGGTGGATATCTTAAGTGGCACAGTTGAAGTCTCCTCAGAGAAGGTTGTACTGTTTTTGAAGTGTTTACTATTAGTGGGGCTTATTTATATCGAGAAGAGCCTCTGCCAATTGGTTTGGAGGCTGCATACCAGTGGAGGAGTCTGGCTGCTTCTATGGCATTACTCTCTTCTGATTGACTCACTTTGTCTCCTGTTATAGGATTTTTCTTGCCTTCAATGATTGGATGTCAGTTGCTATTTGAGTTTTAGAGCCTCTTTATTGAAATTGAGATATTTGTAAATTTCAATAGCTGTGAGCTGTAATTAAATATGGTATGGATGTTCTGGAACTTAATATGTTCATCCTCCTTTTCAATAATGTGTTCGACAGCAAGAACAGAAAATGACAGAGGCTCAAGGATCTTTAGCTGAATACAGTATTTTTTTAATTATTGTGTAGACTTGAAAACAATCTTGACACTGTGGCTCTGCAATATGTGCTCAATTCAATCAATGACATTTTTTAAGTACGGCAGGAAAACTATGCCCTTGTTTTTAAGTTGGTCTGACTTCTGAATGGCAGGTTGAGGCCTGACGGAACAGAAGCATTCAAAGTAGACCAACCCAAAACCAATGGCCCAGTTTTACTGCTCTACTTCAAAAGTGTCTCCAATTGGGTTGAGCAGGTTGAGCAGATTGAGCAGATACTGCAGTGCCACAGTAAAAAGACTATTTTCAAGCCTACAAAACAAATATTATAACACACTTCAGCTTAAGATCTTTAGGAGCCTCAGTCATTAGCAATGTATACCATATTCCCTGTTCATATGGTTTGGTTTAAATTTGAACTACACAGTGCAATGTTAATTATCAGGCTTAATGAACACAAAAGAAGCTGTCACCTGAGTCAACAAAAAAGTCTGCAGTCACCCTACACACCATTAAGTTCAGACAAAAACATCCATTCACCCATATACACTACCAAGCCCTAATGCAATGCAAAGATATCAACATTTATGAACATAATTTATATAAAGTATAAACTTGGAAGAAGCGTAGGGACAGTGAAGCACAAATTGACAATACGGAGAAAGAGGAAACCACTACAGCTTACACTAATCGAGTATCAGCTGATGATAGGAGCAAGAGCTCCTGTGAATAAACAGTGTGAGTGAAGCAATGTGTCAATATCTTCTCGATTCACTTTTGTATAATTTATATAATTTTGAGTCAAACTAATACTCAATGCTCCACTTATTATTAGTATTTAAATACTAGCAATAAGTGGAGCATTGTGTATTAGTTCGACTCAAAATTATATTAATTTTGTGCTTCATTGTATCATAGTCCTTAACACTGGAATTTATGAACATCCCAATTTCAATAAGAAAGAGTTAAATGATGGAAATTCACCTAATAGTGGTCTAAAGTATGAAGCCTGGGACTTAGTACTTACACTATGGTAAGTCACCACAAAAGGTTGTATATGAAATCTCCTAGTGGTTTACCAGAAAAATACGAGTCAGAGAATTTAATGACATGCTGCCATGGTAGTTCACTGGTTAAGAGCAACTGGATGGAGACCGGAAGTTCCATGGTTCAAATCCCGGCTATGAAACTGAACTTTTTGGTCTGACTCCATACCTAAAAAAGAAGAGGCTCTAAAACTTCACAACTGATATCCAGTCACTGAAGGTAGAAACATCACATAACATGAGAAAACAAGGCAAAGTGACAAGCCTCTTGCTCTCATCATCCAATAAGCAGAGAGTGCTCTCAGTATAAATATAGCAGCACTTACAGTCGAGTGAGTGAGTGAGTGAGTGTGTGGTGTTTTAGGGCCAGTCGACAACAAGGTCATTTGGGCCCGAAGTCAACACTAAAATCTAAAAGATAAAATACAATAACACTCTACTATTAAAAGTACATAAAACCCCGTTCCAAGTCTAATAATTTAAAATTGCTAAAATTAAAAAATATAAAATCCAAGTCAGACTTGTTACTTACAGTCGACATTTCAGAGTAGCAAAACCTTCTCAAAGGAGACATAGTGCAAAAGATGTCTGCCATAGTTACGAATGAAACATCTAGAACATTTTTCTTCAGCTGACCATGACATCATTTCCAATTATAGCTACCACTGATAATAAGTGTAACAAAGCTAATTCTGTACTGGCCTGATAAGGTAAAAAACATGCATGCACGCACGCGTGCGCCCGCGCACACACACACACACACACACACACACACACACGCACGCCCATGCCCCCACCCACCCACACACCCACACACACACACACACACACACACACACACCAGGTGAGTCACCTGCCCCTAAATATTTTTGAATTTATACAATGTGCTAAGCGACATATGTGACTTACGTCTTTCTTGAATACAGTCTAGTGGATGATTTGCAGAGCACTTTATAGAGAAAAAGTAGATATCTCAGTGCATAAATGTTGTAAGGGACAGAAAACAATCACTATGTATGTCGATTCCAAAAACATCATACCCAGACACAGAGAGCTCCATTAGCAATTTTAGGTGAGTTTGCAAACTTTTGTTCATTAGTGTACATTCACACATCCCTTTAAACACGCCCCTGAAGGAACAATCTATCACATGCATCATTTGACAATGACTTTAGAACACAAAATAGCAGATCTACACAATGGAACCAAATGGATTTAAATCTTCAGCCAACATGTGTTTTCGTTTTACCGCCATGTCAAAAAGTGCTAAGAATAAGTAGATTGTTTTAGCTTCTATCACAAATTACAGCAGTTAATAGCTCATTCAGTAATTGTAATGATGGATGCGGTTTTCTCAATTGCATTAAAAGTACCAAAATGAGTTCAAAACATCATATGAAGCTGTAAAAGGCATGTAAAGATCTGGGATGGGAGTATGAAGTCTGCAGCTAAATATTCATATAAAAACCTCAGCTTGCAAGGTAGCATTGGCTTAATGTCATTATCCTGGTTGCCTTACCACTCTGCCATTATAAGTTGGATTCAAATTCTTCGTGTTCAGCTCAGAAATTTTATTACCCTTTGTTTCAGCTCTTGTGGCCTATAATTTGATATTATGATGCAAATAACATTTTATAATTATTAAATTATAGATGAGTCCTATTTATTACACATCAGCTTCACTTATGTAAGTGAAGCTGATGTGTAATAAATACGACTCATCTATAATTTAATAATTATTTTGCTTCACTGTGGTGTTCCAATACAGTTAAATTTTGAAACATTTTATAACATATGTGTTTATAAAATACAATAATCACCATGTTTTCCACTGAGACATACATTTATAGTTCATAGTAGATATTTTATTATGGTCGGTATTGTGCTTGACCCATTCAACTAAGTATTAAACACTTCACAAATGCAGGTGGCATTAGCTATTTGCGCCTGAATCAATGTTTGCCATAAATGAATGCTTCATTATCTTGGTATTCAGCATTTGAAGCCTTTCAAATACTGTCAGGTGTCATCATTTTAAACATTTACTAAGTTATAAATATTAAAAGCAGAAGCATTATTAACAGTGAAGTATTCTTCATTTTTAAGTTTGATTTATGAGTTAAAATGAAATGTCTGGATATAATAAAACAGTTATCCCCAATATACAATAAAACTTACAACAAGACAGTAAGAAATTTAAATAGGAAGCCAGTGGTATACCTAAAAGCCAACAAAGGTAAATCTGTAGTAATTATGGAGACAGAAGACTATATTCAGAGACTAAACCTTATGTTAGACAGTCCAGAATATGAAAAAATTCCAAAAAATCCATTAACACCAAGTATCACTTCTGTCAATAAGGCTTTATCAGTTACAAAAACATTAAGTACATCTGAAAAATACAACTTAAAATCTTCCAACCCCACACTACCAAGGTTGTACTGTCTGCCAAAAATCCACAAACAAGACAATAGGATGAGACCCATCATCAATGGCATCAATTCACCTACGTACCACATTGCAAAGTGGTTAGTAAGAAAATTAAAATCATATGACAAATTTCAAAGTTTGGGAATAAAAAACTCCTTAGATTTGATAAATGACCTACAGAAGTACAACATCCCAGAAAATCACATACTAGTTTCTTTTGACGTTAAGGCACTTTTTATAAGCATTCCAGTGGAAAAAATACCTACACTCCTCAAAAAATGGCTAACCCAGACTACAACGGACCCCACAGAAATAGATGACATTATCAATCTTAGAGATTTATGCATAAGGAATAATTACTTCATGTTTAACCAAAAATTCTACAGAGAATCAAAAGGATTAGCTATGAGGAGCCCACTTTCGCCTATTTTAGCAGACCTATACATGAGCTATTTTGAAATACACATAGTAAAGGCCTTCCCACAGATTTACAAATTTTGTCGGAGATATGTTGATGATGTTTTTGCTATCATTCCGGAAAAACTTAGAGAAGATTCTATAAAATTACTAAACCTACAAGATAATCATATTCAGTTTACAATGGAAGTAGAAAGAGACAACACCCTACCCTTTTTGGACCTCAAGATAACTAGAAATCGTCATGGTGTAGATTTTGGAATATACAGGAAGCCCACACACATAGATAATTACATAAAGAAAAATGAATACAACCCAGTTTCACATCAACTAGCTGCCTTTAGAAGTCTAATTCACCGGCTATACAACGTCCCACTGAGTAAGGAGGAGTTTTTGAAAGAACACAACACATAAAAGAGATAGCAGTATTAAATGGATTCAACCCAGCCATCATAAGGAACATGAATAGAAAGGAAAAACTGAAGATAATATCAAAAAATACAATACCACTCTCACACCACTTAAAAACACAAATTGGCGATATAGAAAATTCACCTACCATCGATGGGCTTCTAGAAAATTTGAACGAATCTTCAAAAGACTAAACTTAAAACTAGCACCCCAAAACAAATTCAGTCTGAAGAACCTGCTAAATAAACCACTAAAAAATTCAATCCCCAACACTTTGAATTCGGGAATTTATCAGATAAATTGTGAAACCTGTGAAAAAAGCTACATAGGAAAATCTAAGAGAAACTTGTTAACCAGGCAAAAAGAACACCAGAGGAACATAAGGTTGAAACAAACAGAAAAATCTGCAGTGTCACACCATTTTTGGACAGAAAACCACAACATTGGCCACAACATTAAACTGTTAAAATCTTTAAGTACACCCATAGAATTGGATATTTTGGAAAAAATATTCATAATCAAAAACCGTGATTAAGTTATAAGTTTTGAAATCCCGGCATTAAATGAAGTATTAAAACTTAGTGCCCCTAACACCAGATGGCAGAGGGATCGGAGCTCCGTAGTAGTGGAAGAAGAGGAATGTTCATTTAGTCACCAAACAGCTGAGGATGAGATCGAATGTTCTTGAAAACGTTTCAATTATACAAGTGACTCATAAATCAAACTCAAAAATTTACTAAGTTGTTGAAATCCACACTCTTTGACAATTTATTTTTCTGTTTAACTGAGAACTTACACGTTCACAACTCCTTTGTCAGTAGAAGTGAAACATAAGATTTAAGCATGAAAAAAAGAAAAAACCTATTAGATTTAATGTCGTTGACATGTTCTTAAAAAATGAAAGCTAACTACGTAACAAGGTTTACAATACCAGATACGGTATAGATTATAAATGGTCACAAAGCAAAGAATGATAACTAATTATCAGATTGTCATTCTTGTGTGTTCAGCTCACAAGAAAACCAACAGCAACAATAGATAAATAAATTAGTAACTAAAATACAGACAATAAGAACTAGGAGAAAGAAAAAACAACAATGTGACGGCGTTTCGAACCTAGCCCTTGCATCACCATATGCCCACAGCTAACGATCTCGACCAGCTGCACATATTCTATGTAGCTCATTGGGAAAGCATCATGTATGACCTTGCCAGTATAATATGCATGAAAAAATTGTCATTTATTTAAGCTTTTCGCAGCTTCATGGTCCCCATTCACAACTGTAAGTATTAATGTTGGGTGTGTATATTACCGAATAGAAGGGCAGAGCTGCATAACGGCTTTTGTGCTAAAAGGGTTAATGTTTTCACATTAGGCTGTAAACTGTGGTTTGCACAGGTAAAAATAAATAGCAGCAGCTGACTCACCTGATATATATATATAATCTTTATTTATTAAAAAAAAAACACCTGAATTTATTTTAAGATTTACAAGAAAAATTAGAAAATATTCATGATATTTTGGAAACACTTGCTTTTGAGTATCTGAGCAAAAGCAATTACAGGCATATCAATTTCATGAAATTTCTCACTATAATCTTCTGAATGCTTTCCGTAACATGTCAGCATTCAAAAACATTTTAAGTTTCCAATGTCATAAGTTGCACTTGGAAACGTCAATTATCAATATCCTGTATGTTATTAGTAATGGGCGGATTTCTATGATCCAAAAAACGGAAAATATGCATGCATTTATAAGCCAAAAGATAACTTAAATATGAGATAGATAACTTAATTAACAGTTAATAATTGTTCATGCATAAACATTTATAATCCTTCTGCAGAAAAATAGTCGACTCTACTTCTTAATTTGCACTTTATTGAATCTGCAAGTTTAAGAATTTCTAAATTACAGAAGAATAATTATTGTAACTTAAAGAAAGAATAATTAAGGGAAATAAAATATTTATACTTGGGGGTTAGTTTTCATCAGTAGCCAAATTACATTAAATGATAAAGTGCATTTTTAGGTTATCAAACTGGAAGCCTCTTCTATTTTCAGATAGAATGTTCTTATATCTGGAAAAACTATGTTCCACATCACAAGAGGTTATTGATGCACATCTGAAATTAATTCATCTAGGGGAAAATTCCAGCTCAGAATCTTCAAACTTTGCCTCTAGCCCACAAAGAATGTCATTGATTTTGGAAAGGGTAGCATAGCCTGTATTAGACACCAACACTATTTGCAGCTTCGCAGTAATTTATTCAGCCAATATACCTTTTGTTTGCTTTAATTAGCTTTCAATTTCTTTCACAATTTCTAATGCATCACTAAGTGAAATCCCTACAGTTTCTAGGCAGGTAATCGCACCTGATATTCAACCAAAGTTTGATTTAATATATGCCAAATTTGCTGCCAAGCTTGGTGAAGAAAATGTATCTTGCATAGTCATAATGGATGATGAATCAAAAGAATCAAACTCTTGAACTACTTTTTCTGAAGAATCATAATTGGTTTATTTCTCACTGGCTGCACATTACACTATAATAATCCCCAAATATGACCATCATGGAAATAAGCATAAAAATGACCAAAGATATAAAAAAGTGAGAACATGACTTTTTAAGACCCAATAAATAACATGCCATAGGAATCCGCACCTTAGTATGTTTTGACTCATGCAAAACCCATTATTTGAAGCTCATATTAGAGTAAATGCAAAACAGAATGAACATAAGGCATGACTAGACATAGCTGACTAGCCAGGCCGCGACAACTTTCTAAGTCTTCCGCCATCAGTTCGACACAGTGGCCCAGCACAAGTGGTCACCAGAGGAAGAGGCCGCACAGCTAATAGCCAGCCTCCAGGGACGGGCCGCAGAAGTCCTGAACGCGGTCCAGATAGCGGCGGTGCCCAAGGACATCTGGGAGGTCCTGGAGAACCGCTTTGGGAACCACCGCTTAGCCGCAGCCTACCGAAGCCAATTGAATTCAAGGTCACAGCAGCCAGGGGAGACGCTGCAGGAGTTCGCCCTGGCAATTCACAAGCTGGCCAGCAAAGCCTCAGTCGACCTCCCACCCAAGTTCGTATCCCGAGAGGCTGCCTACACATTCATTGACGGGGTACGAGACGTCGAGATACGTCAGCGCCTAATGTTCGGCGACTACAAAACTATCCACGAGGCGCTAACGGCAGCACTGAGGATGGAGGCGGCCAAAGTGACGGCTACCCCGACGTCGAGAACAAGGAGTATCCGCTACACGGGAGAACAAAGGCAAGTCGAGGGACGCCGGCGAAGACCTAGTGGCGTGTGTTGGGGGTGTGGCCAGCCGGGACACCTGGAGAGAGACTGCCCACACCAGGAAGAGCAGCCGGAAAACGAGTAAGGGCCGTCGTGGAGAGGGGCACGTCGGCGCCATCACCACCATCCCCTCCAGTGACACTGCGCGCCGTCAGCCAGCGTATGGATGACAGCCTCATCGCGGACGGTTGGGTGAAAGGGAGGCCGTGCAGCGTGCTGGTAGACACCGGGGCAGCCGTAACCATCATACCTGACGTGGCCAAGGGTTTGCCGTCGAGAAAACCGAGCCGACCATACCAGCTAGTGACGGCACTGGGTGACACCTTGCCTGTGGAGGAGGCTCTGCTGAAGTTGACCTTGGGACGGAGTGCCGTGCGTCAGTGGATGTTCGTCGCGAAGGTGGCTGAGTTGATACTGGGACTGGATGCCCTCAGGAGCCACGCGGCGACGGTCGACGTCGGCATGAAGGTGCTGCAGCTCAATGAAGAAGAGGTGATACTCCGACAACCCGAGGAGCTCCTTGGAATCTCCAGGGTCGTCCTGAGGGAAAACGTGATTGTACCCGCGAGAAGCGAGGTGGTTTTGACGGTGCGACTGGAAGTCCAGCGAACCAAGAATATGATGCTGGACCAGAAGGCGCCTGTGCACGGGCTCTGTAGCCAGGTAATTGTTGCCGTGCCGAGAGGAGGTGCCAGTGAGGCTGCTCAACCTGACGGACACCGATCCGATGTCCAGGCTGGGAAGGAGTTGGGGACGTGCAAGCCTGTGGTCAGCGTAACCGCAATCGACAAGACACAGGAGCCGGTGCCGACACAACACCTGGAGCCTCGGCTTATTGGAGAGGGTGGCCGACCACCTGACCGCAGAACAGCTGGAGAAGGTTCGACAACTGCTGAGACGATACCAGCCCGTCTTCAGCCAAGGCAAAAGCGACTAGGGCCGCACGGATCCAGTGCTCCACCACATCGACACCAGAGACGCGCGGCCTATTCGGCAACCTCCTAGACGCGTTCGCTGTACGAGAGGCGGTACGAGACATGCTTGAGGATATAAGATCCAGGGGAGTGATTGAAGAGTCTGACAGCCCTTGGTGTTCCCCTCTAGGCTTGGTAACGAAGAACGGCGAGCTAAGCTTCTGCGTGGACTACAGGAAGCTGAACGCTGCCACCCGGAAGGACTGTTTCCCCTTACCCGGGACTGACGACACCCTGGACACGCTTGCTGGTGCGCAGTGTTTCTCGTTCTGGACCTGAAGTCGGGTTACTGGCAGGTGGCTCTAGACCCGAGAGACAAGGAAAAGACCGCATTCTCGTTAGGCCAAGGGCTTTGGCAGTTCACAGTTATGACCTTTGACCTCTGCAACGCGCGTGCCAGCTACCTTCCAACGCCTCATGGAGTCGGTAATGAGAGGACTGACTTATGACGCCTGCCTGCTATAAATGGACATCATCGTCGGCAAGACCTTCGAAAACCATCTTGAGAACCTGAGTAAGGTGCTACAGAGACTGCAGGCGACAAAACTGAAGCTAGACGCGAAGAAGTGCCAGCTCTTCCGCAAGAAAGTCAACTATTTGGGCCACATAGTCTCACCAACCGGAGTGGCCACAGACGCGGAGAAGACACAGGCCTTGAGAGATTGGCCTCGACCGAAGGATAAGAGAGAATTGCGCAGTTACCTAGGGCTGTGCAATTATTACCGCCGTTTCATAAAGGGCTTCTCCAATACGCCAGGCCCCTCACCCGCCTGACGGAAGAAAACCGGCCTTTGTGTGGATAAAGGACGCCGAAGTCGCTTTCCAGCAGCTGAAGAAGACACTGTGCAGTGCTCATATTTTGGGATTCTCACAACCAGGCGGCGCCTTCATTGTTGACACTGACGCTAGCGACCATTGCATTGGAGGCGTCCTATCCCAAGTCACGAGCGGGTGATAGCCTACTACAGTAAGACGCTGTCCAAGGCAGAGAAGAACTACTGCGTCACCCGGTGAGAACGACTGGCGGTAGTGAAGACAGAGCACTTCCACAAGTACCTTGTACGGTCAGCCATTCCACCTGAGGACTGACCACTCCGCCCTAACCTGGCTACTTAGTTTTAGGAACCTGGAAGGCCACTGCACGTTGGGTCCAGAGGCTGCAGGAGTACGACTTCACCTCTGAATATCGCAGAGGGAAGAGCCACGGTAATGCAGACACCATGTCCCGAAGACCTAGCCCAGAAGAGTGCTGTCGATGCACAAGAGTGGAAAAGAGCGTGCCGCAGCTGTCAGAGTGGTCACGGCAGTGCCTGCGGACGGCCGGGATAGCGCAGCTGGCGGACGCCGACTTGGAGCCACTCTTGAGGGAAGTGGAGGAAGGGACAACACCAACCTGGGAGGACATCGCACCAAGGAGTGCCACATTCATGTCCTACTGGGCCCAATGGGACTTACTGAAGATCACAGAAGTCTTGGAGGAAGCGCACGCCGGTGCTTCAGGAGGACACCTGGGAGCAAACCGATCGACAAACTCCGACAGCGCTACTACTGGTTGAGGCTCCGAGCAGACGCTGAGAGATGGTGCCATCAATGTCGCGTGTGCGCGGCGAGTGGCGGGCCCCAAACTAGGAGCTGGGGTCGCATGCAGCAGTATAACGTCGGAGCGCCTTTCGAACGCATCGCTGTCGACATAGCTGGACCATTCCCAGTGTCCGACTGTCCCAGTGTCCACCTGATGGTGGTCGTGGACTACTTCAAGTGGCCGGAGGTATATGCTATCCCGAACCAGGGGGCGAAGACAATTAGACTACCTCGAGGAGCAATTGCTATGCCATTGAGGTGCCGTTAGAGCTCCATACCGACCAGGGCACCAATTTTGAGTGTAACCTAATGAAGGATGAAACTGGAAAGATTTGGGATAAACAAGACCCGCACAACACTCTACATCTGCAGTCAGACGGCATGGTCAAGAGGCACATCAAGACCTAGAAGAACATCTGAGGAAGGCCATGGCCAGCCATCAGCGAGACTGGGACGTCAAGGTGCCACTGTTCTTGCTGGCCTACCACTCGTCAACACACGACACTACTAGGATGACACCAGCCAGCTTAATGTTCGGCCAAGAATTACGCCTCCCTTGTGACATGGCTTTTGGGAGTCCCCCGGAAGCGAAACAACCAGCAACCGAGTATGTGGAGAACCTCGTGGACCATCTCCACGAGATGCATGACATGGCAAAGTCACAGTATTATTAACCTTCCCCCTCTGCCTCGTACAACTGCAAAACATCAGGGCCGGTGATCCAACAGCCGTACTGTAGTTCCATAAAGCATTAACATTAACTTTCTTTTAGCCTTCTTATAGATGAGTCCATTTTTGCAAGGAGCACAACTTATGCATAAATGCTCATTCAGAAATACAATAAACTGAGGAAAAAATTATGTTCTATTAACACGACTTTCTGCACCTAAAATTTATCACTGGGTGCACAAACTACTCTTATGAAAGTTTATTTTTCTATCTAGTTCATTTTAATAAAGATAAACATTTGCAGAAATAATTACACTACATTTTTTGTTACAGATATTATGATAGGGAAAGGCAAACAGCAATATTACAAATAAATTCTACATTTGCACATACTGGAACGCAAAGTTTTCTTAAATATGCTATTTTTGTAATGTGCAATATTCTGTGCCTTTTGCTTGGGTGTTTCATACAGTTTGTGTACTATACTTTGGAATTAACCTACTAAGCTGCCTAAAATGCAGTCCATAGATTTTCTTCTGTGGAATTGTTCAGAAAGTAAATAAAGCAAAATAGAATCATTTCTTTTTTTCATTAAATTCTAAAAGTTTTCCATTTTGAAGTAAAAAGAAAAGGAGTTTTAATAGGTTAGAAGCATGTTTGATTCCATAAGAACATGTTTTATAATTCCTTTCTTGGAAGTGTTGAAAACAGTGTTATGATAAATTAACTTTAAAGAGAGTCGATTAAAGACACTAAACAACACTTACTTTTAAATTTTTCCGGAACATGTTTCTGAGGTTTTGCCTCTATCATCAGCCGGCTCTCGACTGGTTCTCGGTGTAGCTGACGATATTTTGTCACAGGTCTCCTCTGGTGGCGGTTCAAGGAACTTGCTGAACAAATCTTTCTGGGGGATGTCGAAATTGAATACTTTGTTCCTATTTTTTGTTCCTATTTGTTCCTATTTTGTTCAGGAAAACAAGAACTATCCACATGGGAACAAATCTTCATTTCAAAAAATAGGAACAAAGTATTCAATTTCGACATCCCCCAGAAAGATTTGTTCAGCAAGTTCCTTGAACCGCCACCAGAGGAGACCTGTGACAAAATATCGTCAGCTACACCAACGAAAACCAGTCAAGAGCCGGCTGATGATAGAGGCAAAGCCTCAGAAACATGTTCCGGAAAAATTTAAAAGTAAGTGTTGTTTAGTGTCTTTAATCGACTCTCTTTAAAGTTAATTTAACATGTTTTATATTTTAAGGCAATGATCACAAAATAATTTGTCTACACACACTGTTCATAAACTAAACTTTATACATATAAAACAAATGTTATACAAGTGTCTTAAAGTTTCAGCATTAAAACATCCACCCAAAGTATGACATCACTTTGGTTTCATTTAGGATGGAAGTTTAATGACAAATGGCATAATAATTTGTATAGGTTTATAGAGGAGAGATTATAGTGGAGAAAGCTTTCAGCCAGAAATACACTTCCTTGAAGTTGAAATAAACTATTTCCTTAAAATGACACTGAATAAGGAGTGGGAATGGTGGAAATCATTCCCATAAAGAAAGGGTTTGACCCATCATTAGTTTCATCCTAAAGATAAACAGAGAAAAGCATCCAACTAAATTTATCTGATGTAAAATAGTATGAGTATTTCCTACTAGCCAGGATGTATTCAAGTTGCACATTTTGAAATATACTTCTATCCAGAAAAGTAACATTCAATGTGCTAAACAGTAGCATAATTATATCATAGTGAAAGTACTATATGCACACGTTTTCTTAAGCGCTAGTTTTACGGTGTGGTGCAGGCAGGGGGGAAGAAGCGAGAGCTAATGCCCTTTTGTTTCTGCAGTGTGGTCAGCCTAGAACAAAATTCAGCAAAATAGCATGTAAGATAAGCGAAGATACGCGCAGGAGTGTGACATATGAACAAACAAAACTTGAACTCGATTGAACTCGATCCGTTAAGCTGTATGTTTATACACTTACACATAAAAATAGAAAACATATATTATGAGAGCATAAATACTCACTCATTCACTTTGTGATTCTTCGATTTCCGAGTCCGGTGCATCACTTTCATTGCTAGTATCCTCTGATAAGTTATGATAATTTCATCAACTGCAGTTTCTATTACACCATCGTTTCTCCAATGTTTCATTTCCAGCTCATGGACCTTCTTGTTGTATCCTTCCCAATCCGTCGCGTTTATGGAAGAGAATGCTTCTATAGCAAGTTTCCGCATATTTGGGCCGACATATCACCAGTAATGTTGCGTCCTCTTAAAACATTATTTTTGCCCACGCCGGTTCAATTGCATTCAGATCACAGTTATACAGAGGTAGACGAATAATAGTATGTCCCCTTTCGAGACCCATAACATCCACAACATACGTTTGTTGTAAACTGGTTAGCTAATTAACCTCAAAATTGCTCAAAACGAAATACGGCGCACGTGTGAAAGATTAGCATATTAGCCAATTGATGTCCGTGTATATAGCGCATTTCATTTTTCAAAGCTGTCATCTGTGTTTACAGAGTTAGACGAAACCGACCAAATGAAGACTTGGAGCCTGAGCACTCAAGTTATCATACGCATATAGTATAAAACATGTGTTTTAAATGAAGTGATTATGGCGAGCATTAAGTTTTCCTTAAAAGAACATTTATGGCCGTGTGCACAAACGTCGTTAAATCCTTTAGAGATGATTACTTAAACGCAGTAAGAAGTTGACAGTGGTAACGCTTACAACATGGTACACCACTGTTAACTGCTGATTAGCTGGCTATGATTATCTGGCAAGCGCTCACTGCAGTAGAGCACACTGCTCATTTCAAATATAATTGTTGAGAAGACTACAAAACACACAGAAGTTTGCCACCTCATGTTCGTCATTTCTTGTTTGTTTGTCGCTTAGAATTTATCTTAGCAAATACACGTGGGTAACTACATAATGGAAAACAAAAGGACCCCTAACTTTATTAAGCTTGGCTTCTCACTTCAAAGAATTCGCAGAAAATACATCAGCATTACTTGATGGAAATCGTATATAACTCCATCCAAGATCAGCTATTACTTGCAACACACTGTTTAGATATCAATGCTGTGGTTTGATGGCAATTTGAAATGTTGCTAACTAGTATATTGTATGCATTTGTTGCATAAAACCTTAGCGTTGTTAACACTTGATTCATAGGTGTCAACAGATTGTTTCTGTTTGTCGGGAATTCTAGCTATCACACAATTTGTCCATTAACCACAACACGACTTCCTTGTACAATCCGAACCTTTCTTGGAATTTCCTGTTGTTCATATCTTCAAAAGGATTTCCTCTATCCACTATAATGGACATGCGATTGTCACCACCGCAAACGAACCGCAGGTATTAACAACTCTTCTTTGAAATTGTCGCATTCGAAAACATAAGCCGCCATTTTACAAATGCAAGCCAAGAAAATCAATAATAACCGATCATCCACGGCCGGCGAGAGTTACATGGCGGTGAAAACCTCGGTGAACGTTTACTGTCATTCTTGCACCACAAATAAATGCTCATCACGGTAAAGTCTTGATCGAAAATGATACACCCATTCATTGGAGAGACAAGAGTTAGGCTGAATCATAAAATTTGGTAAGAGATGTAAATCTATCATTTTGAGAACAAAACAGAATTTCATTCCATTTAGAATACTCCATTTAGAATATCATTGATGAAAGGGTACACAATGTTAAAATGCAAATAGCATGTCTATATCACATAAACACTGTCTGAAGAAATTAAATTTTCTTGCATGAATTACATATGTAGATATTTGCCAAATTTTATAAATAAAGACATTTTATGTAAAATTAAAGTAATTCAGCACTGAAAATGTTTGACATTTGGATGACTACAGACAAGCTTAAAAAGAAAGATGACAAATGCATCACAATGTTTAAAAGTTTGAAGCACTAATCTTGCTTTCAAAGTGTTGTGTCTTTACTCAGAGAAAGAATATAGCTATTTCAATTCCTTTCTTGGAAGTATTGAAAACTGTGTTGTTATAATAAATTAAATTTAAAGGGAGTCGATTAATGACACTAAACAACACTTACTTTTAAATTATTCCGGAACATGTTTCAGAGACTTTCCCAAATCACTAGTAGACAAAAAAGTGAACTTAGCAAAAAAGAAGAAACTACTAAAGGAAACCACAACCCTCTCAGCTACAGAAACTAAAATGACCTTCAAAAAATTCACTTACCATCCATGGGCCTTTGATAAATTCAAAAAAGTCTTCAAAAAACAAAACATTCAACTAGCACCAGTGAACCATTACTCCTTAAAAAACCTAATTTGCTCAAACATCAAAGATGTCATTCCATCTAACAAAAAATCTGGTATATATAAAATTGAATGCTGTGATTGTAGTCAAATTTATATTGGAAAAACCAAAAGAAATTTAGAAATAAGAGCAAAGGAACACTTTAGGAACATAAAATACAAACAATTATCCACATGGGAACAAATATTCATTTCAAAAAATAGGAACAAAGTATTCAATTTCGACATCCCCCAGAAAGATTTGTTCAGCAAGTTCCTTGAACCGCCACCAGAGGAGACCTATGACAAAATATTGTCAACTACACCAATGAGAACCAGTTGATGGCCAGTTGAGGATGGTGGCAAAGTCTCTGAAACATGTGCCGGAATAATTTAAAAGTAAGTGTTGTTTAGT
Source organism: Mantis religiosa (assembly GCA_030765055.1). Lineage (NCBI taxonomy): Eukaryota > Metazoa > Arthropoda > Insecta > Mantodea > Mantidae > Mantis > Mantis religiosa. The sequence goes on from CM060949.1 coordinate 143,154,754, forward strand.
GTCATTAATCGACTCCCTTTAAATTTAATATAGCTATTCACTCAATCCATCACAAAATTTAAAGGATCCAACTACTTTCTTATACCCTTTCTTCTACTATTTTACTGCAGATGTTAAAACTTTGAGCTTGCCGATTGCAAATGCAATAGTGGAGAATGTTTGTAGAAATGCAGCAAACAATTCCAGTAATTAAGCTAATTGCATTTCACATTATCTCAAGATAACTGAAGTTCTAAACATATGTTTAAAATGAACTCACCAAGGTTAAAAGAAACTTGGAATAAAATGAGTTTTTCTGCTAAAGACAAAAATATATGAATGCCACTTAAATTATGCATGTAATTCTTCATGTGGAACAGGCATTTCCATATAAACATATGCTCACACTAGGAAGCGCTGAGGCAACAGTCCACCGAAAAGAATCAACTCGCTCAAACCAAGACACACTGTGGAGCTGGTATGCCCAGGTGATTGTCAGTCACAATGGATTGCTTGGCCATGATAGCATTAATGTCAAGAAGCAGATGGCTAAAATGTTCTTTTATACATTATATTTTCGACTATATAAATATTTAATATATATATTACTTTCGAAATCCATTATTGTTAAAAAGATTCACTATTGTTTCCCTTATAAAATATTTAGTGTTTCAATCATATATATTAGACAAATTTATTTTTAAAAATTATACAATGAGTTGACTGAACACACTGCACTTTACATACCACAAATTTTCTTTCAATGCATTTTGACTCCACTTGGAGGTATTATCAAGAAGTTGTCAACTGGCTAGGACTTTGGTGCTCTAGCTGAAAGATGGTTCTCTGGAGACAAGACATCCAGTGTTGATTCAATGAGGCTGAGTATATATGTTTTCCCAGATGTTTAAATTTGTGATTCATGAATTCATAAATACATAAAGAAATAATTATAAAGAAGTATATATTCTTATATAAAGAAATTTGAAATAAATTTAATGAATTTTGACGTTCCATTGGAAGAATATATTTAACTCGCCCTCATTGAATCACTACCAGATGCCTCGCCTCCAGAGAACCATCATCAGCTAGAGCACCAAAGCTCTAGCCAGTTGACAGCTGTTTGATGCCTTCAAATGGAGGCAAAACACACTGAAAAAAATCTGTGGTATGTACAGTCTCTCAGTTAACTCATTGTTTAATTTTCAATTATACTACTTCACAGTGTTAATTCCAATAGTCTTTTCAAAAAATTTATTTTTATTTATTTTTGAACATATCTTATTAAATATATTTAAATATCAACTTTTGAAACTTTATTATGTGATTTAGAATGATGAACAAACCACCTCAAACCCTTATCAAATATCATTCTTACCATGATTATGTATCTTATTTCAAACCACTTCAAACCCTTTTCAAATATTATTCTTATCATGATTATGTATCTTATTTTATTATTGTTTAATAGGAGCACATCAACTATAGTCAAATAAATGCATATTTTGCAATTCCTTACAAGTCATGTGAAAATATGTTTTACATTCATTTACCTGTGACAAGTCCAATTTTTTTACTATTTGTTCCTAATCATACCTTATACTGCTATTACTATATAGTTTGTGAGATGTATCTTCAGAAACATATACAGTTGCACCAAACTATCTTTTCCTTGTCCATTGCTACAGATAAAGATTACACATGCTATTTTTATTAGATATTCATTACACTTTCATCATGTATACTAACTAATGCATAGTTACAATTCGATTTTGCTTGCATCTATACCCCTATATTTACTCTAAACATAACATTTCCATCATTTCCCCGAGTTGCTGCTTTTCCTAGCACCCATAGGTACTATGGTTACTGGCTACTAGGCCCTGTTTAGTAATTTCTCCTTGGATAACTACATTTCAGGATATCTTTATTACTAATTTTCCTCAGCCACTTATTCCTTACTAATCCCAATTTTTTTCCTATTTATAATATATTTTTCCTAGATTTTGTTCTCATCTTTTTGGCTTGAATGTCACTTGGCAGAGTAGTTCATTTCTTCTCTTCCCATTTTTCTCTCAAAATTTTTGTTTCTTCTGATTCAATAATTAAATGCCAATAATTAATTATTCTATAAAATTATTTGTGGTTGGTTTATTGACACTCGTCACTTACTTTTTCATATATTTATGAGAGACTAGTTTCAAAGGCCCTGGCCTCCATTTTCAATCTCTTCCCAACTGGCAACTGTTATCTGCTCTCTCTGGTGGTGGAACTATGAACTTTTTTGTCAAATTATCTGCTGGCGGGATTTCAAAGTTCATTACGCGATCCTTATTTTTCCAGATGAATATGTTCTCCCATGTTGTCAATCTATTTTGGTTTATCACTCCTTTTAATAATTTTGGATTTGGATCAATGTCATGGTTTTCATTCCAAAAATGAAATGCTACTGCTGACTTGTCTTCTTGTTTCAATCTGATGTTTCTAAAGTGTTCTTTGACTCTGGTTTTTAAATTTCTTTTTGTTTGACCTATGTAGCATTTTTCACAATTCTTGCAATTTATTTGGTATATTCCAGATTTGTTACCTGAAGGAATTTCATCTTTTGTTTTTGAATTTAGTAATTTTAAAATTGAGTATCTATTAGTAGGTGCCAAGATGATATTTTGTTCCTTGAATATCTTTTTAAATTTATTAAATGTTTTTGGATGATATGTGAATGAACTGAATATGCTGTTGCTTTCTTTTCCTTTAATAAATGTGGTTGTTTCCTTAATGGTTTTCTTTAGTTTAGATTTTCTAATTTTCTTCAACACCAAACTTTTGTTGTATCCGTTTTCTTCTGCTATGTGTATTATTGCTTTTTGTTCCTTGAAATATTCTTCTTTTTCCATGGGTATGTTGACTAGTCTGTGTGTAAGGCTGTTTATTATTGCATGTTTATGTGTAATTGGGTTGTGGCTATTATTTTTTATATAATTTTCTGAATGTGTTGGCTTCCTGTAAATTCCAAATTTTATTTTTGTATCATTCCTGATGATATTTAGATCCAAGAAAGGTAGTTGTCCATTGATTTCCTTTTCTATTGTGAATTTGATAGTCCTTTCTTGCAGATTGAGTAATTTTAATGCATCATCTAAATGTTTACTTGGTACAATTGCAAAGATGTCGTCAACATATCTATACCAAATCTTGAAGATCAATGGGAAGGACTTTTTAATTTGTGTTTCAAATGCACTCATAAATAAGTTAGCCAAAAAAGGTGAAAGTGGATTGCCCATTGATAGTCCTGATTTCTGCTTGTAGTGTTTTCCATTAAAGCTAAAGAAGTTTTAATTGAAGCTTTAATGGAAAACACTACAAGCAGAAATCAGGACTATCAATGGGCAATCCACTTTCACCTTTTTTGGCTAACTTATTTATGAGTGCATTTGAAACACAAATTAAAAAGTCCTTCCCATTGATCTTCAAGATTTGGTATAGATATGTTGACGACATCTTTGCAATTGTACCAAGTAAACATTTAGATGATGCATTAAAATTACTCAATCTGCAAGAAAGGACTATCAAATTCACAATAGAAAAGGAAATCAATGGACAACTACCTTTCTTGGATCTAAATATCATCAGGAATGATACAAAAATAAAATTTGGAATTTACAGGAAGCCAACACATTCAGAAAATTATATAAAAAATAATAGCCACAACCCAATTACACATAAACATGCAATAATAAACAGCCTTACACACAGACTAGTCAACATACCCATGGAAAAAGAAGAATATTTCAAGGAACAAAAAGCAATAATACACATAGCAGAAGAAAACGGATACAACAAAAGTTTGGTGTTGAAGAAAATTAGAAAATCTAAACTAAAGAAAACCATTAAGGAAACAACCACATTTATTAAAGGAAAAGAAAGCAACAGCATATTCAGTTCATTCACATATCATCCAAAAACATTTAATAAATTTAAAAAGATATTCAAGGAACAAAATATCATCTTGGCACCTACTAATAGATACTCAATTTTAAAATTACTAAATTCAAAAACAAAAGATGAAATTCCTTCAGGTAACAAATCTGGAATATACCAAATAAATTGCAAGAATTGTGAAAAATGCTACATAGGTCAAACAAAAAGAAATTTAAAAACCAGAGTCAAAGAACACTTTAGAAACATCAGATTGAAACAAGAAGACAAGTCAGCAGTAGCATTTCATTTTTGGAATGAAAACCATGACATTGATCCAAATCCAAAATTATTAAAAGGAGTGATAAACCAAAATAGATTGACAACATGGGAGAACATATTCATCTGGAAAAATAAGGATCGCGTAATGAACTTTGAAATCCCGCCAGCAGATAATTTGACAAAAAAGTTCATAGTTCCACCACCAGAGAGAGCAGATAACAGTTGCCAGTTGGGAAGAGATTGAAAATGGAGGCCAGGGCCTTTGAAACTAGTCTCTCATAAATATATGAAAAAGTAAGTGACGAGTGTCAATAAACCAACCACAAATAATTTTATATTAATTTTGACGTCACTGTTACTAAATTCCTCCAAACACACATTAATTATTCTATTACACAGTAGACATCCTGTTTGGTCTTCTCTCTCACCTAAAACTTCTAACCTTACTACCCTTATGCTGGCCCATGCAAAGCTTTCTCTTGCTGTTTTAACACAAATATCAACATAATTCTTTCTTTCCTATGTCATTTTTAACTCTGTATATAAATACTAACAAACGAGCAATTAACTGCCACTGAGGTCTGGGAACAGACGATGGTCTTGTTTGTTACGTCCAAAGCACAAGCCTTCCAATAGTGACATGACTGATACCGATGACAAAACTCCACCTAACAAAGACAAAGAAATATTCTCTGCATGTACAGCTTCTACTTGCTATGTCTTGCCTCGTCTTATTAACCAAGAGAAGATACTATTCGGTGGGCTGCGCTTCCCCTTGGCACATCAAGTGACAGCATAATTTAGATCTATCAGATTAGCTACTAAAGCACATTATCACAGGTATGTAGTCATTTAAATAAAATTGTCTGTACATGCCTGAAGTTTCAAAATCACAAATAATTTTGTAGCTAGAAATAATGCTAAGTGTTAGGAGCCGCAAAATAATTGAATAATATGTTCTTGCTAGCAGATACAGTTTGTGTATACTTTTTTCTTTTTCTGGCATTACAAAATACATATTACCCTATGTTATCCTTTATACACCTTTCCATTGAATATACACCAAAGTTCCCAAAGTTGTAATACCCAAAAAGGGTATTGTGAACAGATACATTGTGCTTAGCATTATTGGCGCTATTTTCAAACAAACGAGAATCTCAAAAAGTGAGCATTGTGAATAAACGTTGAGAATCCTTAATCTTGGTTGCACTGTGCTTGCTGTTATACTGCATTGGTGGTGAAATGAGCATATTTAAAGAACACCAAAATCCGATTGCTACAAAAAACATTTTGTATCCAAGATTGCTTATGATGTATGATATATGGAACCCCCTCACCATGAATGCAAAGAACAGACATCAGTTTTAGCACCGTAGTGATAAAAATGTATATCAGAATCCCAAAAATAAGTGCCATAAACAAATACATTGCATATGGTGTTAAAAATAAGAAAAGAAATTACGCTAAAATCTCTCAAACAAATATATCACATCTAATATTGTTGGCAACGTAAAAGGCATGCTTGATAACATCCGAAAGAGCAGAAAATCAAGTTATCAGTCAATTTTAGAACTCTTATATGTCACTATGAAAACGATTTGGTGAAATGTACATTAGATAAAATATTCTCATATTGTCAAAAATTCCATTTGGTTCCAGCGGTAATGGTCGAAAGAACCACATTCCTTCAAGTTTAAGAAATGTTCAACCCACGGTGCAATGTCATTTTGAACAAATAAACAAATCTATCAAAACGGCAACAATACATCTCGATAGATGTAACACCGGAACATCGATTATAAACATAATCTTAGGTATACAGTTTTTCTGCCGATTAAAGTTATCCATGGTACCAACATCATTTATATGGACAAAAAAGCTCCACGCAATAAACAGTGGAAGATGCACCAGTTTGATATACAAAGCACAGTAAATTGCTTATAATTATGGCACCACACTGCTATTTGCAAATAAAACCAAGCTGTGCAGTTTTAAGCAGCACTCAAGTCAGCAAAACCTGAGACTATGGGTAATCAATAGTAGTTCATAACCATAGCAGGCCTCACAATGATGCTATTGCAAAAGTTATAGCAGGCCTCACAATGATGCTATTGCAAAAGTTATCATCTGAAGATGATCACTAGAGAAAAGTTGGGAAAACTACTTATATTCTATTCATCTGAGAAACTAGGCAATGTTAAAACTGCTATGTGTAAATTGCCAAAATAGTAAAATGAAGGATTTTGTAATTCCTTTCATGGAAGTGTTGAAAACAGTGTTGTTTAATAAATTAAATTTAAAGGGAATCGATTAATGACACTAAATAAACTTACTTTTAAATTTCCCAGAACATGTTTCAGAGGCTATTTTCCTCCATTGTCAACCGGACATCGACTGATTCTCAGTAGTGTAGCTGGCGATATTTTGTCATAGATCTCCTCTCGTGGTGGTTCGAGGAACTTGCTGAACAATTTTTCTGGGGATGTCGAAATTGAATACTTTGTTTCTATTTTTTGAAATGAAGAAACAGAAAAACAAGAACTGTCCACATGGGAACAAACCTTAATTTCAAAAAATAGAAACAAAGTACTCAATTTCGACATCTCCCAGAAAGATTTGTTCAGCAAGTTCCTTGAACCGCCACCAGAGGAGACCTACGACAAAATATCGCCAGCTACATCACTGAGAACCAGTCGGTCTGGTTGACAATGGATGAAAATGGCCTCCAAAACATGTTTGGGGAAATTTAAAAGTATGTGTTGTTTAGTGTCATTAATCGACTTCCTTGAAATTTAATAAATTTAATGAAGGATTTTGGTTTGACGGAAGAGGCAATGTTTTGTGGTCCATTTGCATAACCAGAAAGAATGATATATATGAGAAAATGTAACAGGAACAATGCATCAAGGTTCTACTGAATATATAAATTTTGTTGCAGGACAAAGAAATTATAAAAAACACTAGCATACTAATATTTCTCTGAATAAAAGACTAATCGCCCCTTTTATTATTGGTGCATTATAAGTTGGTGATTGACAGTTAAAGGAGTGGGGAAGGAGACGGGATAGCACCATTGCCACTTTACCGTTCCTTTCCACATGCTAGGCAACGTAGAGGGGAGGAGGAAATTCAGTTGCGGTAATGCACACGCCCATATTCCTAGAAATTTGCGTACTGCAGTGTTAATCGTAAAACTGCCGTAAGACTCTACACGTTTAAGTGAGCAGTTACCTAATTACAGCATACGAAATCTTCGGAATGAACAAAAAATAAATGGTTAGCTACAGTTAAGATTTAGAGAAACAAAAGTGCCATACCTGCACTGAATTGTGCATTCTAATTTTTTTTTTCATAAGGGTTGGTATGCATTCTATTCCAACGGAAATATGCCGCTTATCTGAGTCCCTGCTGTCATTGGTACTGCATTTTTGATCATCGTCGTTGCCACTGCCGTCACCAAAGCTACTGCAATCTCCCACGGAAATTATGAGTTCTTCCACTTTCTTCAAAAACGCCTTCGTTTTCTCATGGTGCCACTATAACATTTTTGTGTGACAAACAGCATCTTCCCAATTTTTAGCACTTATTTTTGCTATTGCTTCTTCTGTTAGTTTTATAACAGATGTTATAGTGAAATCTGTATTGTTGCGCGCTACATATCCCTTTATTTGGGCCCAAATCAACTCTATTGCATTAAAGTGACAATGGTAGGGAGGAACTTTAATAATTTTGTGGCCTTTTTCTGCAGCAATTTCATTAATTATATATTTTGGGAAATGCGGTTTGCTTTTACCAGTTCAGGCAATTCGTACTTTTTTAAATGGTCTTGAACACGTACATATGATTTCCCTTACTTGTCCTTTAATTGGAATTCCGTACCCAAAAACATTTTTGTGATCTTCACAGATAATTTCTTTCTTTCTGTTTCTGTAGCACAAGTGTTTGTGGCAGCCATTAGTAACGATAATTAGCTAAATATTAAAGTTACACTGAAACACTGAAATTGATCACTGAAACTCTAAAGTTGATCACTGAAACACACGAATTATGTTGCGAAAATTTAAAGCTGTTTGCTACTTGAAGCAGTACACTCTTAGTTTGGTAGTGATGACAGGGAGAAATACCCTAAGTACCGTAAGGGTTATTCATGTTAGAACTGGACCGGACAAAGGCAGGTAAGAAGGGTTGGTCATTAAACTGAAAAGGTTGGTCATTAACCCAGAAAACCTCACAAGATATTCCTTGAAACTAAATCCACACCTGTTCCCTTCCAACAACGCATACCTTCTCATACTAAAGAGCAACGAACGACGACGGTATTGTAATACCGCTGATTCATAAGCAAAGCAACAATAGTAGCAGTGTCTGCTTATTACAAACCTCAACATGCCGATAGACTAGCGTGATGCATAAAGCACCTGGTATAGTGCGATAGAGTTCGCAACGTAAGATAAGCGTGCCGGGTTGCTATGACAACAGTTTACTTTTGATTGGTGGATTGTTGGTTACTAGGCGACTGCAATGAGGTGTCAGTGACGTGTTTATCCCCTCTCCTTATTTTCGCAGCTGAATAGCACGTGGAGGCAAAACGCCAATCACCAACTTACAATGCAACAATTATAGTAAGCCAGATGGATACACAAACTTAGCACATTATAAAAAAATAAAGAAAAAAAAGACAGACACAATCTTTATTATATCAATGCATTTGCAGCATTGGACATAATTTTGCACAATTCAGTTAGATGACACACATAGTGATGACTTTTTTAAGAAATGTCCTCCAATGTAAGTCATATCTGACAATGAATGAAATGGGTGAAATGATGCTCAAATGAGCCCATGCTATAACTAGCTTAGACTTCATATTTCAGGATAACGGAAAATCCCTGAAAAAACCTTACCCAGATAACTGAGCGGAATGGCTCAGGCAGTTTCATCTGTGGCCCACATTAGGAAGTCCCAAGTTCAATTTCCGTGGCCTCCTACCTGACCCATGGGTTTTTTTCGGGGGATTTCCCAGGTCGCCAGGCGAATGCTGTGTACAATAATTATATCCCCTAAATTTCCTGTCCCTCCATTTCATCTCCATTGTCATTTCACATCATCTCTCATCCGGTGATCTCTTTCAGGGTAGGGGTGTTGACGGGTGTCTTGGCACCTTAGGTTGGCTGCCCTCTGTCTCCTTTTGCCTCATCCTTCCTCCTGGGGATGCCCCACTTAGGGCTTAGTTACAATAAACCACATGTTTTGGTGCTGAAATCCCTCTATAGTAATCCTATCCAGATAATTCACCCTGACCAAGTGAATTCAGGGAAAGGACCTTGAATGTGAGGCAGACAAGCTAACCCCACACAATAGAATGCAATAATGTGATGTTAGGTGTGCAATGACAGAAACACTGAACAGAATTCTTCCCCATTACATGTTTAGCTCATGGGAGATAATTATGATTGCTCAATTTCCATTTGCTTTCAAATGTAACTCATTCTAATCAGAAAGAGATGATCATAAATGATTTTTTTTTAACTTGCATTTTGAGACCAATGGCTACAAGAATTACGCAGATTTTGAAACTGGCAGATAAGAATAATAATAAAAAAAGACAGTGCAAAAGAGTCACATACTATTTATCCTCACTCAATGTGAGGATCCTCACTCATTGATAGATTTTCCTTATAATTCTTGAAAGGCAGAAGATTGCATGCAATAGCATGATTAACTGCAAGATCATCAAACAATTTTGCCTGAATGGGAATATATATAATCCTAGGATATTGGACTAATTAATATCTTGTTTTTATCTGGTATATTTTTAAGTATCTTATCTCACTACGTTAAATCTAAAAATGAAATACTATACAGTACACTCCTGATTATTCGTGTGCAGATTATCTGGTTTGCGGATTATTTGTGCATCTCTCCCTAAAAGGATACTGATTTTTTTCTAGTACAGGGCAATAAACAAACTGCAGTATAACAATAAGTGACAATTCTGTTGTTTAAACGATCACCATGTAACAAGAGAATGCTATTTCCATTAACGACTAACCTGTTCCATGTAAATTGGCCAACAAAGCAAGTTAAAAGACATTGGTAAAAGAGATGGAGTAATGAAAAACACGTGTTGATATTATAATATTAGAATTGAAAGGTTTGGGAAGGAGGAAACTGTTGCAAAACTAAATGCTGATTTTGGGAAAGGAATGCATACTGTTCAAAGTGTTGGGTAAAACAATGTTGACAGCTTTCAGAAGCAGACCAACATCACAAATTATTTTAAGAAATAAACAGACCTATAGACCTATAGATCTTATCATAAAGTTGAATAGATCTTTGATAAAGAGTACATGTTTAAAAATAAGCTTCTAGAGTAATACTCAAGAGTATACTGTATCATGTACAAAATAAGCTTGAACTTGACCTTGATTCAACTTTTGCTTAGATTTTTTTTTGTATATACTTAAACTTAAGCCCAATTATAAAATAAATGGAAACTGAATTTTTTGTACATTAATCTTACTAATATTCAAAGTACCTAATAAGTGGCTTAAAATCTAGCTCTCTGTAAACACGTTAAACCTATTCAATAATAAATGGAAGCTTTTGAACAGTGCAGTTAATCACACTATTAACATAACATCAGTTATGTTTACACTACTTCACTTTTGTAAAATTACATGTTTCAGGAACATTCTCTACCACCAGCTGACACCTGGATTGAGGTTTCTAGTGGCGATGTAACAAACTTGCTGAGCTGATTTAATGGCAGGAGTTCGAAGTTCATAATTCGTTTCCCTGTTTTTTGTACGAGGGGCACTCAAATATAAACAGGCCTTTCATTCCAGAAAATTTATTCATGAAGAATAATTGAAATTAAGATTTTTCTTACTTTTCTATATACTCACCCATCTTTTCTATACATTTGTTCCAACAGACAGGCAGTTTTTTAATGCCAGTTTCAAGGAAAGTAGGATGTGTGCAGAGCCAGTTGCGCACTAAGTCTTTCACCTCCTCATTGGTTGTGAAACAATGTTCTCCAAGAGCTTCTTTGAGTGGATCGAACATGAAGAAGCCACATGGTACGAGGTCTGGGCTGTAGGGTGGATGTGGAAGGGCAGTCCAGTGCATTTCGGCCAATTTTAGCTATGCTGCTGCTGCAGTGTGTGTTCTGGCATCATCCTGCAAAATCAACACATTTCTGACAGGGCTACTGCAACGTTTTGACCGGAAAGCAACTCGAACTTGACTGAGAAGGTCACAGTAGTAGGCAACATTAATGGTCCGTTGTCATCCTTGTTCGAGGAAATCAATGAGGACACCTTTCGAACACTGTGGCCAAAACTTTCCCTGCTGACAGTCATGACTTGGCTTTCTCCGGCAGTTGCTCTCCAGACTGGCCCTCTTTGATATGGATGTGTAATGATGCACCCATGTCTCCTCACAAGTGATGATTCTGTCATCTTCCTCTTTGTAGTGCGTGAGAAGCATGCGACACATTTCAACTCGCACTGCTTTCTGTTCTGCAGTGAGATACCGCGGAACCCAACGAGCTGACACTTTTCTCAATTTCTACTCCCTTTGAATGATTGATTGGACACTCCCATAGCTTATGAAAAGTTGTCGACAAATTTCAAGCGCTGTGATGTGGTGATCCCCTTCAATGCGGTTTGAAGAGTTTGGATGTTTTCTGGATTGATGCTGGTGCATGGGCGGCGAGTGTGAGCCAAGTTTCCAACACGTTCACATCCTTCATTAAACTCATGGCACCAATATTTAACTCTGGACCATGAAAGGGTTGTTTCCCCAAACTGTGGGAGTAACCAACGGCTAATTTCAGCTGCATCGACATTTTCACTGACAAGAAACTTGATTATTACTCATTGCGCAACAGCTGGATGTACCTCTTACTCAGACATCTCGGCAGTAACTGAGGGATAGAGCCAAACGAGTTCCCAAGGCCACTGTCCCCTTCCGGGGACCTTACTGCATGTGCTGCAAAAGCCTCGAACCCATACGGCACTCTATGCGTGCGCAGTAAACAAAGGCCTGTTAATATTTGATTGCCCTTCGTAATATGGTTTTCCCATATGAGAGTTCACTGGGAATCTTGCTGTCCTAAAAAGACTGATTTTGTGGTTTTTCTAAATATGTGCTCCTATAGATAGAGCCAACATGAAAAATTCAATGCCATGGCTGGGATTTGAACCATGGATCTACTGGTTTCCGTCCAGTTGCTCTAACCCATTGAGCTACCATGGCCAACGTGCTGTCCTGACATTAAATTCTCCACTTGACTCTTATATTTCCCTGGTAGACCATTAGGGGCTCTCGCATCCGAGATACACCATTTGTGGCGACTTACTATCGTAAGTACTTGAGTCCCAGGCTTCATCATTTAACTCTTATTATTTTAGTTAATTGATGGAAATTAATCATTTCTTCACACTAGCCATATATAGGCTAAGGTTTTTGATAGTGATTTGTTGACTATCAAAAACCTTAGCCTATATACAGCTAGTGAAGAATGATTAATTTCCATCAATTAACTAAAATGTGCTCCTATAGTTGATTTTTTTCCTCTCTATGTATTTTATGCAACAGAGTTATCCTTTTGGTTTGCTTTTCAAGTTTCTTTTTTCCTGCCTATGTATTTTCAATCAGTCTGCATATGATAAATGCCTTATCTCCCTTCTCCCTTCTTCAGAGTAAGTTTTGCATGCTGTATCAACTTGGAGTCAAACTATTTAATACACAAACTACTCAACATTTCCCACAGCAAGGGAAGAATATAATAAGGAACACCTATATTGCTTTCAATGTGCATATTTTTTTGCATGAGGAAAGAACAAAAGTTAGGGAAGAAACAAGGGGGAAAAGTAACTGTTAAACAAAAGGCTCAACTTTCCATGTGATGAGAGATTTTCTCAATGTCAATTGCACATTTTTTCAAAATAAAGCTTGATATTTTTTGGTTTAATATGTATTTAGAATTATTTTAGCAAACTCTTGTTGGAAAAATGCTTTATTAACAAACTCAAGCTTTAGGCTCAACTTTACAACATATGTTGTAAGAATGTTTTTAAATCTGTGAGTGGGACAGTTTCTCCAAGCTGAGGTTGACATTTTGTGCTCCAATATGTATTGTCACCCCGGTTTTGGAACACCCTATGGAAGCAGCTGAGAGCGGAAGACAGGGGAGGTCCGTGTTAGCCACGCCTCCCCCTCGTCCGTCTTATAGTGGTGACAGGGACGGCTGGGGAAAGAAACATGATTGTGCGGTCTGTTTCTCTTTCACCTGTGTTCTGGAAATTACGGGATCCTTCATCTACTGGAACCTTCCTGTGAAAGCCAGAAGGCTGCGATATTCCTATAAAAAGGGGCTGCCGGAGCGAAGTGAAGTCAGTTAGTCAGTTAGTGTGTGAGTGAGTGACAGTTCTTGGTGTAAGAAGGCAGTGTTAGTCAGTGACGTGTTAATGAACGAAAAGATTGTGCAACGGAAGACTGTACGTAACTGTGTATGAGTATCGGAGTTGATGTAATCGCGAGTACAAGTGAAATTGTAACGGACGAACTGGTGAATTGTAATTGTGTGCAGTACGCAATTCTGCGTAATTGGCAAGTGTTTAACTGTAAGTCGGTGGAAATAAAGAACATTTTTGAGTGGTGAAATTGGACTTTTCATTTCACGAACCCACAAAGTCACAGTATTTAGAAATATCTCTTATGGCCAGTGCACTAACCTCGTTAAACAAACCCACAAGAGATGTTTACCTAAATGCAGTTAAAAGGTGATCGCGGTAAAGCTTACATCCTGGTTCACCATTGTCAATCGCTGTTTAGCTGGCTGTGATTATCTGGCAGGTGCTCGCTGCCATAGAGCGCACTACTCGTTTCACATGAGAAGGCTACCACACACACCTGGAAGTTCACCACCTCATGTTCGCCATTTGTCCTTTGTTTTTCGCTTGGCATTTGTCGAGGCAAAAACACGTGTATAAACACTGTAGCAGAAATAGAGTATCAACGTAACGGAAATCAAAATCAAGAAGCCTCCTAACTTAAACCCAATGACAGTACTGGTAAACCATCTTTTCCAAACACCATACTGCCTCTCCACTGTGTTTATGGTTCTTATATGTGCATTATTAAAATGTTACCCAGCAGCAGTTTGTGGGTTTATAATGGAGGTGATTAAATCTGGTTTGCAACCAAAGCCACTATCTCCTAGTAAATATCCACAAGGCATTTCTCTATTGTCACACCTTGGAGTTTCTAAATATAGTACTATCATGCAACAAGCCTGGCCACCTTGCAACAATGTCCCTTATAAGTAAATTATGATCACTCAGAGTTTGGCAATTGAGTGAAAAATAGCCTTTACTGTTTCTATAATTTTTGCCATTTTCACCTCCAGGCAACTGATTCCTATGTGTGTGCAATCTATGGCTCCAAGTACTCCTGGTAAACCACTAACTGCACTAAAGTTATTAATGACAGCACTTACATCAGCATTACTTGCCGGAAATTGTATATAATTATGATCTTGGCTATTGCTCGCAACATACTGTTTACATTATGCAACACCGTGATTCGATGAGTATTTGACATGTCGCCGATTAGTATATTATATGCAACTGTTGTATAAAATCTTAACGTTGTTAACACTCGATTCATAGGTGAAGTCATATTATTTCTGTTTGTTGGGAATTCTAACCTATCACACAATTTATCCACTAACCATCACACTACTTCCTTGGATGATCTGAATCTTTCTTGAAATTTCCTATCGTTTTTATCTTGAAAAGGATTTCCTCCATCCACTACAATGGGCATGTGATTGTCACCAACGTGAATGTATTGCATGTATAACAACTCGCCCTTAAAATTGTCATGTTCCAAAACATAAGCCACCATTTAACAATTACGAGCCAAGATAATCGACGGTAATCGGCCATTCACGGCCAGTCAGAGTTAAGCGGCATTTAAAACCTGGATGAAGTTTACAGTCATCGATGCAACACAAATGACTGCTCATCGCGGTTAAGTCAGTATTTTACCGTGGTAAAATCTTGATCGAGATTGGTGCACACGGCCATTAGAGTAGTTTTATGCTGGAGAATATTTTCTTATCATAATTTAAAGTATATCATTCTTCATATATTTATTTATTGCACAAGCAGCCTTACTGAAAAATGCAATATAGCCAAAGTTGTGCTTTTGCTTCACTTAAAATAATGGAGCCAACTGTCTTGTTTATTTATCTTTTTACAATTAAAATTGTGTGTTAGTTTTGTTG
Source organism: Mantis religiosa (assembly GCA_030765055.1). Taxonomy (NCBI): domain Eukaryota; kingdom Metazoa; phylum Arthropoda; class Insecta; order Mantodea; family Mantidae; genus Mantis; species Mantis religiosa. The sequence continues at coordinate 143,170,229 of CM060949.1, forward strand.
ACAGTGATAGGCAGACAATTTAGTTAATTATCTAGTCAATCTTAACACATCACTCACTTGTTTAATTATTTTTATTTGTTAATTTTAATTAAATGGTGTGTCAAACTGACTCAACTAAAAAAACAGTCTTGTTCACTCCTAATTTATTCTGACAAACTTTGTGCAGCATTTACTCCTCATGATTAGCAATTTACACAAAACATTAATTAATTTAACTTAACCACTCCAAGCTTAAAATTTAACTAAATCTCATTTCTAATCTCCAAGACAAATCTGAAATAAGTTACCTTTTATAAATTCTTGGAAGCAGTCTACTGAATACTTTGGAAGCAGGCCATGAACACAAATATGAATATCCAGACCTTTGTGTCATCCATGTGCTCTGCAATTAAACTATATAGCATGTTTTCATCCCTATTGCTGTTAGGTCATGACATCATCTGCATTTCAAGTTTCCAATCTGTCATCCCATGGATCTACTGAGGTCCTATCACTCGTTTGTCGATTTGAAGGAGAGAGTCAGGACTGCCAAATCTACCTTTTTCATATAGTGTCATTGGACATCTGAATACCTTACAACAGTAAATGAACCAGTCACATTCTGTCTGCAAGTTCATACATTTTCCTACTCACTGACACATACTATGACTGAATGCATTCAATAGGATTTGTTTGTGCACTAACTTTTTTTCAGATCCAACCAAGTTCATCTGCAAGCAAACAAGCTTGGTCAGGACTTTCCAAAAATAACTAGATGCTAATTGGACTCCTGATACATAGTTCAGATGTCATGTCTGGAAATTCTTTTGCATAATATCGAGATTCAACTGTATTGGAACACCACAGTGAAGCGAAAAATTATTAAATTTTAGATGAGTCGCATTTTTTACACATCTGCTTCACTTTCGTGAAGCAGATGTGTAAAAAATGCGACTCATCTAAAATTTAATAATTATCTTTTGCATAAGTTGGCTATGACTGTTACAAACGTGTTTGTTAGCAATCGGGATAGCAGATATCTCTCATTTTAGTCTGCTTGCTTGTGCACCTACATTAGTGAAACATCAGACTGGAAAATCTTCTTACACATTTTCAAATGTTTCTCTACACTGTATAACTGTTCTCTATAACTGTTTATTTACTTACTGTGCATTTAGTCATATTGAAGAATGCAGGCCAGTCAAGAATGCAGTTGTCTTGCAACACCTAAGAAATCCAGCCAAAACCCTTTTTGGCACTAAATTAAACTGTATAATTACATACACTGTCCCTAAATTACACTGACTACTATGCAAGATAAGAACTAATTCAATTGTAAAAACTGACTACAAATAGATTTTTCAATTAATTTTATAGCACTGTTACTAAATTCCTCCAATCACACATAAGAACTCATTAATTTAACTATCCCTAGCTTATGCTTTAAGTGGACTTTTTGCTACATGTCACGGAGGGCATGCCTAGTGTCTTCCACTAGTTCCTTGAAAGGGTCTGCCGAATGGTTCTTGGTGTCAGCATCAAATATGACCTAGGTGTTCTTTGTACCTGCGGTAACCAGACAGATCTGTCTTATTATCTACACAAGCCATTTCTAAAACTTTTATTATTAGCAAGAATGTCTCCAAGAACATACAAACTTTGTGTCTGCACTATGATGAATTCTACTCCACTGCATGACTGATTGCGAAACAAAATTCAAGAAAATGCACATCAGCACTTTTCAAATGTGATCAGTTGCTAACTGCTTCCAGATACAGTACACAGTTATGCAGATGTATGGGGATTTGTCACTGAAAGGTTGGCTATGGTTACTACAAATGAAGCACACCACTTTACAAAGGGTAACATCATCAGTTGTTTCATTCTACTTGTGCATTGGCATTGGAGAACCTCCAGAGTTAGAAAAATCCTTGCATCTCTCTCATCACATGTTCATATACCCAAAAAAATGTCTTGTACCCAGAGAAATATGTTAAAAGTTAAAAAAAGTAAGTCAATGACACAAGAAGCACACAATTTTTTAATTTCCCAGAATGTGTACCAGGAAATTTAAAAATTGGGTTCATTTTACATATTAACTCAGTTTTAACTTTTACTGATTTCAACAAAACTTCAGCTTCTAGTAATACATTCTTTTGCTAGAAAATGTGTACATATGATGCAAAAATGAACCCTTAACAAAGAAATAATATGGGGCTAATGCTGAAACTCGTTTCAACAAAGATGTTTTGGAATAAGCAAATTACATATGTGCAGCTTACCTTGTGGCATGCCATGTAAAATATTCAGAGTGAGACTTCTATGTTCTTCATTTTGAGGCATAACAACAATAGCATACAGAGTGCCTCTACCAGAGATGTTGGCAAGAACTCGGCCAATGGGAACATCCTCATTGGGAAATAGTAAGTCCACACTCATACCCAACTGTTTCAAGCGATGCTCAATATATTCTGCATACTCCCTAAAAAGAAAGCAATTTACAGTGCATTCAGTGGCCTCATAATCACTTACCTTACATAATCCCTTTCTTTGATCTCATATCTACTGTTTTCTCCTCTAATTTGTTTGATGAAATAATAAAACCAATATGAACAGAAACTTAAAATCTGATGTTGCATTCACGTGATTTTCTCTAGTAATGCTTAAACTCTTAAATTTTTCTGTCCACTTCTTAGAAGTCAAGGTAACCTTTCATTACATACTTACACATTTCACTGTAGGTATATGAAGAACACACTAAAGTCAGAGTTTTAAAAAGGGGGTTGCTAGGGGTGGATTTAAAATCCATGCTCTTTGCATGACGATGAGAATGGCTCCATTAAATGTCGCAAATTTTTTTTCTATGTATCAAACTCACTTGCAATGTTCCATTCTATAAAAAGTTGAAACCTGTTTTTACAAATATCGAAGCAGTTGCATTGCAGACAAGTTGCATTGCTGCCAACATTGCTCCCATAATCACCCAAATCTTTGTTGTCAATGTTAAAGTTACACCACTGAGTAAATGAACTGGTGAAGTTTTCCACTGATCTGAAGTATAACTAATCTAGAATTTAAACTGAACTAATGTTTTAACTAATACACAGGGTAAATCTTCTGGATGTGCTTGATAATTTTCACTGATCTGAAGTATAACTAAACTGTTAAATGAACTAAGTTAATGATTCAACTAAATCAGAAGACAAATCTCAAGAATGTCCTTGATCACCTTTCCTGGTTTTGCAGTCTTGATACCACAGGTACTCTGCCAAAAATACATCCACTTGTGTCAAATAATGCACCTTGATAGGCAATGTCGGAGAGATCGCCAGCATGAGTCAATGATTTTAGCATTGGTTCTGTGAAATGCAGCCAGTGATTTACAGTTACATGGGCTACAAAACTCCCAGGCATTAACCACTGTATCCACCCCAGCAGTCGGTATGAATTATGCTGGTGAATTCCAAATGCCCCAAAGAGGGAGACACCATCTCAAATTATTGGGGCATTCTGTCATGAATGTGAATGTGTAATGTTTAACACCCACTTTTACATGTGGCACTGCAGGCAGTGACACAGATGATACATGAGATGAAGATGGAGCACCAGTGGAATCAGATGGTAGGGGAAACCAAAGAACCAGGAGAACATCTGTCCCAGCGCCTACACACTAATCTCACTTTGCTGTCGCCTGGGATCGAACCTGGGCCACCTGACTGAGGGTCAAGCAGTCTAAACACTCAGCCATGGCACGGCTGCATACTGTCATCCATACTTCATTAGTGACTACACTGATCTCGAGGATGCAGTTTCCTTCAATGATATGGCTGAGAGAGTTCATCTTCCTTCCAATTTTGTATTCATAGATTTGAAAGATATGGCCAGCATGCTATTTTGCTCCTGTTTACAGAGATAGATTTTAGAAGTGGCGCGTGACTGCTCGGGTGTGTGCGAGTGACGTCATGCAAATCAATAGTGGGGATAAGATCTCTGCTTTCACCAGCAGACTGCTCATAAAGTTAGTGGATTAGATGACTAACCTGACACCCCTGTTTCTTATAAACAAGTGGACTCAAACATAAATTACTGGACATTACGTTATATGCCATGTCTAAAAAATATCTCGTACACAATTACTGTCCAATAAAAATAAGCTCCTGACAATAGCTGAATCAATCATATATTGTTCTGTGGCGTAAGTTTGTATCATATGAGAATGAGTGGGCAAAGCTGAGTGTAACTAGAACTACTTCGGCATGTGGTGACCTTGAGTTCCGAATCAAGCACCCTTTGCCATAAACTTAGAGAACTGTTTATGCCCTCGTCAATACAAAAATATCTCATATCTCTTATCCCATTTCTCAACAGAGTAAAGGATAGCACCACACTCCCAGCATAACATATATGTTCTCAGTAAACCGTTTTTAAAAACAACACGGCTATCAGACCAAACCAAAAGCAACTTAAAGCCACTAGAACATAGATTAACATTTGAAGAATAAAACCACTACATGTAGGAATAAAAATGCATAATAAATTACCCACTAAAATAAAACAAAATATATAAAATCATTAAATAAAATCTTGTAAAAAATGTTATACTACTCAGTAAGGAAATTTTTAGAGGATAACTTATAAACAATTGTGTTCTTTACATTTTGTAAAGGCTTTATGCTTAAATATTGTACATTATCAATTGTAAACACCTGGATAAACGTGTATATTTGTTCAAGTTGTTCTCGGAAAGCAAGCCAGGTGAAAAGATGATCAGAAATCGACGTTTTGGGAGTGTGCATCTCTCCCTTCATCAGGATATTTATTAAATGTTATAACAAATGAATCACTGGATATAACACAAATATAAAAATGTTCCAAAGTTACAATAATTTTAGAAAGAGAAGATGAGTGTAAACAAAGTGAGTCATAAAACCAAACTCAAAACTGAAGAATATTTCACTGTTAATAATGCTTCCATTTATAACATTCAAACCAGTAACAAAAATATCTTGGAAATAGTTAACTTCTACTTCTTTCTCTGGTTACCTTCCTCATATGGAGGCTTTACACCTCCCAGGACTTTCCAAGTGAACACTTGGAATCAGATGCCTGTTGAGGAGCAGAATAACTCTAAATCAGAGAGAATATCTAGGATAATTCCTAATTGGTATAAGAGTGAGAAACATGACATGAAATGAAGGAAATGGATGAACAGAAAGGTGGTGATGTTGTACATGGTTTTTCATCATTTTGCCATCATTTGTTGGAGAACCTGGATTCTCGTTAACTCGGATCGGCCCAGGTCCCAGATGATCCAGGTAAATGATGTTCTACTGCACATCTACTTTGTGCATATTGCACTCTTTCGAAGACAGCTGTCACATGAAAACATTAGTACAGCCCCTTCTAACTGCAATCGAGGAAAACGAAACTGAAGAAATTCTGGCAAAAGTGCACCCTGACTCCCTTAACTAACTTAAAATTCTTCTAACAGAAGCATAACTTGTTATGCAAACTACAAATTGGCCGTTGTAAAAAAGAGAGAGAAAGAAAGAGAGAGAGAGAGAGAGAGAGAGAGAGAGAGAGAGAGAGAGAGAGAGAGAGAGAGAGAGAGAGAGAGAGAGAGAGCTGCAAAATTAAAAGAATGGCAAATAACTGCTATTAAAAAAAATGATGCTTGATATATTTTTGCAAGAGAATTCAGAAATACATGGTGTGCTGTGAACCAAAATGTTACACATTTTCCTTCCCATTTACATTATTGCGTTATTGTGAATTCAGCCTAAATACTCAAAAGCACAGCAAATCAGTTTATTAATTTGAGAAGTCTTAATCTGGCACTGAGCTTTCAGAAAGTGCTCGACAGTTTGTACCTAAAACATCTATGAATATGCCTCATGCAGTTATTTTTAATATTTTTTAATTTCATACATGTAAACATTACCTTTGATTTTTATTAACAACAATGATCTCACAGTCATTTGCTCTGTCAATTGGTGCTATATTACTACCAGCAGATGGGTAATCTGTAGTTGGTCCTGTAGAATGTCCTGGCCGATATGATGAACCACTGTAAGCATATATAACATATAACAGGTATCAACACATTGTATCTGTAATGGATAATTTTGTGTTATATTATGTAAACTCAAGTGCTTTAATCATGAAATAAAGAAGTATGTTTCATTACGAGTTTGCAAATCTAGATAAAGATACCACAACCTTATCTATGCACGATATATAAGCCAGCAATTGCTCATACTAAACAAGAAATGCTATCAGCTTGTCTATCCATAGAGGAGATGGTGAAAATCAAAACCTTAAATTAAATGAAGCACAGTGTCCAGTTTTTCTTTAACTCTGTAATTTTGAAACCAATCATATCAAAATGTTATCTTCGGGTCTGAAACTGCAACTATCATATATAAGGTGTGTTCAAAAACGAAATAAGCCAGAGACATAATTACAGAAACAAGTACCTATATGTTAGAAGTATTGGCCCTGGCTGTTGAGACCTTGTCCCTCTGTGACACAAGGTGGTGAAGGCTGTCTCATAAAAGTTCCAGGGCTGTGATGTGAGCCAGTTCTGTATGTACAGCTGGACGTCATCATCCGAGGTGAATTGTTTGCCCCTCAGGGCCTTTTTAAGGGGACCAAAAATGGCGTGATCACAGGGAGAGAGGTCTGGAGTGTAAGGAGGGTGGCCGAGGACCTCCCATTTGAATTTCTGCAGGAGTGCCACGACTGTGTTAACCGTATGAGGCTTTGTATTGTCGTGGAGCAGAATGACCCCATGATGAGACTACCTGGTTGTTTTGATTTGATCACTCGGCGAAGGTTGGTCAAGGATTACGAACTGGGCATTCACTGTTGTCCCGTGCTGCAGGAGGTGTATCAGAAGGGGGCCATCTTGGTCAAAGAAGAACGTCAACATAACTTTTCCTGCACTTGTGTGGATGGCCTTGGCTCTGCAGGAGGTGTATTAGAAGGGGCCATCTTGATCAAAGAAGAACGTCAACATAACCTTTCCTGCACTTGTGTGGATATCATTGTTTTTTTTTTTTTGTTTTTTTTTTTGGTGGTGGTGACCCTGGATGCTTCCACTGGAGAGTTTGTCGTTTTGATTCTGGTTCAAAGTAATGACACCATAACTCATCTACAGCCACCACTCGTGCCAGTAACTCATTCCCTTCCCTTCCTTAGCATAACACTGCAGATGACCAATGGGCCATTCGACATGCTTCCTGGTGTGGTTGAAGACTGTGGGGCACCCATTGGGCACATACTTTGTGCAAGAGCAGTCGTTCCTTCATGATGGTGTGAACACTTCTGACACTCAATCCGACTTCGGCGTCTATGGCTTTCACTGTCACTCAATGGTCCTGGGTAATGAATGCATCAACTAGTTGGACGATGTCATCGGTAATGCAGTGTGGTGTTCCAGACCGTACTTCATCCGCTAACGACACCCATCCTCCCCTGAAGCACTTGGGCCATGCCTTGACCCTTGCCAGGGTCATGCAGTGTTCGCTGTACACTTGTGACATTCGTTGATGAATGTCTGTTCCCGCTACCCCTTCCGCTGTCAGAAAACGAACAACACCTCTTTGCTCTTCTTTTGACGCCTCCATTTCACTGTTTGCAATGCGAGTGACAGTGTTGGACGATTGATGCATGCTGCTGCTAGCTTTGTATAGTCACATAATGCTCTAGCGACGGGCTGTGAACTTCCATGCTCTGGTCGGAACAACATTTCGCTACACATGCCACAATATTACCATCCTGTCACTGGATTGCACATACCAGACTCCAGCTCATTTCTTTTTGAACGTCCCTTATACAAAATAATTATGGTGCACTAAATTGCTGTTTTTCATCTTAAAAAATTATAGTGGTCCGACAAAATATGACTAGACCTCATAAGGGAACTTCACTGTACTCACACCACTATGCACCTGAAAATTTGATCGTATAATGCTTGCCGCATACTGCACCAAAAATCTGCTGCGGAGTACAACCACAAAGCCCAAAATTAAAGCCTGGAAAGTGCTGCATGCAACCACTTGCAAATAGCTGCTGGACATCCTGCCGTTCTCTGCCAGGTGCAGAGGACAGCACTCCTTACATATGCCATGTGTAGGCTGCTAGCTGTCAGGGATAAACAATCCCTGCCATACAATGCTGTATTATGCCTATATGTTCCTACATATTCTGGACTTATTTTCGGGTACTTCCAAACCTGAATTTTGACACACAGGCATCACATAGAGCAGAGATGATGACAAACTCTCAAGCAAATACAGATATAGGAATAGTGATAGTTCCAACATCAGGTTTTTTTTTTCTATATTCTAAGGATTTAGAAAAGGAAAAATAGAGCATGTTGCTCCTGCACCTTATGAAACACATTGAATGCATTATGAAATATACATTGATACTTTTTTTCTCCACAGGTAAGATTCCAAGTAAAAAGACAGTGAACGAAGAAATATGAGAATATGAATAGAAAGAAAAATGCATATTTACTACACAAAGGTAAATTTTATTTCTAGTTTCAGCTCTTGATTTTTGTTTAATCTCATTAATGGCCACAGAATTTTGTAGCCTAGTGGTAATTGGCGTTACAGTACACAACTACTAATTTTTCAAAATTTTCTACTGTTAAACTGTAACTTTCTGATAGAACCATTTTATATGCTGAGAAAGACCTTTCAATTGACACTGAAGCGATTGGGGCACATTTAAATTTAGTCACATCTGACATGCTTATTTTGATTGGTAGACTTACATCTTCACCATTCAGTACATTGCATACATTTTTCAAAATAGAAAACCCAGCATTCTTTTTCATCGGCATTCTTTTCCACTTGTCCCTATCTTTGTCACTAAGTCTCCCCACTGCCACATTTACTTTGGTTTCTACTTCTTTATTTATGCCAATTCAATCTAGAAGGAACTTTCCCATTGTTTAAAGTTTTGAAATGCAAGGGAACAAGAAACAAAAACTAAATTGTACCTGTGTGTAAACAATATCTTTCTTTAGTGTACTATCCTACAACAGTTCTTTAATAATTTGTACACAAACCACATTATCATCTGGAAGTTCACTCACAACACTGGCTATTTTTTCCAATGTTAAGCATAACACAAAACAGTATCAATCCAGATCTTTTAACACGTAATACACATTCTGGAGGGAGATGGACAGAGAAACTGTCCAAAAATGCTGCTCTTAAAGTGAACTTACAGAAGAATTTTTTCATGTTTGACATAAGACTATTAACTTTAGGAAATTCATTTCGGATGATTTCAGAAACTCAGTGCAATGCCTGAGCTAAGCAGGTAATGTGAATTAAATTTGAATAAAAGACTTTCAGAGCAGGTGAAGAAGCACCATGTAAGATGTAGCATAGGTACATAAAAAGAATTTTGCCATTCGGGAAAAACAATTGCAGAATCTTATTAACGCTTTCACCGATATGGACGTCATATGACGTCCAAGTTAAAATGCCCCAAACCGATATGGAAGTGTATAGAAGTCCTGCGCATACATGCATTTAATGCTCATTTAACGCCAATTATTTTAATCTTGCTATTTTACAATAAATTTAAATTAGTTCTATAAGGAATGTAAATGTGCCCTTAAAGGTTTCTTTTTGAATTGTAACCTCCAAAACTAGATAAACACCCAAGGGCACATCTTCAGATTCACACCAAATAATATTGGTTTCCTTGCAAACTTCTTTTTCGCAACACACTACACATTTTCGAAATGGTTGCGACTTTTTTGGTTGTGGGTGGTATCCTTTTAGGAAAGTGTTTTCTCTCAAGTATGAGGGGTGATGTCGTGGTAAATTTCCTACCCCCTAGTATAAAGAGGCCTCTGAGTATTATAATACTCAATTAGGTTACGAGCTCTTTATACGCGTAAGCACAGGTAGATGAATGTCTTGCATGAATTTACAGTTCTGAAAATTACTAAACAACTGTGCATAGTTACATCCAGTGGTATAAAAATACTGTTTTTTTTTACCATTTAATGTTTTCAGTAAAGAGGGATAGCTAGTAATAGCTGATCCGCATCACCCATATTTGACCCGCCATTTCCCCAAACAATGGAGTAGCTAACATGCCATCTGTAGACCAGCACACGTCACTGCTACGTAAGTACTAAAGATCTCCTTCATAATCGTACAACAAATCTTCCAGATTTTCTACAGTAATATCAGAAGCATGTACACATCATACCCAAGCTAATTTATTTGATACATTATGGGAATAAGCCATGGTTAACATTGAAATTTAACAATTTCAAATGTGACGTTCATTTAGCTCTTGATAGCTGTAAGAAATCACTCTGAACACAAAGAGATTATAAATAACTAAAATACAGAGCGAAAACAGCTGCATAAGGCTACTAGAAACCTTGGTTGAGAAACACTGTAATAACAGATGCTGACAGAGAGTTTACTTTCCAGTGTGTGAGTGTGTAACGCAATATATTCTCATATGATTATCGCTTGGTATAGCATAAATTAACTAAACTAGAACCGGAGAAGTCGCTTGCATAGCTATACATACATACATACATTGGCTCGTATACACACAAAACAAAATGATTCAAATATTAGGCACGTTCGGCACAAAGAATGGCTTTTGCTACAGTGAAACAAAGTAGTGAAATTTCAACAATTTATTAATGTAGTCTCTACTTTATTGTTACTGTAGATTTATACTGCCTTTAATGAGTTTTAAACCAGTTTTTGTTTTGTTTAAATAACTTAAATACGGAAGATGTGGAATTGTATTTGTGATGCATTTTTACAGCATTTAACAATTTAAATGTCCTGTTCTGTTTATTGGATATCCATTTCCGGCCCCTGAAGGGTTTAAATGGCCATCGGCGAAGCGGTTAATAAAATAAGCAATTGTTTCGCTGTTGACTATCTAGATGTTTTGGGCGGAGGAGATACTGGGTTGAGGGTTCATGTAGATACGCTTTACCAGCAATTATTCTCTATATATCTCCCCATCACATCAATGTTGCAGGAATCTCTTATGCTTGCATGAATTGATTGCAATTTGGCCTCATATGTAGCATTTGTCTTTTTTTTTTTTCACAAAATCAATTCAGATAGAATGTAACACTTGCAGTACTTTTGTAAAATTTCATTCATAATTGGATTTATACTATATTCCAAGGGATGTTAGCAGCTACAAAAGCTTATCACAGATTTAAATTTTTTTTTTTTTGTGTGTAATATACGTCCTCCAACGTTAAGTCATATCAGATGGTGAATGAATTGGGTGATATGATGCTCATATGAGTCCAGGGTCTATGGGGCTTACAGTTACCCAACATTCGCCTCGAAGGATAAGGGAAAATGCCAGAAAAAACCTTATCCAGGTAACTCACCCTGACCGAGATTTGAACTCGGGACCTCTTGAACGTGAGGCAAATTTAAAACTTCTGTAGGTAGATGTAGGAAACTGTGATTAAGTTTGTTTCTTTAGTGCAGTCTGAGCAGCTATCCTTATGGTTACTATCATTTACATGCTGATTGAGGAGATTTCTTTTATGTGAAAAGAAAATTAGGTAATCTTTTAGAGTTAAAGTAAACCAGAATTTTGTGCCTAATAGAATTGAAACATGATTTTATTAGAAGTTTCTACAAATTGGTTAATTTGAAAATCAGATTACCTGTTTATTGAAGAATTCACAGAAAAGGTGTGCTAAATCTATTGCTCTATAAGTGGATTTTTGGAAATGTTTACTGAGCCAACCACTCCCTACTTTGCCAGCCGGGCGCTCTAGTAGGGTGTCGCCGTGTTTCCTTTTCTGGCGCTTGCTGGCGCTGAGGTGCTTAAGCCGAGTCCTGCTCATGTGTGGCTAGGTACCCTAAAGTGATTTCGGCGTAAGTGGGCTCCAGCGGCATGTGGTAAGTGGTCCTCTTCTACCATGATATTTTGTATAAATGTGCTGCTTGTTTCTGGCCTGGGGCCTGTGCTCATAAATTCAGAATGGTTGGGAATTTAATATCCGAGGGACTAAACTCCTGGTTAAAGAAGGGATAAAGAGATATTTTTATCAGCCTGTATGTCCTGATAGTGTAAAATAAATAATTCTTAGAACAGATCCACAAATATTTAGTTAGGCATTTCTAAAAGGGGCACTCCTTCACCTAGAGTTTGGTGTTGACGCATACCTTCCTAATTTTCTCCATTGGTACCTCATTATCTACCTGATTCCCTGTTTAATAGTTTAAGTTTGCACCTTTAGCTCTGATGAGGATCAGTTCATTACACATCCCCATTCATACACAGAGTTGGATTTTTGACCAAGCAGTTGAGCACCCTTATATATAAATCATCATCAAATCTCCATGTCATATGTCTCACTCCTGACAACAGTTGTGACTTTGTAAACCTGGACTTTTAATTTCACGAACCCACAAACACCAAAAATTCTCTTTATTTCCGTAGAAACACACTTTAGTCAACCTGATAGTAACAAAATTACATCACATACACAATACAACTTGCAAGGTCATCGACCGCAAACAAAGTTCACACAGCTGTTCGTGCACACGAGTTCAATTAACAACTGTCCCCTTGACGAGCTGCGGCTTCCTTATTTATAGCTTACTATCCGGAATGTTCTCAAACAATCAAGATGGCACTAGAAGAAAGACAAACTCTCCATAAATCCCTCTCCTTCCCCGCAAAATTTTGGCGAGCTTTTATCTCTGCACTGCACTATCCGTCTCTTTGAACTTGTCCCTCACGCCTCCTCGCCTCAACAATATGTTTGCGACATTATTTAGTGATTACAGTGTTTCAAAATTGACTCAGTTAAATCGGCAATACATCACAATTCTATAACTTGTATTTGTTATAATTAGGTATTTTAGAGATAATAACTATGAAATAGATACACTGGGGTAAAATAAGCACTTTTAGGTCAGATAGAACTTTCACAGAAACTGTAATATGTTTGAGTTTAATTATTTTTTCACGAAAACAGACATAAAACTTAAAATCTGAAGTTTAATTATGATTTAATGTATAGACAAAATCAGTGATGATTAACATGCACAAACAATGTTAGACATTATTAATTTTTCGCTTCACTGTGGTGTTCCAATACAGTTAAATCTCGAAATGTTAGACATGTTAGAACCATGGTTCAAATCCTGGCTAGGGCATTGAATTTTTCAGTCTGACTCTACATTTCCACAATTTAGCCTACTGTAACCCAATCGGCAAACTCTACGGTACTGATCAATAAATGCAGGGGAAGGCCGGTGGAGGGGGGCGTGTGGCATTGTTACCGCTTGCAGAGACGAGACAGAGTGGAGGGAGGGGAAACCAGAGGAGTGGCTGAATCTTCATTTCCCCCTCCTCCTGCCGCCTGAAAGAATGCGAAATATCGAGAATGTTTTCCCCCTCCATGAAAAAAGAATTCTCGAGAAACATTTAGCCACCGATCAATACAGGAGAGTCAGTTGAGTTGAGTCAGTCGTGGCGAGCAGTGTGAGGAGCGCCCAGTGTACGTGGACAGACGAACTGGTGAAATTGTAATTGTGTGCATTACGTAATTCTATGTAATCGGCAAGTGTGACATTGAAATAAGGTGGAAATAAAGAACATTTTTGAGTGGTGTAATTGGACTTTTTATTTCACGAACCCACAAAGTCACACTACACACGGCCAGTGTGAAAGAACAATTTCCAAACTTTGAAACATAGAATAAGATCTGAAAAATTCAATGTCATAGCTGGGTTCATATCCTTCAGTTCTAATTCTACCTTTCACAAACATGTGACTGAGTTTCATCTTATCCTATGCACAAATCTGTCTGGTGTGTATCCACTTCACTCTCCTAAAATGAAGAACAATGAGTTTCAGTTGACTCACTGTATAATTTTTAATTAAGTTATTTTATATTTGTGGGGTAAATATACATATCCAAAGCCTTTCAGCAGTTATTTGCTGCAGAGCCAACTATACCAGACTAAAATCTTAGAAGGTGTGTTAAAATTAATTTTACAATTATTTTTATTTAATGCTTTGTTAAAGAACTGATGGTCGCACTCACAGAATTTTATCCACTACAAACTATTGTTATAAAAGCTTATTTTTCCGTAAGTTTTCTGTCAGTGGAGATCTTGTAAAAATACACTAGGCTAAAGCATATCAGTTTTTAAAAAACAGGGTGTTATTTAGTGACTATCCAGAAAATTTAAGATATACATTTTATTTTGTCATACAAATATTTTAAACAATTCAATCAAAATTATTGGAAACATTTTTGTCAAAATCAAAAATAATGGAATTTTGAAGCGTAGTTTGAAGAGCAGATTTTCTTAAAAATCTGTAACATCCTTGGAAAATGGTATAAATGAAAATGACTTTATAATGCATATAATCTTCCCATTTATTACTTCAATGCTGACTGCTTGGTTGTGTTCCACTGCACCTGTCACATTCCAGTTGGTGAAATTCCACAGATTAGCCTTTTAAACACATTATCCAGAAAAGGAGGTTTCCCAAATGTAAACAGCATTTAAACATCAACTATTAAAATCAAAAATTAAAATTATAGTATGAGCTGACTAAGACACTCTTTACTTCATATACCATAAATTTTCTTTCAACATGTTTCGCCTCCACTTGAAGGCATTATCAAGAAATTGTTGTCTCGCTAGAACCTTGGTGTTCCAATTGATCATGGTTCTCCAGAGACATCTGGTGGCGATCAAATGAGGCTAAGTAAAATATTTTCTTCCAATGGAATGTCAAAATTCATTAAATGTTTTGAATTTCCGTATATATACGTTCTCCCAGATGTTTAATTCTTGATTCAAGTGAACTGATTTTAGTAGTTGGGTTTTATGTTGTGGTTATGATCCCAAAAATGTGCTGCAACTGCAGATTTATCTGTTTCTTTTTGCTTGATGTTCCTAAAATGTTCTTTTAAATTGGTTGCAATGTTATGTTTCATCTTTCCAATGTACATCTTATTGCAGTCTGAGCAAATATTTCTATAAATGCCAGATTTGTTTAGAGGAATTTTGTTCATTTTTGGATTTTTGATGAGGTTTCTGATATTGAATTTGTTTACTGTTGCCAAGGTGAAGTTAAATTCACTGAAAATCTTCTGAAATTTTCAGGTTACCCATGGGGGATATGTGAATTTCATGTATGTTTTTTCTCCCTAAAAGCTTTTAAGCTGGTGATCTCATTTAACTGCTTTTGTCTTAAACTTTACCAATGGTTCCAATTTACGCACTATGCAACCTAATATAATTCTCAAATGGCCCAATAACTTTTAAATTTTAGCACTGTTCATTACCATTAAATAAAAGCCTGATTTGTTTGACTCTCACATGATTTTCTCTGCCCAATACAAATGATTGGTGTTTAAAAACTACATATACGTATACAGGCCTAGAAATTCCAAACTCTTTCCATAACTTTACAAGAAACAACTGAATAGCAACAATGAAAAATTTAAACCGATAAAACGAAAATCTCAGAAATGGCTGATAACACAGAAAAAGTTATTTCACAAAAATTGCATATTTGCAGTCTACTCTTTTGTGTAGTGGGTTTTTGTCTATTCCTCCTCGTTTAACTGTTATACAAAATTTCTCTTGAATGAAGAGGATTTTCATAGACTGAGCTCAGGAAATTCAAGATATACTTTTTGTCATGTAAATATCTTAAAATTTGTGGTATTTTAAGCAAAATCATTAAGAGCCATTTCTGGCAAAATTAATAATATTGAAAGAATTTCAATGTAAAGTATAGTTTGGTGTAGGGGGATTTTCTTGAAAAGATTTATGTCGTATCTTAAGGAGGTATTGAACATAAATACTAAGTTTGGCATTTATCATAATTTTCATTTTTGAGTTACTGCTATTCTCTCTTGGACACATACATGCATACGTACACAATAACCTCTTTTTTTTTTGGGGGGGGGGGGAGTGTTACAGGTTCCAGAACAAGTTTTCCAATAAAATCTTGGCATCAAATTTCTAATGGAATATACTACTTCTACTTAATAAAAGAATCTGTATCAGCAGCATTACATGTCATTATAAACTAGGTTGCTGCCTTTATTTTATTTCCTACCCTAAAATTCTGCTGATAATTGTTTTTGCATTAAATTTATTACATCCATAGCTGCTCATCTTTGTTTTCCTAACCGGATCGCATCCTCCTTATTGGAGGAAATACCAATACAAATACTGGCTTGTTGCAGCAGACATCCTACAGTGATGAACGTAGGGAAAGGTTGGTGGATATACATATATCCCCCACCCCCCCCCCAGCTAGGTTCAAGGACTCCTATTTACCAATGACAGGTGTGGTACTCCAGGCATACTGAGGGTTGACTAAGAATGATACAGTCACCAAATCAGAAAATAGCAACATTTAAAATTGAAAAACAAAGGAATAAGCCCGATAAATTAGAAATATCAAAAGTAAGAGTTTGGAAAAACAAAGAATATCAAAGTATATTTTGTATATAATGCCCCAAAAAAGAAAATTGATTTAAACACCATGGAAATTGTTACTAAAACTATAGGGTATATAAAATCCTCCAAATTATGGGGATACTCTGATACTAATGCAACTGGCAGAGTAATAGAAGTAATACACACAAGTACATTAGAGTTGTTTAATAAAGATCAACCCGGAATTTATATGCATTTCATAGGTTCTATCACTAACCCAGAACTAGTATTGGTATCCTCTGATAAAGCAGAAAAAGCAAACAAATTCTAGCAGACCATAAAGCTAAGTTAATGTTTCTTCAAACAATAAACTTGAATTTTACATATTTTGTCATAGATTTACAGTACTTTAACAGCATGTGTGTAAACTCATTTTTCTAACATCCTTAGAAAAAAAAAATTAATGAGTAAAAGCTGTACATAATAAAACAGAATTCTTAACACGGAAAAAAAAATATGAATTAAAAAAACAATTTTCAATATACTTTAAATATTACAATTGCTTTAGTAATAGGCATGGAAAAACTAACAACTTGTGACTGAATGGTACATACCCAAAACCTCTTTCATCTCTTGATCCCAATCCTGGACCACTTCGATAATTATCCGAAGGATATGCCCCATCCTTGTCAAATCCACCATCTCGTCCTCCCAGAAAACGATCTCTTTCAGTGGGACCTTTTGCTCCAACACCACCAACACCAATACCACCTGTTCCTATTCCTCCTGCCCCTTCATATCTGCAACAATTTTGTCCATTTCCTACAAATTCTAATTTGTGTACCAAAACCAGTATTTCCAATATGTGCTGATTCTACTCATTTGCTTTAATTTGCCAAGACACATTATTAAATTGTTACAAATGTAATTCAGTATATTCACCAATAACAAAAACATCTCATGTAATACATTCATACACTTTTTCTAACCATGACAACTTTACATGTTGTAAGCCTATACATTGTTTTTATCCTATTACATTATTCATGATATAATTATGCCTAGAAATGATTCCAAATTAAGCAAAAATGCTTAGTTGCTTATGGAAATAGCATTCGAGAGTTCATTTGCTGTAACTAATTTCTGCAATGGAAATAACTGAAAAGAATCACAAGCTTTCAAATATGTTCATTAAGTAACACATCATAGTTGCCAATGATTTGACTCCTAGCTCTGGGGTGTTGATTTTAAGTCCATTCTATTCCAAAGACCTCTAAGAAGTGCAAGTGAAGCATCCCCAATCTACCAGGTCACTGTTGGTGTTGGACAATGTAGCTGAGAGCCTCCTGCTAATCAATGGGTTTAACAATCACTTGGCGAGACAAGGCTTTCATAAAAGGTCATTGATGGGAAGTTTGAAACAACACATTTTACCTATAGTAAGGTTTTCTTTATTACAGTCTTTTATTAAAGAAAATCATGAAAGTTCAAATCAAGGTCACTCACAGAAAATTCATGCTATACTTTTTCTAGCTAACTTCAATATACAAGGGTGGTCTGAAAAGTTTCCAACCTCAACATGAAGATGGCAGCTCTCATAAATAAAAGCTAGTGAATTTCAGTGTTCATCTGCTGACAGTTCCTAACTAAAGTTTCAGCCATTTTGGATGATCAGTTGTTATGTAACAGTCGTTTGAGTTGATGCTAGTGTTTTTATGAAAATGGACTAAATTGAGTATCGAGCTATCATTAAATTTTTGTTTTTGAAAGACAATATGCCTATGAAAATCAAAGATGAGTTGGATTCTGTGTATGGAGACTCTGCACCATCAATAATCACAGTGAAATTTTGGGTGCTGAATTTAAACGTGGCCATAAGAACTTGGGAGACAAACGTTCAGGCATCCAAAAAATGCAACTTATGACAAAAACAGCGCCAAAGTTCACCAAGTGATGTTAGACGACCACAGAATTAAAGTGAGAGAGATAGCAGAGGCTATAAACATGTCAAAAGAATGTGTTTGTCACATATTGAGTCAACATTTAGACATGAGAAAGCTGTCCGCACATTGGGTACTGCATTTGCTCATGTTAGACCAAAAACGTGTTGGAATAAACATTTCCAACGCTCTGTTGGCACAGTTTAGGCACAATAAATCCAAGTTTTGGTGCCGATTAATTACTGTACATGAAACTTGGATATACCATTATAAGCCCGAAACAAAATACAGTCCAAACAGTGGACTGCAAAGGGAGAAACGGCTCCGGCTCCAAAAAGACTTTTTTTCACCTGGGAAAGTTATGGCAACTGTTTTTTTGGGATAGTCATGGAGTTATTTTAATCAATTATCTTAAAAAAGGAAAAACCATTGCAGGAGCATAATACGCATCATTACTTGACAAGCTGAAGGCAGAACTTGAGGAAAAATGGCCACATTTGCAGAAAAAGAAAATCCTGTTTCACCAAGACAATGCACCATCTCACACCTCAGCAGTTGCGATGGCGAAAATCCACGAATTATGGTTTGAACTGCTTGACCACCCGCCTTACTCACCAGATCTAGCCCCAAGCGACTTTTTTTTGTTCCCTCATCTGAAAATTGCGCTCGGAGGACAGAGATTTTCATCAAATGAAGAGGCAATCACCTTTGTGAACAATTATTTTGGACAAGTTACAGAGATGGGAGCATCACTGGGAGAAATGTGTAGAGTTACAAACCACCCTCGTATCTTTCAAAATATGCACAAATCAATTTGTCACTTTAAGCAAAATCATTATACTTATCAACAGATTTATCGAGTAATATTTTATTAAAACATAAAGCTTCAGTCACTTCAATTATTTAAAAACAGGAACGTTTTTAACTTTTTTTGGGACTGGGAATGTGCCCAAATCTTATTTCCTAGTGCCTAGTTGCAAAACACAATTATTTCCACATTTGATAATGTTTGTGGTTTGCAGTCCTGTAACTTCTCAGTGCTCAAGTCTATAATTTAATGGGACCATTAGATGCATATAGTAGCAATACCAATTTATTTCATGTTGAAGAAATCAGGTTATAAACACAAACCGTGACTTTTCCCTTTAACGCTGAGATGTGAACATTTCCCCACAACTAATGTGGAATCAGAATGTCACATGAAAATTTAAGACATCATTGTGTGGAGAATTTTGTGCATTAACAGTAATTAGAAACGTAACTTGGTATTCTATGATTAGCTTCTTTTGTGGTGTTACACTAATCATGGAGGAGCAAGGAATAATTGGAGATATTAAAAATTAAAAATGAGACAAAGCATTCTTGAGCATTCTTGAGCCCTTGTAATACTCCTTTTTCAAGCACTGTACAGTTAGTTCTTTGTATTGAAATATTCACTTACCCATTTTCATTTATAGATTAAATATTTCTCATACAATGCATTTTAACTGAAGCACTTAAGAGTAATAATGGCAGATCCCAACCAAAGTTCATTTGAGATAAATTTCATTTTCTCTCTTTTTTTCAAAACATGGAAAGTAGTTAAATAATGGCTTGATATTTTCTGGGTATTTAAATTAAGCTATTTCAAGTCTGTGCAAATCCTGGAACCACTGTCTTTCATAGTTTTCTCGACTTGGTGTTTATTAGAACAAAAAAATATGCAAAAGAGAAAAAATGGTGTCAAATACTTTTCCTTCATTTAACATCTTGAAATACCCAATCCAGCTCTATTTCCAAATCTATACATTTTTGTCATCAACACCACCATGATGGAGACTCATACAAATCATGATGGATGGCATATATTTCAGTAATTTCATCACGTCACTTGTATTTAGGTTTCTTTATCTTTTTCTGTTCACTGTACTTTTGCTGCAATTTACACCAAGAAACTTGTCAATTTTTACCTTTTTCCCTAAAATTAACTTTTGATACACTTCAGAGTTAGAATAACATACATCAAATTTAACGATCTCAGGATTATCATGATCCACAATAATGGATGTAACCTTACATAAAAGCAACGGAGCACCATCAACATCCTTTTTTTCTAATTACAAAGTTTGAAGTGATACCATTATGTATGTCAACAAAGTCTTCCTAATCATTTGATTTATGAACAATTTACCACTATTTCTGCACAACTTCCTTCTGTTTATTGCCCATTCAGTTGCCTTTCTCACTCATTTCTCCCCCCACCCCTCAGGTGTATATCTGTAGACTTGACCGTATTCACCACTATTCACTCAATGACATGAACATGTAGAGATCATAAAGTAATGCACTCATAGTTGGGATGTGCCAACTGAGACTGTTTGTTTTCATTGCGACAAATTTTAAAGGTGGAAAATGAAAGCTTTGGCATATTCCAATTCATTTGATACTTCATCACATGAAAGGCAAATGGCAGCTGTGAACATTCATGCTTCTATCTCAAAATTCAATGACAGTTGAGATCTGCTGTTATTATTCTGATCGCCTCAATTTCTTACAGATAAACATCAACATCACTTTCAAAATACCCTTCCTGAAAATATTGCATACCCAAATCCTGTCAATGCATTTCATTAATAATGCAGGATATTAAACTGTTCCATTGGAGGTGTTATTACACCAAAGAAAAAGTGAAGCGAGAAATGTTTTAGGATGAACATTGTTGCAGTGTTATTCCAAAACGACACAATTATGAGCCAATGCAGAAACCTCAATCTGTGTCAGCCAAGTACTAAGTGATGGTATCTAGTGGGTAACTATTTACCATAAGATACATCCCTGTGTATTTTTAATGTAAGTAAAAATAGGTAGCATGTATTGTGAAGCATTTTCATTGTTCAAGTGCAATGCCTCAAGAAAACCAGGGTGCAGAGTTTTGCAAAAAAATTAAGGTAAGCAAGCTCAAGTGAAATCCGTTATATCAAGCTTAAAGGGACGTGCTGGATATTATTGCTGCTCTAGAATAATCTACATTATTACGTGTCTTTGGAGTTACACATAAAAAAAGTACGGTGTATGTATAATAATCAATCTGATCCAACATTCAAAGTAAAACAAAGTGTTTTTAGAAAAATTGTCAATAACTTTTATAATATTGGCTTTGGAATCCTGCAACAAATGTGTGCTCCTTTTGCCTTCAACTAAATGAGAAAATAAAGTGATTCTAACAAAGAAACTAAGGTGTGAAAAGCAAGTGCACGAACTTCATTGAAATGCATTTTATGTAGCTCTAAGTTACAGTGATGCTACTGTGAAGATACTCAGCTTTGATTGTTAGAAAAAATATGCTACTTCCTTAATTTCCTGACCAAGCATGTTAATATTTGAGGCAGCTTTATGCCTTCAACTTTACCACTGTTGGAGAGTCATCCAGAAGTCTGAACAGTTGAACAGACTTGACCCAAACAACATCTATATTTATGCATGGACAGAAAATCGCTGTCCAAAATAATGAAATGGCTTCAGCTGTCTATTACAGACTGAAGAAACAATCCTTTCCCCAAATGTGAAAACTGAAAGACTAATATCATATAGATGTACATTTAAGGATGCTCAATTGAGTGGCCATTAGAGGCCTAACTAATCAGGTCGATGTGGGGGCAGAACTAAAATACATGTCCTGCAATGTGCTCTAAGTGGCTAAAGGATGCACAACACACAGTTAACAGGTTGGAGCTAATATTTCCTGTAGCAGGCCATAGCTTTCTACCAAGAGTTTTCCGTCACAATGAGAAGGTGGTGAAACAAAAAAAAACTTACATCTGAGGACTGTCTTTGGGCAATTTGGTAAAGTTATAGAACTTGCTACAGAAGCAGAAGTGTATCGCTGGAAGTGTCAAGTTAATTTAATTAAAAGTCCTGGGCATTGACACTGCAGGTTTAACAAGGCTGTAATAATGATCCTCACTCATTCAAAGCACACTGAAAATTAGGGGAAAGCTCTTTTATAAAACTGATGTATTGACAATCTGTTATCAAGAAGGGAGAAACATCAGCATGATGAAATCTGCTTCATTGCCAAGAGGAGTAACAGTCAAGAAGAAAAAGGTTTTTGAGACTGGGTCCTTACTTAAGCAGCACTGTGGTTGTGAATGGAAATTCTATAAATGTATTGCTGAAAGTGTACAATACTCCACTAACGCTGAAGAAAACAAATTATCAGTGAACCACAGGATTAATCTAGAGCCTTGATAGTGTGAAAAGTGAAACTGAAATGCATAAAACTGCAGAAACTTATAAATGTAAGTAATAACACATTCACTAAAGAAAAATAAAGCAACAGTATATTCAGTAGATTCACGTACCACTCCAAAACATTTAATAAATTCAAAAAGGTCTTTAAAGAACGAAATATCATCCTGGCACCTAAAATTACATACTAGTATTAAAATTGTTAAAATTCAAAAACAAAACATGAAATTCCACCAATCAATAGATATGGAATATACCAAACCCAGGCGCAGTGAAACAATAGTAACAAGAAGTTGAAACAAGTGGTAATGATTAACAGGAATAGACAAACATATGACAAATAGTAAAAACTAATGCACGACAGACAGGTAAAAGAAAATTAATTTCTATTAAAAGGAGCAAATTGTATCACACAAATGTACTGAAGGGATCTCCTACTAGCAAAAGGGCCAGGGGTCCAGATTAGTGATAGCCCAAGATGAATTTGCTTTAGTACTTAATAAATCATACCATATCAATAATATCATACTACTATAGAAAGAATTTTAGCTCACCAGACAAAAAATTAGTTACCCCTGGTCAACTTAACATTAATAATGCTTAACACCACCTCTGGACCTGATAACTGCCTGGATTCGGTTAGGAAGTGAGTTTACAAGGTTAAACGAGTATGGCACATCCAGCTGACATAATCACATATAAGTTGCTTGCACGAATCCACCAAATTGTGGGGATGCTGATTCCGGTGTTTCACCTGCTGCTCCAACATCTCCCACAAATTTTCGATTGGGTTCAAGTCGGGTGAGTTTGCAGGCCAATCGAGATGTGATAAGTTGTGTGAGTGATAAGTAAGTGTTGTTTTGTGTCATTAATCGACTCCCAAATAATTTAATAGTGTATAAGTGTGTTCTTCAAACCAGTCCAACACTCTTCTAGTCCAATGAACCCTGCAGTTGTCACCTTGAAATATAGGGAAGGCAACAGCACAGTCATCATGAAGATATGGACTAAATGGCAACACCCGCCCATTCAGAATGTTCAAATAAACATGCTGGTTCATCCTACTGGTCACCTAATGAAGCGGGCCCAATCCATAGAAAGAAAAACATCCCCAAAGCACTACTGACCCACCTCTGGCTAGAACCTGACCCTGTATACAAACCAGATGAAATGCTTTATGTGGCCAGTGGTGCACCCAACGACATGCATCATTCAAATAGAGGCAAAACTGTGATTCATCGGACCACCTGACTTTCCACCAGATATGTCCACATTTGGTGATTTTTAGACCACTGAAGTTGCGCAGCTTTATGTCTCTTTGTGAGCAGAGGCCTCGTTTGAAGTGTCCAACTCCAAATGTTCATGGAATGTAGTTCCTGCCACAATGTCCTCTCGCTAACAGGTCAGGATGGACCTGCATTCACAGCCTGGAGCAATTCCTGTTGGATTTGGAAGCAATTTGCACTTACCAGCCATGAAACTAAGTCTCTGGTCCCTCTCAGTCATGATTCTTTTCCGATCACAATTCCGACATTGTGTTTCATGGCCACATGTATTGCACCACTGCATGTAGACCCATTGGACAGTCTGCTTTGACACACCACAAATGCGGACACTTCACCTACCTTATGGCCATGGACATGGCCAAATACAATTGCCCCTTTCTGCCCATTTCCCCATATTGCATTACACTGAATGCTTGACACAACATGCCTCATAGCTTGCTATGACTCTGATCATGTAGCGACAGTGCGCTAGCAGTTAACCCCATGACATGACCACAGCACCATCTGTCAAGTCCTAAAGATTCATTGCTGATTTCTACAGAGGGTGACTAATTTTTTGTTTGGTGAGCTTAGTACAACAGCTAATCGCAAGCTCTATATCATGTAAATAGATGAGATTTCAATCTAGTCTACCTTCAGCTATTCCTACAGCAAGTTATCTTCGCAACCTTTGCAACAAGGATGGGAGAAAAACATGCTCAGTGCATGGTTACGAAAAGGAAATAATACCAGATCTTGGCATAATCACAATATAAGTGCAAACTGTATGAAATTTTCCTGTAAAATTGGATGCTTCCTCAATTATAATGAAAATTCAGAACACAACCATTAACCATATACAGAACGATTTTATTGTGCAAGAAAATAGTGGATACAGCATATTATGTGAAAATCACCAACATTTACTGGAGTATCTTCGCTACATTAATTGCTAGAATGTGATCATTAGAGTATCATAATTTTGCAAAAATTAGAGTAATTTTAGTCCAGTTTCTAGCGACGAAAATAAGGAATTCCATTCACTTTAATATTGAGGAATTGAGAAAATATATTAGAAAAGACTGCACATACATAAATGTTGTCTGCCTACAAAAGGGTTGATCTTTTCAGTCATTAACTGTTGAAATAAAATATTTATTACAAAACAAATTAAATGATAAATATGTAAAAGTATAATTGAAGCTTGTACAAATTACTATACATTACTGTTTGTGAAAACTGCAACACCAAGAAGGAAACGCATGAATTCAATGAATTTAATGCCACAGGTTAGATACATAACAAGTAACAAACGAATAACTTTTTAAATCTGTACATGAGCTTTGAGCCTTAATATTCAGTATTTCCTATGGCCTCCAAGCACTGCAATTAGAGCCATGGCATTGCAACAAGAAGGTTCTGCATACATTCCTAAGGGATTTCCCTCTACAAAGTTTGTATTCAAGCCCACAACTTCATGACACTACTTATTGGAGGACCATGATGCACCAGGTGCCGACCAACCATATCCAGTCATGTTCGATGGGCGTCTTACTAGGCGAATGTGCAATCCAGGGAAGCAATGGTACCTGAGCTCTTCAAAGAAGGCTTGTACATTCCTCACAATATGTGGCCGGGCATTGTTCTGTTGAAATATGGCCTGAGGAGATGCCTGAAGCAGGGGAAGTACCTCTGACTCTACAACCACTGTTAGGTACCAGTTGCTGTTTGTAGTGCCCTTAATTCGTATGAGGCGAGAAAAGTTGTAATCAATGGCGCCCCAAACCATCACACCTGCTGTTTGCCCACTATGCCGCTCAACAATGCAACCCTTCAGGTTGCGCTCACCACAGCACCATTGGACATGTATGCACCATCACTGTTACGCCCGCCTCGGTAACGTGGTGGTAGCGTGTCTGCCTCACGTTCAAGAGGTCTGGATTTCGAATCTCGGTCAGGGTGAGTTACCTGGATAAGGTTTTTCCAGGGTTTTCCCTTATCTTAAAAGACGAATGTCGGGTAACTCTAAGCTCTATGGACTATGGGATCATTTGAGCATCATTTCACCCATTCCATTCGTCTGATATGACTTAACGTTGGAGGACGTAAATCAAAAAATCACTGTAAGACATGAAGTCATAAAGAAGACATGAATACTCATCCAAAAAGACTACATTTTGTCATTCAGCACCAGTGACGGTGTTCACGTGTCCATTGCAGTCGGAGGAGCTTGTGGTTTCTGGACAATGGAAGCAAACATAATGGCATGCATGCAACTGGTCCAATCTGCAGTAGACGGTGATGAACCGATGATCCAGACAAGTTCACTCCTGCTGCAGTGCTCCAGCATCGAGCCAGCACTGTGGATGAAGCTGTGTAGTCCATTATGCCATATGAACAAGATGACGGTCATCCCGTGCTGTGGGTATTTTTTGTGGTCCAGTTCCTGCTCTTCGCTGCATACAACCTTCATCTATCCATTGCTTCCACATATGCATCACTGTTGTAGCAGCATGCCCTGTACAAGCCGTAACGTCACGGTATAACAAACCTGCTACCCGGAGACTAATCATTCTGCCCCATTCGAACTCGGTCACATGCTGATATGCTCCCTTTGACATTGACAAGGCATACTGGCAGTCACTTTATTTTTCCCATCTTGTTTGACAGCTCTGCATTAACTACACTGGGTGCAACACTGACCTTGTCGGACTGACACGCAAGTGCTCTACTCGGCCTACATGTACCCCATCTCTCTGCAAACTTAATTACTTATTGCTTGCACACTCTTCTACATACGAGTGAAGCCAAGATAGGAGAAATGGCAGCACGAGAGTTTAGTGTGCCATCTAAAAATAGAGGCGCTAGAGTACTGAATCGCAAAAGGCAATTGGCTGATTCAAGTTATGCTACAACTTTTCAATTTATAGTGGTTTGATGTTGGCCATCGTGGAAATTTCAATTTGCAAGAAAGGAATGTGTTTGATGTGTTCTATGTTCCTGTGGAAGGAAGAGCATTTGATTTATCTTCACTACTTACTCTAGGTAAGAAAAATGAGAATAATCATATATTTGTGTTTAAAATTATCATTATTTTTGAAGGGCAACTATCAATAGCTGTTGTACTTTAAGGTGCTATAACATGTTATTCAATGCATTGCTGTGAAAACCATTTACTAAAAAATAAAAGGTTATTGGCATTACAATACTTAGATTTTATTTTCTGATACAGCGATCAAGAGGTAAACGATCCAATATTAAAATTGAGCGGCATTCGAGATTACAATCATGCTCCGTCACATGCAGGTATTAATCATCTTAATAGCAATTGGAATAGGTTGTTGCTGTATTTGGAATTTATAAATGCCATACCTAATAAAGGAATGGCTGTAGTCATAACATTGAAACCTGCAAAAGGAGAAACTCTTACAGCAATATAGACTTTTTAAAGTGCCCATGAGAACATTTTACAGCAGATGGGTTAGAATACTTCCCACAAAATCATGCCATGATTCCATGCCATACTCGTGTGATACAACCTTTAATTTTGTTTAGTATTTTATGTTGCTGCCACTTTCTACAATGAAATGGTAGATGTTAATTTGGAAATTGCAAAGCTATATTTTGTTAATGTATGCTTGAGCAATCCCTACAGTGTTATTACAGAATGTTATGTTAAAGCTTATTTGTAAAATATTCAAGTTCATCATTTCTGTTATCACTTTGTGCAATAACTACAGTTTTATGTTAGTGTCTTTGTTTTAAATGAGAAAGTTTACTCGTGCTATTCATGATTTAGAATTATGAATTAGAATTAATATCAATTTAGAATTAACATCATGATGTTAAATGATTTAGAAATATATGTAAAATTACATAGAATGTTTTACTTAAGTTTCCACTGAAATAGCCATGTTGCATCACTTTTAAGTGTTTTGAGTTATAGCTAAGTGTTGTAACTAGCATTTTTATATAAATTCTTTGCAATTGATTCAGTTGAATTACTCATGTCATTTAAATAAATGTCAAATTAATGTTTATGCTAATGAGGCAGAATAATAAAAGGAAAACAGTGTCAAAACAGTGTTCTTGTTCACTGTTCTTCAGTGTTCTTATTCAAATTTTCTTGTCAAATACCACATCCTATTGTTAATTCCTTGAAAGTTCAAAATTTGAGGTAATTCATTAAAATAAGAAATAATGAACATGTGCCATGCAGAAAATTCATTGCAAGACTTGGCTGATTATATGTTCTAATACGTATTGCTATACATCATAGAAGATGATTATGTGAGCTTTTATAAAATGTAACAACTTTGAAACTACAGTCACAACTCTCAAAGCTGACGTAATTATCTTTGCGTCATCTGTAGCAATTCGGTTTGGAACATATAATAAGCGGACACCTAGGCCGGTATGAAAAATACAGCTGTAGTAACTTCCTGCAACGTAAACAATTGGATGCACAATTTTTCATAATTTAGTTTGCCATCTGAAAATAGGGGCACTGTGATCACCTCATGTTGCCAAAAATTAACATGGGAGATTCACTTCTAATAGTAGATGTTTTGTGCTTCTACACTTCCACCAAGTTTGGAGTTATTCGGATAATTCCTTCTTGGTGTTGTAATTTTAACAAACAGCAGTGTATTTTATTGTAATATAGTAAATTAAATGAGATATACGATCAATTTAATTTATGACTTGAAGCTTTCACAGTGAATATTATAGATTATGGCTTTATGGCAGATTAGCTGTGAAGCCATCATCAACTTAATTTAGCCGTTAAAAGAGATTACAATTATGCAGGTTTTTAAGTAGATTAATTTTAGTTTAACATCTGTGGTAGCAGCTCAAAACATAAATTACTTAATTCTGCTTGGAGAACAACTAGCTAATACTATATGCATAGCAAAGGGTTAAATAAAGAATGCTCTCTACTCAGATTTTTATACATAATTATACAAAATATTATAAAGACTAAAAAGATCAGAAATTTATACCCTACTGAAACAGAACATGAATAAGATAAGCAATTTCTGCAAGCAGTTGACTTTACAATTCACAATGTTCATGACTGAACATGTGTATCCATTTATTGCTGGTCACTAGAAGTCACTAGTATGGAATCAAATTTTAAATTTACATTCTATGCATTGTGTTGCAGCACAAAGATGAGTTATGGCCTATCAAAGCACCAAATACCAATTATTGTGGTACATTCATCTCTAATCAGTGAATTTAATGCTTTGTCTTATCTGTGAATATACCTGAAAAGGTCTAATGTCTCCTATGTCATTAAGTCGTAAAATGGCCAACCTTCCAGTAGTTTTTACAGTTCCATAAAAGTTTGCATATATGAATCTATCATTTGTAACACTTGCCCTTCATCTCTGAGATTGTGTTCTCCAAAAATTGGAGAATGCCTATCAGTAGAAGCTCCAGCTATTCAGGTCAGTAGATTGTGAAAAACAAATCACAAGAAATGACTTAGGTTTTATAAACACATATAGATAACTGCCTCTCCCTCTTACACATGACTTTACTCCAAGACCTCTGAGACACCAAGTCTGTTCAAAAAATTCTGGAACTCTGTCCACATATTTTTTTGTACTCTTACCTTTTACTTATTGTGCATGATCTCCTTCGAATTACTCTATTCCATAATTGATACACTGCTCCCAATGCCATTTTCACTTCCAGAGGAAGTCTTGGTACACCTCTTTCGATCACACGAAGCACCATCTGCAATTTTATATATTTATATTGCCTATCATTGCAAATCTTCATCCTTTCAATGGAGTTTTCAACTTTGGAATTTTAAAGAAAAAGTTTTCAGGGGCCAGATCTGGAGAGTACGGAGAATGTGGCAGCACAGAGATTTCATTTTTTGTGCAATAGGCAAGCACCAACAGGGGTGAATGTGCTGGATTGTTCCCCACATTTCAGACCATTTCCTTCACATTTTCTGCAGGTGTAACAATACAGCCCAATAGTACCATCAATTTGTCCCTGTGGCACAAATTCATGATAAACTAATCCTTCAAAGTCAAAGAAAACTATCAGCATGACTTTCACATTTCACCTGATCTCAAGAGCTTTTCTTGGTCCAGAACCATTGTGAAACTGAACCTTGGTATCAACCTTGATGAGACCCATGTCTCACCAACAATTATGATTCTCTTAGGGAACATCTCATTCTCATTTATGCAATCCAAAAGCTCTTCACAGATTGTGAAGCAATGGTCTTTCTGGTCTTGATTCATGAGCCATAGGATGAACTTGGAGCAACATGATGCATTCCAAGATGCTGTGTCAGGATATCATGACATGATCCAACTTGCATTATTCTGCAATCCCTTGGACAGTAAGTCTACTATTGGCATACACAATTTCATTGACGTTCCTGACATGAGTATCATCTGTAATGTCAAAGAGCATCCTGAACAAGGGTCATCTTTAATTTCAGTCCAGCCATTTTTAAACCATGCGAACTATTCACAACACTGAGTATGGCTTAAGCATTCACCCTTTAGGCTTTCTGCATTCATCTGGTGTGTCTCTATAAAGGTTTTCTTCAGTTTCATGCTGCTCCTCTAACAATGCCATCTCAAAATTTGCGAACTATGTGACAACTTACTACTCGAAGTAGCACCGAACAATAACATACAATAATGAAAGTTCTGGCAGTTACACATTAAACACAGGAATATGCAAGAATGTCAACCACATTTTGTTCCAACAATCCATTGATGCAAATTATGAATGTTCCAGAATTCTTTGAACAGACCTCATAGAACCCCCACTTCACATGCCTTTGCCTTACTTGAGCACCAACACACATCTACTGCTACTATAACATAGCAGGAAATTGATAAAATCTCTACATACACATGCACTAAAAATACCAATGTGCTATATACATGTAATGCTTCACAAATACATATTCTGATATAAGCAAGCAGGCATGTGGAAAGATACCAAGTTAATCAGGTTAGTAACAAAGCCCAAACCAAAGTTAAGTTTTCAAGCTAGATACAAATTTCACACTAAATTGTGAGTTCATCAATGTAAACTAGGCTCTCAATTTCTGAGTACTGCTGATTTAAAGCAATTTTTGTTTTTATCCTCTAGTGTTATTCAGCTAAAAATTTACTCAAGAGAACCGTCCCCTCTACAGCCTTTCCAGCTTATTAAAACTGGCAATGTTGCTTAACTTGCTAACTATGAAGTTTCTGTACATATTTAATATTTGTTTTGAAAATTAAATTACTTTGAGAGTCACCACACCAGAAATGCTTGAGGATTATGCTTATATATTCTAACCATTGCCCATTGGATTGTACACTACAATACTTTATGTCAGCGAATACAGGTAGCTGATATTAAGGCATGGTCTAATAAATGGGAGATCTGCAGTTCAAATTTTGCCAGGATTCTCCCCAACTGAGATTCTTCTTGGCTTTGCTCAGTCCTTCAAACTGGCAAATGATAGGGAACCCCCCAAAAATTAGGTCTGAACATTTTCATCCTAAATTTTCTTCGCAAATTGTCATTTTATTTCATATAATATTAGTTTACTACTTGTGGTGCAATAAGAGCTGATTCAAAGCAAACTTTACTACTCTTAAATGGTACCACCAAACACAACACAAGAGATTTTTAGTTACACCAAACCCAACTGATGCAGGTGTGCACACATACTTTTAACATGAGTATGGCCTTAATAATTCTTGTAATAAGTTTCACTTGAATTAATTTACATTAGTTGCAAACCTTAGGCTAAAATTATTTGTTATACCAGAGTGATAGGGAATGCATTAGATAAGTTTTTATCACATATTCTAAATGAAGGCTATTACTGAAATTATCAACATTAATTATAAATATAAATATTGTTTCTTAAAATATTTGATATATTATATGATATATTTATTTTATGACTTGAGAACAGCTTTCTCCTTAAAAATTTATATTAAGAAAAAGCTTATCATCCATCATGTAAAGAAAACCTTAATTATAAAATAAATCCTATAAGAAAATAAACTTATTTTTGTAGGAAGACTAAGTTTAACATAATGTCACAATGGTAGCGAGTGCCTACCACAAGAGCATTAAGTGTGAATCATTCCATTCTAACATTTTTGTTGTTGCCATTAAGAGAATAAAAAATTATAAAAATGGAACATTCAAGGAGAGCCACTGATGGCATAAGCTGGAGATTGCTTCTTCATTGTGTCGCGCTGGTGTACCAGGCTGTCCAATTTCAGCAGAACTAGAAGATTCGACTTCAAGAGTGTTCCATTTCTTCAATTCGAGATGTTTCTGTTCCCCGAACAGTTTTCTGTAACCACCAGACTCTAAAAAGAGAGCACAAAGTAAGTAGAGTTCAGCTGTTAGTTACGAGTTGACCAGTGAGTATCGATATGTGAGGCAGTAAACGTTGAGAAGTTCGAGCTGCGCAAGTTTGCGCATACAAGACACACAAAGGAACATTAGACTGATGTGCTTACTCTGTATATTTGTAAAAAGTAAAAATGATTGTAAGTTAGCATTGGCCAATAATTATATGACAAACAACGTGAGTTTCGTGCAAAATCATGTTGTCACTCTTGTTAGGAGGGATATGAAACCATGACAGGGGAAATACCTCAGAAATGACTAACTAAAATTTAAGAGTGAAATAGCAGCAGTGAACTCCAAAATGGAAGAAATTATATCTGGAATGAACAAAATGGAATTTAAAATGGAATCCAGTACAAGAAAGATGAAGGAAGAAATAGAGTGAAATAAAATCTGAGGTGAAGCAGATAACTATGAAAATATAATCTGGGGTGCAGGAAATGAGGGAAATTATGAAAATGAAATTCTGAACAGAGACAAAAAGTGATGGACAGCCAGCAAGCATGAAGGAGGATGGTAAAGTGCTGAGTGAAACAGAGCAAGACCTCAGCCAAACTGTTAACGTCCTGCAGGAACTTGAGGGATGGCTTAGTTGAGAAGTGGTCAAAGCCTGCAGATGGACTGGAAAGTGCCAGCTTGTGGAGGGAGCAGGCTGGCAGACAAGGTGAAGACTGACCCCACTTTAGATATCTTTAGAAACTAATCAGCTCAATGACATTGGCAATCCCCAGATGTGTGTGTTGGAGAAGCGACCATCCAGAACACGTGGCAAAGGACTGTCAATGGGCACATGGACAAGCCAAGAAGAATCAAGTAAGGGCTGGTGTGACAAATGGCACATGAAGCAATATCCCCAAGTGACGATGTGTGCCTTGAACAAAAGACTGGAGGACATGATTGCAGATGGCAGGATACAGTGAAAGCAGTACCGGATAATGGTGGACATGGGTGAACAATCAGCACAATCCGACCCGACATGGCATCAAGAGAATTGCATCGGTCCTACAAGACGACACATTGTCTGTGGAGAAAAAAGCCTTGCTGGAGCTAACCTTGCGGTGAAGCATTGTAGGTCTTTGGATGTTCGTCGTGAGGGTGGCTGAGGTGGTAATGGAAGTCTGGAGGGCCTCAAAAGCCACGAAGCTTTAGTTCACATCGGTAGGATTATCCTGTGAGTTGGATAAGACAAGGCAATGCTCCAAACCCCAACAAACCTCCTGGTATTTCCAAGGTATCTCTGGCGTAGGATATCACTGGGCCCACCAGGAGCAAGATGGGTATGGAGGTGCACCAAAGGGTCAGCATTCATGGAACCCTGTGGAGCACTGTCACCTCCAGGTAGCAAGTGATTGGAAGAAGACCTGGCACAACCAGTGAGCCTACAATGGAGGTTTCTAGTGGTAAGGATGTATTGACCTTTTTGGACCAAGATTTGCTTCCACAAGCTCCAATCAATGAAACAAGGACTGAACTGCATGGAGAAGCAGATCAATGACAATGTCTCCTATGTTCAGATGTTATACCGAGTGAAGATGCAAATGGTACAAGGCTGGTCAGCCTATATATGGCTAGTGTGAAGAAATGATTAATTTCCATCAATTAACTAAAATAATAAGAGTTAAATATTGAAGCCTGGGACTCAAGTACTTACACCACAAACGGTGTATCTCGAATGTGAGAGCCCCTAGTGGTTTACCAGGGAGAATTTAATGTCATGACAGCAAGTTGGCCATGGTAGCTCAATGGGTAAGAGCAACTGGACGGAAACCAGGAGATCCGTGGTTCAATCCCGGGCATGGCATTGAATTTTTCATGTTGACTATCAAAAACCTTAACCTATATATGGCTAGTGTGAAGAAATGATTAATTTCCATCAATTAACTAAAGCCTATGAAGTTATTTATGACACTTCAAATGATAATCTAAAGCTATCTCTTCAACAACATAAAATCTGTTACATTGGATTTCTTGACTTCAATAAGCTACACTGACTATAATAAGACACAGAAAAGAAAGAATAGAAAAATACCTGAGACGAATCATCTACCTCTAGCTTTTCACATTTATGTAATCTGCTGATTATGGATACCTCTTTCGCTTTTGTTTTTGTAGAAATTTCAGTTGTTCCTGTCCTAACCAGCAATAAATTTTAAATGCTGCCTGACTACTGTAGACTTTCAATAAATCTTCCTTGGACAGTGAACAGCAGAGATAGCAAAATAGTGATGTAAACTGTAACTTCAATGGTTCAAATGTCTAGAATGAAAAACTAATACTTTTAATGCTTTGCTGCTTAGGAGATTAACCAAGAAACTTATGTTACATTAACATGGTGCCGTACAAGGATATAATTTCCTAACAAAATTAAATCTCCCTAAAGTACATTGAGTGGACACTTCAAGTTATTTTACTCTTTCCAACCTTAAAATAATAGCTGGTTTAACTTATTTGTGACTTTCATGGTAAACTATCTCATTGCTCTGGTTGGTTAAGTTGGTTACGTGATTGCCCATTGATCCCAAGGTTCAGTGATCCCTCACCAACACAAATTGTTTTTAAGTGCACTTAAAAGTGGCAGCCCATGTCTGTAGATTTACTGGCATGTAAAAGAACTCCCACAAGAGATAATTACAGCACACTGGCAGCACTGATGAGATCCTGGCAACTGACAACATTATGAAACAAAATATATATATATATATATATATATATATATATATATATATATATATATATATTAATGCAATCCCAGCCCAAAGCAGTAAAACAAGAGGAAATTAAGCTACTGTGAAGATTCAAACTTATACTATTACTCACTAACACTTGGATACTTTGAGCCTTGAAAATCTGCAGCTTTTAAATGCTAATACAACCATGTTAACAAATTTTATGTTCCTCAATCTTTTAGCAGAGCTTCTAGTCTTAATAAAAAATGCTTTATTTACTAAACAGATGCCACAATCAATTAAGTATACCACACAGCTTTTGCTTGGACATGTGGTCAGCTCAACAGTAATTAGCTTGCTCTGCACTGCAGTATTTATGCCAAATCATTCCCCCTGCACTTTCTTTCCTCTCAATGTGCCAGCAGTTGGAAGATCATGTGTTTCAGTTTAAAAGTATGTTAATAATCTTATAATATAAAAAAAGATCTGTACACTTTATCATTTAATCTCATAATATATGGTTCCTATGTGTCAAACTCTTGTAGAGAAGTGAGACAATTTACAGATTCCCTGCTGTTCATGGGCCTTACAGAGAAAATCTGTGATCTGAATAGATTTAGCGAAATTGTATCTATTCTGGATAATAAGGTAAACTGCCATATTCTTAACAGAAAACAAATTTGATATTGGTAAAACTACTGACTGGGGCTGTTGCTTTACACCAGTGCAAGAATGACTACCACGTAATTCCTAGAAAAATGTTTGACTATGTACAAAGGCATATTTTCAAAAAGATTGAGATATATTCAAATTTTAAGATTTCCAATTTGTTTCACACAAACTATATTGCCAAGAAATGTGAAAATTCTTGTCACTTAAAAACAATCTCGCTTAAGAGATATATCAGGTGAGTCACCTGCCCCTATCTATTTTTTAATTTATGCAACATGCTAAGCAACATGTGACTTACGTCCTTCTTGAATGCCTTCTACTGGATGATTGGCAGAAGCGTTTATAGAGGAGGGTAGACAACTCAGTGCATAAGTGTTGTACAGGACAGAAAGCAATCACTATGTATGTTGATTCCAAAAACATCATACCCGACACAGAAGCTGCAGCAGTAATTTTAGACGAGTTTACAAACTTGTATTCATTAGCGTGCATTCGCACATACCTTTAAACATGCCCCTGAAGGAACAATCATATATAACAATCATATGCACCAGTTAACAACAATGGAACACAAAATGGCAGATATATGCAGTGGGACCAACTGTATTTAAATTTTCAGCCAACATGTGTTTTCCTTGTACAGCCATGTCAAAAAATGCCAAGTATAGGCAGATTGTTTTTGCTTCTATCACAAATTATGGCTGTTTTTAGCTCATACAGTAAATGTAATGGCAGATGCAGTTTTTTTAATTGGATTAAAACAACCAAAATGAGCTCAAAACAATGTATGAAGCTGTTAAAACTGTAAAGATCTGAGATGGGGGTCTGCAGTTACTTATTTGTACAGGAACCTTCCCTCTCAATGGTCTGTATTATTCTTGACCCATTCAACCAAGTTTCAAACATTTCACAAATGCAAAGTGAAACATAAGATTTAAGCATGAAACAAAAATTATTAGATTTAATGTTGTCAACCTGCATTACATGGATCTGTTAATTCATAGATCTCTCTGCATATCTCTCCAGATAAGTACAGATATAAGGGTCACACAGTTAAACGTGATCCCTAATTAAAGATAAAGATAGCTCGTTGAAGCACAAGGGCCTCTGCTCTCTGCCAATAGGGTGAGCTCAGCACAACTTATATGGTGAGCAAATACCTATAAAGCCCTAATTATCAGATTGTAATTCTGGTGTCTTTGCTCACAAGGGAACCAACAGCAACAGTAAATAAATTAGTAACTAAAATACAGATAATAAAGATTACGAGAAAGAAAAAAAAAAACTGAAACAATGTGATGTAGTTTCGAATCTAGCCTTTGCATCACCATATGCCAGCAGCTAACTAACCCACTCAGCCAGTTGTCACATATTCTATGTTGCCCTTTGGGAAAGAATTCATTTATCACCTAGCTAGTATTATATGCATGAAAAGACATTGTTTATTTAAGCTTTTCACAGCTCCTTGGTCTCATTCAGGGCTGTAAGTATTAATACTGGGTGCGTACTGTACCGAATAGAAGGGCAGAGCTGTAATAACGGCTTCTGTGCTAAAAGAGTCAATGTTTTCATATTAGACTATAAACTGCGGGTTGCATAGATAAGAATAAATAGGGGCAGCTGACTCATCTGGCATGTATATATATTTTCACTGCAATAGCTTCTTGAAATTGTTTTGACTGCTGGGAAATTAAAATGCAATAGTGGCCAAATGAAAAATGTTCAGCTATACAGAACGTTTTTAATTGTTGGAGAAACAGCCAAGAATTAGTAGTCACAGGAGAGCATGAGACAAATTCATAGTTTTCACAAAGAAATTACGGCATCACATTCGCCTGATGGGTCTTTGTATTGTTTTGGTGCAGTCTTTTCATTTGTTTTTCTTTCAATACTGAAAAGAGCTTCTTAAAAGCATCTTGATAGGATGCATCAGTCATTGAAGTGCTCTTTGGAATAGTGTGTATGAATTCCAGAATGGAAGACTTTAAGTGCCACACTTAAGAACACTTTAAGTGGCATATCCACTTCTAGCCGAAAGTGGGAAGATTTTAGAAATTGCCTATGGAAAATCACATGGAGCTGCTACAATGGCTCTGTGGTTTTCAGAGGAGTTTTGACTCTCAGGTAGAACACACACAACTTTGTAAACATCACTTGTCAAATCTACATGTGCACAGCCTTGTAGTTGTAGTTTCTACATTTTTAGGGTTTTGAGCAGGTTTATGAACATAGATCCCATAGAAATGCCAGCTTTGGAGGCAATATCTTCCAAATTTAATCTATAAAAGCACTCCATACACTTCTTACAGTCACCACGGTTCTGAGCATAACAGTGTGGTGCCATCTGTCACACATTCACAAATAGTGGCAGCATATTTCAAGCTAAACCACATGCTTTTACTTATCTTCTTAAAATTGAGGACAGTTTTAAATGAGATAAACCAAGCACGATGGTTGTCTATGGCTCGCATTCGATTCCTGTGGCCGATCTACCTGACCCATAGGTTTTTCTCAGGGTCTTCCAGTGTTGCCAGGTGAATGCAAGGTAGGTTAATCAAAAAAAACTATTTGTAGTCGGTTTATTGACGCTTCATCACTTACATTTTTATATTGTCAAGGGACTACTTTCGGAAGCCATCGCTTCCATCCTCAATCTCTCTCCAAGGTAAGTTAAATACATCCCCTAAATTTCCTGTCCCTCCATTTATCATTTCACATCGTGTCTCATCTGGCAGTTTCTTTCAGGGTAGAAGTGTCAGCAAGTATCTCGGCGCTGCATGGCAGGATTATATGCACCTGATAAACACTTCCTCCTTCGGTAGGACAATTTCCAGTCTCTAGGCTGACCTGGTGGGCCATTTCTAGACCATGGTTTGTGGAATGCCAGTTGTGCTGGCCTGCTGGGGAAGTTTCCAACTGATAAAGGGAAAGAACTCTGAGGTTGTGACATCTTGGGTTGGCCACCCTCTGCCTCCTCTCACCTCATCCTTCCCTCCCAGGGAGGTCCCACTTGGGGCTTAGATACAATAAACTAGAGGTTTCAATGCCAAATCCCCTCCATAGTAATTCTAATCCATTCTAATCCATTAATGCCCGATTTCACCAACAGATGTTAAGGCAACACGACTTTAGCAACAGTTAAAACAAAAATTGAATTTCACCAACAAGTCGTGTTAAATCTCTTGTTAAACTAACAAGTCAAATTTCCTAAGTCCTTAGCAATTGTAAATAGTCAAGATGGCAGGCATGAACTCAACTGTTGATGTCAATTTGCTATATTTAAGACTGTCTAAATGGCATTCATAATAAAGTATGGCCTATGAGAAGAAATGATTTTGAGCAGCTATAAGAAGAACATTTTCCACAGAGGTATAGACTGTCGAAACAAGTTGCTATGAAGGTTACTGCGGAAGTACAAGAGAGGTTAGTACATGCATCGAAAGGAATATGCTGATCTCGCCTCTGCTTCAAGTACTAATAACTTTGTGATTTTATAATTCACTGAATTATGTGGATAATACATTGTCCACCTCCCGTCTTGAAACATTCAAGTCACTTGTCCTTCACTCCTCGTTTTAAATTGACGTAATACTGAGTTAGAATATGCATCAAAAGGAATATGCCGATCTCACCTTTGCTTCAAGTATTAATAACTTTGCAATTTTATAATTCACTGAATTATGTGGATAATACACTGTCCACCTCCCATCTTGATATGTTCTAGTCACTTGTCCTTCTTCACACCTCGTTTTAAATTTACATAATACTGACAAAGTTGTTTGGTGCTTGTACTAGTGACACATGCATTTGAATTAAATTTGTTCCATATTTCCCACGTGACATCTTTCTCTTTTACATTCACCACATCTGTTCTCTTATTTTCCACGATATCCTTACACTTCATCACGAATTCAATTAATAATTCTTTCTCCATCAATTATAAATTTGTCTCACGGCGTTTGTTTTATGATTTTATTCACTCACCATTTTTTCAGCAGATGAAAATGAAAACAAAAGGACATCGCAGTATGTTCAGAAAATAATACAACTCATCCATAGCCGTCTATAGCTTTAATATTTACAAGTTTCTTGGCATTAACACGTGTTTGTTAACATTTTCAGAAAACAGGTTGGTGAAATGCAAGAAATTTAACAGAAGTGTTAGTACTGTGACAATTGTTACGTTACATTTCTTAACTAGAATTTTAACATCTGTTGGTGAAATCGGGCATAAATGAGATAAGGGTCATCTTAGAGGAGTATAGCCAGTGCGATCTCCAGATTTTACCATAAACAATATTTATGAGAGACCTTAAAAAAATAAAGTATACAGGAATAACCCTCATATGTTGGAAGATTTCAGACAAGAGATCTGAAGAGAAATTGCTTCAAATTCAGAATTGAATTTAAGGGGTGATGAACATCTAACTCCACCAACAAAAAGCATTCTTACCAGTGCCAAGAAAATTCTCCTCATACCAGCCAACCATTAAATGAAGGCTGTGTATTTTATATGGGGTGTTCAACGTCACATGACTATACAAAACTAGCAGCAGCATGCATCAATCATCCAACGCTACCAGTTGCATTGCAAACAGTGAAATGGAGGCATCAAAAGAAGAGCAATGAGGTGTTGTTCGTTTTTTGACAACGGAAGGAGTAGCGGGAACGGACATTCATCAACAAATGTTAAAAGTGTAAAGTGAACACTGCATGTCCCTTGCAAGGGTCAAGACTTTCTTTTTTGTAATTTACGTCCTCGAACATTAAGTCATATTGGACGATGAATGGAATGCGTGAAATGATGCCCAAATGAGCCCAGGGTCCATAGGGCTTAGAGTTAGCCGACATTCGTCTTTCAGGATAAGGGAAAACCCCAGAAAAAACCTTATTTAGGTAACTCACCCTGACCGAGATTCGAACTCGGAACCTCTTGAACGTGAGGCAGACACGCTACCACCACGCTACCAAGGCGGGCCTTGCAAGGGTCAAGAAGTGGCACAAGGGCCTCAGAGGAGGATGGGTGTCGTTTGCCAATGATGCATGGTCTGGAGCACCACACTGCATTACCAATGACATCGTCTAGCTGGTTGATGCAATCATTACCAGGACCGCCAAGTAACAGTGAAAGCCATAGCCGCAAA
The DNA here is from genome assembly GCA_030765055.1 of Mantis religiosa. NCBI lineage: Eukaryota > Metazoa > Arthropoda > Insecta > Mantodea > Mantidae > Mantis > Mantis religiosa. The sequence continues at coordinate 143,210,985 of CM060949.1, forward strand.
GGTCGGACTGAGCTTCAGGAGTGTTCACACCATCATGAGGGAACGACTGTTCTTGTGCAAAGTGTGTGCCCAATGGGTGCCCCACAGTTTACAACCACACCTGAAAGCATGTTGAATAGCCTACTGTCTTGGTCATCTGCAGCGCTATGCTATGGAAGGGAATGAGTTCCTGGCACGAGTGGTGACTGGAGATCAGTCATGGTTTCATCACTTCGAACCAGAATCAAAACAACAGCCTCCTTTGGAAGCATCCAACAAAATAAAGAATTTATAATTCAGTCCTTAATCTTTGGCTGTAAATATTAACATCTGGCAAAGAAGTAAGGATATTGCAAAGATATAATATTTAGTGAAAAGAAAAAATATACATAAGAATTTAAAATGTGTATAAATATATATATATATACACTGTTTTAACCAACGATCAGGAATAATTGAAAACATGTCACTTGCTGGATTATGTCATCTTCACACTTAACCTCAAAGCTTGAACATTCGGTGTTAGAATCATGTGGAATGGTTTCAAAATTATCATACTGCCTCTTATTTACAGCATTTTCTAACTGTTCCAACAGACATTTTTTAGTCACTTCCTAAGACTCACGGTTACAAAAATTAATGCCGATAAATCTTAATGAGTAAGTAATACTCAGCCCATTAAATTTGCAACCGCAATCATTAGGATATACCACCTCAGCACATTGCAACAGAAGCAACTTGTTAAGTTGGCAACATGTTTACTGGGGATTGAATTTTCCCCTTTCTTACAGATTTTTTTATTAGAGGCCAGAGCCATCTACAACTTTCCATACCAACTATATTAACAGTACACATTACCCTCAATAGCTTTTAAAAACGTCGCATATAATGAAAAATTCTTTCCTCAATATTTTTAGTAAAAACTTAAAAAATTTAATGCAAATATTTGGGAATATGCCACCCCCTGCATTTCCTCCATAAAAACATTGGTAACATGATTAACTCATAGGTTTCCATAATGTATGCTATAAGATAAAAGTTTACAAATAGGTTGGAAAACTGGAGCAGCTCTCATATCAAGGATTACATTTTTGAAAGGACTTCTAGCAATAGTAGTTATTAGGCAGTAGCTTTTTACCAACTGTGGAGACTCATCTTTCTTGGGTGATTAAGATGATCTATTCTAGATGTTCTCTGGCTTCAAGCCAGGTGTACTGATGAATAGCCACTGACAATGTTCGTCTTCAGGAAAGCTTCAGATTTTATTTCAAGATCTATATCAGATATACCACTAAGGGAATTGCACAAACTCAAAAAGTTTAGAGGTAGCATACTTGACTAGACTTAATGAAACGATAGTTTACAAGGGTACCAGCATCATGAATTACTTGGCAATGAAGCAGTTGGCCATTTTGTTAAAAAGGAAATAATGCTTTTTAAACTCCTGTGGCAAAATTCTTCACAACTAGAAGACTAATTACATTTTAAACCAATATTTCAAACGATTTCTAGAAATTTTCAAAAAAATAGAATATCTGAATATGCAACCAACCTAGGTTTCACCAAATTCAATTAAATTGTTTGTAAACATTATATTAAATTGGAAAGGCCAAGTCAGACTGAAAAATGTGCTGGCCCATTGCCATGATCTCTTGGTAGTTCAGTGGTTAGAGCAAACAGGCAGAAACAGGAGATTCGTAGTTCAAATTGCAGCTATGACACCGAATTTTTCATAATGACTACCTTTCCAAATCTTGCCCAACACAAGGCTAGTGTAAAAGAACAATTTCCATTATATTTGATGTTAACATGATGTTAAACTTTTAGTCAACTGTGAGCAAACATTAAAAGCAGACAGTTGCAAACAATAGCTATTAACAAGATTCAAACTGCACATCTTCTGAACATCTGTCTGCACATCACAGCATGGTTTAGTAGCACACAACATTCATAGACAATCTGCCATGTTGTTTTCCTACTGTTTGAGGTTAGAATCATGATCACAAATGAACTAATGTTCCATTGTTATTAAAATTAGGCAAATGAGTCAACCTTGTAAATACTTTTCTCCACTTTCATGGAGACAAGTTTCTGGGAACTTTTTCCCTATCCTCAGTTCTGTGGTCGACTGTGGTTCCGAGTTGACAATAATAAACGGTTAGTGTGAAGGAATGATTAATTTCCATCAATTAACTTAAATAATCTGGCAGTTTCATTTTTGTAAATTTATTAATTACCAAGTTTATAAATTTATTTTTTGAAACAATTGTATATTTCAAACTTAAACTTATATAGATGTTTATTAAAATAACTGCAACTAATTATGTTATAGTCATGTATATAAAACCCTACACATAAGTTTATGCGGCAATATCGTGATAGACTACACTATATTATTACATGCTGCTTGCCCAAATTCAACTGCACATACTTTTATTATTATTACAGTTAAATCTTGATATATTGAAGTGCACATACTTTATTTCTTTTTATTTAAAATAATATATAATAATTTACTATGAAGACTTTATTGCTATGAACACCAGCCACCGAAACCTACGCATTGAATACATATTTAGTAACATTTCAATAATTTATTATATGTACATCAACCTGTACAAATTTCAGTATCTATTCTGTAAATTGTGTTAGTTTTGTATATAGACAAATCTAGTGAAAAACAATGCATGCAAAAATACTTATAAAAGCTTAGCTGCTGTTCAATACTAGACAGGTGCACACAATGAACATTATGCATCCTATCAACTTCCTGAAATTCAAACCTGTAAAACTTGCCCTTGTCAACCAAAGCTTAATAATCTTATGGTGATGCAAAATTTAGAATACATAACATGTTCATTGTAGTAAGCGTAAAATATTACATGTAATATAAATGGAATTCTATTTCATAAGAATCCTTAAGGAGCTGATAGTACTGCTCCTTTCTATTACACATGCTTAACTTCTTTCTTTACTTAAATGGTAGCAAAGAGCACTACTTCCTAGATGATACACAAATTCTTAGTCACATTTTAAACTTCATAACAGTAATTGAACAAGATAAATAATATGCAACGAAGAGTTAATTTCACAATTCCTATCATCCATTAACATTTGCACACCTTTATTCGCTGAGAATTTACAGTTATCACTTAAAGTCACTAGAGGTACAATCAAATTTTAAATAAAGCACACATATATTGCTTTTCATTAAAGCCCATTGACAGGGAAGCATCATGAAATATAGACTCAAATAAGTTCTGGCCTATCGTAACACTCCATATTGCCACAGTACACTAAAGCAGTAATCTTAATTTAATGACAAGTCTCACATTACTATCAACAAATATGTACTTTGAATCAGCCCAAAAACCGGAAAAACAGCAAACATTAACATAATTCTTATAATTTTATGTGCAAAATGTAAAAGTTGGCAAATATGGTTATGTAATCAAGACATGTAGAGATCGAATGCTTTTAAAACTTTGTAATCATATTCTTGGTAGTTTCAGTTAAGAATAGTGAAATTTCCAATAAAAACCGCTTTTCATCCATAATATCCCAATGCATATATGACTAACCATATCTACTATTGTTAAAAATAATGAAAAGAAAATATTTTAATAAAAAGGATTGCTATAAATTGTCCTTGTATATTAGAAGTATTTACATTTCCACAAAGAACAATTTTCTGGTGTGGTGATTTACAGAGATACAGAAGAGAGAATTACTTTCACACCCTGTGTTACAATGAGCAAGTTCATCCATCCCACACGTCCAGAAGTCAGGAAGTCCAGCACCCCACGCTCTGCTGCTCTATATCAAATTGTGAAGCTTACCTTGTCCACCTGTACCTGTCTCTATCTCTCCAATCACGGTCCCGTCCTCTATCATCTATTGGTGATCTCTCACGATAGCTGTCTCCTTTATCTACAGAGTCTCCTCTGCGAATGTCCCCTGGTCGTCTTCCGCCACCAAACACTCGAGCCTGGTTCACCTCTGTGATGAGAAAGATATTAATCACCTTAGTCCCTTAAAATAAACTTCACTGCAGCATTATTCTAAAGACAAATGCATACCCATTTTTTTCCCTCGAAATACTGCACCATTTTCTTGCTTGATCGCTTCTACTGCACTGGACTCTTGTTCATATTGAACAAAACCAAACCCTCGATTCAGTGAAATACCTGAAAGTAGATATATTTCAACATCTATTGATAAAATGCCACTGACCATCACAGGAAACTCTAATGGAGAGATCACACAAGACCTCTTAGAAAGAAGTGACATAAGCCTAAAAAATATGTAGAGATAGAAGAAAAATATAACAAATTTTAATTTAATAATGCATTGAAGAACAAAGTTTGATGGTGTTATCAGATCACAAATCCCCAATAATATGTATCAGCAATTGTCAACTATTGACATCATTAGCAATTTTCTTAGCTGAAAAATTTGCTTATTTAATAATGAAATACCAAAATCTAACCCCATATAATCCAATGATCAGCAACATTAAATACAAAGATCGGCATCATATTCCAACATAAGCAAACCAGTATGCTCAAAGCCTAGGCAAATAGATTCTAAGAATTTGAAACTAGAAAAAGAATTTCAATTTATGCTTAATCGTGGAATAATTATGAAATTTGAATGAGCAACTCTGCTTCATTCAGCAGTTAAAAAAGGTTTTGTGATGCTTGTGATGCCATCTTTGTGGTGCTTTCTTGCAGTTGAATGACGGAGAGATACCCTATGCCATGCATCCCCTATTAAAAAGATATTTTCTAAAATTGGGCATGTTATCAGATACCAGGATCCTAACAGGATCAAGCTACAACAGCTGCAATTACCACTTTTGGCTTGTACGAATTTAATCTAATGCTTTTGAGAAATGAATTGAGCATTTTTCAATGACTTACTAACAAAGACTTTATAGGTCTATATTTGTTTATTTGCTTACAATGACAACTGACTGCTTCATCTGAAGAGGAGCACAGATACCATCTCAAACTCATCTGTAACAAGCTAGATAAACATGGTCTGAAAATAAAAGTACACAAGTTGGTGTTTGGAGTATAAAATCTTAAATTTCTTGGTTATTTGATCGCTTCAGAAAGATGAAAACCTCTTCTAGACAAAGTAGAAGCAATTATAATATAAACTTCTAGATACAGTACAAGTACATGGAGAATTCCTTGAAATGATTAATTTTTACAGGAAGTATTTCAAAAATGCATCTGATAATCACGCTATTCCTCATGAATACTTAAAATGAAAAAACATAAAAGCAAAAGTGGTAGCTAAATTTTAATAATGTAGACAAAATCTTATCAAAGTAACCATGCTAACTTATCCTCCCTCTGCCTTTCTTTTACACTTTTCATTGAAACTATGTGATTGGAAGTGTTGTACAAGAGAAAGGTTAGAGTGGTTCTTCACTTAAGAAACCCAACAATGCTCAGAAAACATACAGTGCAATTGAGCATGAACTCTTAAGCATGTATCTGTCACTAAAATTAAAGTAAGCACCTCTTAAAACATGGATCGGGAACTTGCACTCAAGTGCATAAAAATTTTTCCCTTAATTCCATTCTAATATATGGCTTATTCAAACTGATTTGTTCTCCTGTTACACAAAAGGTATTTGTTATGCTGGGTACCAAACCTTTTATATTAACATCACAACAAGCAGCATGCCGAGAAGTATGTAAAAGGTATATTTTCAGGTCTTGTTTATTTATAAATTGTAATAATTTGCAAAATTAACTTATCCATTACTTATTAAATTATAGATGAGTCATTTATTACACATCAGCTTCACTTAGTACCTATATTGAGGACATGTTTCGCGAACTGTCGTTCGCATCGTCGGCTCATATGCTACTAAAGCTTGATCCAGTGGTGTTGGTAGTTCTGGAGTTGATGCTGCCATCTGTAAACAGATCAATAGACGGCAGCAGCAACTCCAGAACTACCCACACCACTGGATCAAGCTTTAGTCGATAAGAACCAACGATGCGAAAGATGGTTCGCGAAACATATCCTCAATATAGGTACGTAAGTGAAGATGTGTAATAAATACGACTCATCTATAATTTAATATTTATTTTGCTTCACTGTGGTGCTCCAATACAGTTAAATTTTGATTTATCCATTACTGTTCAGCATCAAATGATTGATCACTAATAAATGTAACGAGCAGCATAATGTAATTCTATACAATTTGTATCAATATCAGTGGCTCAGTTATATTTTTTATTCCAAAGGTTGATGAAATTTTAGGTGAGTTTTAAATTAATAAATTAATGCCTGATTAATCACTTTCTGTGTAACTCAGTTAATTGTCAAATGAACATGTTCTTGAATTCCAAGGTGCTGCGAGTGAAACATAAGGATAATTATACTGATCTCACCAAATGTGACAATTATATTTTCTTTACTAAAATAATGCATTATTAAATGTTTTACCTGCTACACCATTGACGCACAGATCACAAACTGAGGTTGGCAAGTTTCCAGCCTCACAGACAGGGATTATCACATGCACAAAATCCTATCCTATTGTGGTGTCAATATCTATTAAGTAAATAATTGCAACTGTAACTTCCACTCTAGCATCTTCAGTTCAGATATTGCTGCAGATGACTATGCTTAGAACATTCCGACATGTTCAAAATTGAGTATTTTACAGAAGTACTTACTCCAAATGAAATTAAAACAACTGGACAGTGTATATGGACATGTGTCCCCCTCATATTATACAGTAAAGGAATGGGACAAACTTATCTGAATAGGTGATGAAAGCATTGACGAACAGCATGCACGTCAGCCCTGAAAACATTGCTCTTGTGCAAGGAGAAATAATGATAGATCAGTTAAGTTAAAGAAACAGCACAAGGTTGAATTATTCATGACCATTTAAACATGAATAAGGTTAGTGCAAGACGAGTGGCTAGACTTCTTTCCTCATTATAAAAGCAACAACGAGTCATTTGTTGTCAGACATTTTTAGAGCTCTGCCATGGCAATGAGAAAGAAGTTCTGCAAACTTTAGTTACTGGAGATGAAACTATGGTTCTCTACTATGATCCCTTGGAATGATCAATGGAATGAAGTATCACCTCTACAGATAATACTACTTAGCAGAGAACCTTATGGCCACCATCTTTTCAGTGTGAAGAAATACTCTTCATTGACTTCAAGGAAAGGAACACCACGTAAATAAGTACTATGTTGGCCTACTGCACAGAAAACATGCTTTCATCAAAAACAAAAGCTCAGTAGAGATGTGCACCTTCATGACATGCCTGTGCACACAGCCCTTGTTGCAAAGGAAGCTTTCGAAGAATTGTGACTCCAAGGAGATTGAACGTCCACCCTACAGTTAAGATCAAGCTCCATAGTAACTATTTCCTCTTCTTAAAACTAAGAAGGATCTTCAAGCAAGGAAATTTAAGTGTGACAAAGTGATGAATGCTTTAGTTAAAACTGAAGCTACTGACAGTGAAGTGATACAAATATTACAACAAAATATAGTAACTGTGACAATCTCCATGTATCTGTATGAAAAATTATAAATCGTTCAGGGCTGATCAACATCAGCTTGGTTTAAGTTAATTAAGGGAAATTAATCATTTCTTCACACTAACCATATACAGGATAAGGTATTGGATTGATAGTCGACATGAAAAATTCAATGAAACGGCCAGGATTTGAACCACGGATCTACTGGTTTCCGCCCAGTCGCTCTGGACTCCTACGAGTCAATTGGATAATTTAATGTCATGACGACAAATTGGCCATGGTAGCTCAATGGATAAGAGTGACTGGACAGAAACCAGTAGATCCGTGGTTCAAATCCTGGCCGTGGAATTGAATTTTTCATTTTGACTCTTATCAATCAGCTCGGTTACTGTTTATTTTCCTATAGCTGCTGCTGCTTGGTGAGGGGTTGTTTGCATCATACTGCTATCTACCGGAAGGAAAACAAATTTATGAATTGAATCAATTGTCTGTATTTCAACATTCATCACACAATTTCTATTTTTCCAAGATAAATATTTTTTCCCAAAACATTAACCCTTTCACCAATATGGACATCACATGACATCCAAGTTAAAATGCCCCAAACCAATATGGATACATACAGACGTTATGCAAATACATGCATTTAATGCTTATTTAATGGCAATTATTTTAATCTTCCTATTTTACAATAAATTTAAATTAGTTCTATAAGAGATGAAAACTTACCCTTAAAGGTTTCTTTTTGAATGATACACCTCAAAACCTGGATAAACACACAAGTGCACATCTTCAGATTCACAGCAAATACTGGTTTTCTTGCAAACTTCTTTTCATGACACACTAGACATTTTCGAAATGGTCACAACTTTTTTTGGTTGTGTAAGTTACGAGCTATTGATATGCATTAAATCCAGGTAAGTCAATGTCTTGCACGAATGTAGATCTCTGCGGATTACTAAACAATAATGTATGGTTACATCCAGCTGGTATAAAAATACTTTTTTTACCATTTAACTGTTTATCGTAAAGAGGGATTGCTAGTAATAACTGATCCACACCACCCATATTTGACCCATTATTTCACCAAACAATGGAGTAGCTAACATGCCATCTTAGACCAGTACATGTCTAATGTAGGTTTACAAATAATATGCAGACTGTCCACTTTATATTCTCCTCCTAGGCTATAAATTGTGTTTACAGGCCAGGCCAGTGATATTGGTAGCCCTTGGTCGGCAACTTCGAGTTTGAGGTTATGATAAAATGAAGCAGTCATTAAATCAGTTTGAAACAGGCATTCCAGTGTCATTAAAACCTTCCTTCTCATACATACCCACAAATACCCTGGGAGAAACCTCATTGCTCAACCCTGAGCTACTCATATTATTGCTTCAAACTGCAGCGCCAACGTCGAACTGTGTGCCACCATCTTTTTATTGCTTCAAAATTAAACTTAAAATTATTCAATATTACAATTATTAAAACAAAAACCATAAATACTTTCGTTGTTACAAATGCTTTTTATCTAAAATTTTATTCTAACCATTTAAATTTCTTCACTTTTCACCAAAAAATTTTAAATATTCATATTTTCTCACTAATCACATAGCTCTTTCAATATTAACTTTTTCATTTAATAACAATATCACTTTTAGCACTCACAATATTCACCAATCACAAACTTTTATATTGAACAATCCACTCAGCCTTATCCTGCTTCATCTCCGCCTACACAACTCCTAATCCATCCCACCTAGTTTGGTTGCCTGGCCACAGCTGCCTATTCTCTCCACTGCCATCTTGATCTTCCCTCCGCCATTTTCCATCCTTCTGGCTGATTGCCTGACAACGGCTGCATACGGCCATCCTTCCTTTGGCTGGATCCGATTGTTCTATCCTCCACCTTGTCTTTCCTCCTATAATCTCCTTCTATAATTTGTATGTCTCTCCTCTTCTTCTTAATATTATTCTTTGTCTGTTTGCCATTCCTAACTTCCCATTGAAATTACTTCTATTAAATTGAATATCTTGATCTCATTCCTCCTATATTTATCTTTGATCTTCATTTTCTTCTTCAATAATATTCAATGGTTCCTCTACAATATTTTGCCTTATTCTCTCTTGTATTCTTTCAGATCTTCTTAAATTTTGCATCTCTAATTGCACAATAACTGGTCTTACTTCTATTCTATCTAATTCCCAAGCTTGTTTGCTTATATAATTGGTCAAAACTTGTAACTAATTAATTCATCTCTGATAACAGAATTTACATGACAACCTGCTAATGTCTGTCTTTCTTCTGATTCCAAAATTCCATATTTCTCGCATTCAAAAACTGCATGCTCTGGATTATCTTGTTTATTACATAAATTACATATATCATTATCCGTTTTATTAATTTTCTTCCAATCTGTTTTATATGGTCCGTGGCCAGTTATATTAGTATTAATCCCTTCGTTGTTTGTATAAAACATAATTTTAGTCTTTCTTTAATACTCTGAAATATTTCATAAACTTCTTCCTTTTGAAAACTCATTCCATTCTTTTTGCCACTTATTCTTCAAGGTATCCTTTATCTCTCAAATTTTATTAGTCCTTACTCCACTAATTTCATGAACCTTCTCCATATTTCCTTTCTTCAACCAAAATTTCGCTCCTCTTAAACATTGATTCTTCACTAACACCTGAAGGAAGTGGGTAATTTTCTTCCTCACTGCTGCCTACATATATACTCAATACCTCTCATAATCGCCACCAATATCCAAATCATGTAGAACAGCAACAGGTCTTCCAGATTTTCTAAAGTGATATCAGAAGCTCACACACATTCTTTCTACGCAAGCTAATTTATTTGCTACATTACTAGGATAAGCCATGGTTAACACTGAAATTTAACCATTTCAAATGTAATTCCTTTCTTGGAAGTGTTGAAAAAAGTGTTACGATAAATTAAATTTAAAGGGAGTCGCTTAATGACACTAAACAACACTTTTAAATTCGACGGCCGGCTGAGGACAGAGGCAAAGTCTCTGAAACATGTTCCGGAAAAATTTAAAAGTGTTGTTTAGTGTCATTAATCGATTCCCTTTAAATTTAATTTCAAATGTGCTATTCATTTAACTCACGATAGCTACAAGAAATCATTTTGAACACTAATTAACTTCAGTTGTGAAGTACTGTAATAAGAGGTACAAATGCTGACAGAGAGGTTTTTTTCTTTCCAGCGTGTGTGTGTGACACAATATATACAATGATTATAGCTTGGTAGCACAAACTAAACCCTAAAACCTTGAACTGGAGAAGTCGCTTATGCAGCTATACATATATACATATTGTTTGTAGGCACACAAAACGACTCAAATATTAGATAAATTCGATGCAATGGCTTTTGCTACACTTAAACAAAGTAGTGACATTTCAACGATTTATTAATATAGTCTCTACTTTATTGATACTGTAGATGTATACTGTCTTTATGGGTTTTAAACCTATTTTATTTTGTTTAAATAACTTAATAAATAAAGATATGAATGTGAATTTATGAAGCATTTAACAATTTAAATGTCTTGTTCTGTTCATTGGGTATCCCTTCCTGGCCCATGAAGGGTTTACATGGCCATCGCTGAAGCAGTTAATTGCCTTAATAACTTAGCTACTGGATTTATTTCATGGCTAAATGACCAATCACGATCTGCCATAACTGATTTATCAACCTATTTATATTTTATACTTCTAGAATGTTCTTTCACTATGGTTTCCAAATTACTTTAGGTCCATTAAACTTTAAACTGTTAAATTGATAAATGCCAGAGTTTTTATCTGAAATATTCTCCTTTTTAGAAAATGTTTAATAAATTTTTTTATATTTATTTTCAGGAACCAAGATTATACCAGATTCTTTAAAAAAATTTAGCTCATCGATTACTAAATTTTTTTACCTTTAAAAGGGTAGAAACACTATTTACATTTTTTATATTTAAATCTTTAAACAATTTTATGTATAAAATCTTCCACTCACTGCATTACCGGTCAGGTGGTTTTGCCTTGTGTTGCTGTTTTTTTTTTATATACCTGGCGGCACTGTCCACAGGTCAGAGCTTTGCTCAGAAGTAGGTTTTACACTGAAGTCGGCATAAGTGGGCCACCAGTTCAGTATGTTGCGAGTGGCAGACATCTGCCATGTTATAATTTATTTCTCGTAAAGCGTGCTTTTAGTTTCTAGCCTGGGACCTGTGCTCGTAAGATCAGAACTGTTGGTAATTTAATATCTAAGGGATTAAACTCCATGTTGAGGAAGGAATAAAAAAAGGTATAAAATAAAATAATATTTAAACAGATCCACCAATTTTTGGTTAGGCATATCGGAAAGGAGCACACCTTCGCCTCGTGTTAGGCGTTGCCCTATACCTTCCTACATTTACTCCATCGTTTCGTCATTTAATATGTTTAAAATCTTGCACCTTTCCCTCTGACAAGGATCGGCGCTAAAGTTGGTAGCTGAGCACAGTTCCGATCCACGGACCTCTGGGTTATGGGCCCAGAACGTTTGTTGAAAGAATTTACAATAAAAATTGAAAAGATTTTGATCCAAACAAAGATTAGCAATTGAAAGTAATGAGTCGGTAATTCAAAAACAAACATCACTTAAATTATCCTTACTTGAACATGTTTCTCAGAATGTTTTGTCCCCATCGTCAGCAGTTATCCGACTGGTTGGATCCGTGGTTTCTTGAAGTGAGTTGGTTGTCCGCGAGATGAACTTCCAAAGAGAGTTTTCAGGCAGCAATTCGAAATTTAAAGTATACTGTTTTTTATAGTTAGCAACTTTTCCCAAACATCGAGTTCGGCTGCATTACTGGCTGATTTTAATAGTTTTATATTTAGTACAATTTCATGATTGGTAGACCAGAAATGGTGTGCTATTGCTGATTTTTCTATTTGTTTGTATTTCATGCATCTCATATGTTCCTGTAACCTAATATGTAAACTTCTTTTGGTTTTTCCTATGTAGAACTTATTGCAATCTGAGCAGTTGATTTTGTATATACCTGATTTATTGTTTTCAGGTACTCGGTCTTTCAGGTTGTTGCATAATAAGTTTTCTAAACTGAATTTATTTATTGGGGCTAGGGTGATGATGTACTTCTTGAATATCTTGTTGAATTTATGATGCATTCTGGGATGATATCCCTTTCCGGCCCAGTGGTTTTGCTCTGAAACCATGTTTTCAAAGCACTTAGCCAAGCAGCCCACTGGCTTCGGATTGAAACCAGCAGCATGTTCCTTTAGCTGGAACCCTCTAGCGTATGACTGCAGTACTGGTTGCAACAACTAAGCAGCGTGGATAGCGCCAGTAGTATTTTAGTGTGGCAGTGTGTCTGATGCTGTGTAGTTTACGCGTGCTTTATTGTTATCTGTTGTGGTGTATTCAATATAATTTCTTTTTTCGAAAACAAAGTAATATATTATTTGTCTTTAGCCTATTTGATGTTATAAGTCTTGTAAGATTACATTTATATTCGGAAGATATTTTTGCAGAAACATTGGAGGTTTCAGTATGAAACCACTGGAATACACAGGTTTGTTTTACAAAATTTCCTATCACAGTTATTTACCTTTATAGAAGTTCATTATGGAAGAAAGACGTTCTACAATTGGATCCAGAGTGTTTAGAGCTAGTGAACTCAACACAGAAATGGTAATGGACATTCTTGCGGAAATTCCAAGCGATCCTGAATCAGAAGTTTCAGAGGATGACACACAATCCGATGAAGTGATGTTGGAAACTAAAGTGGACAATATAAGTTACTGTACCATTAATAATGGACATTCCATGAATATCTACAACACGGAGATGCAAAGATGGATCTCGAGTAGAAATTACATATCCTGCAATTGTAAAGGATTACAGTGCAAATATGGGATTTGTAGACAAAGCCAACATGCTAAAATCAATCTACAAGATTGACAGAAAAGGCAAGAAATGGTGGCATAGAAGTTTTTGGCATTTCCTTGATGTTACTACTGTAAATGCCTTTATCATCTACAAAGAGGTATTGGATCAAACATCAGTTACACTGAAGCAGTTTAGGCTCTCAGTAATCGCTGGTCTATTTGGATCCAAATCATCAACTCCTAACCAGAGGAGGGCAGCCATCCGAACCAACAGATTCAAACCACGGGCCATCTCGTAGATGTGCAGTCTGCAGTAGAGCCAAAGAACCCCATCGTACAAGATCTATGTGCAAAACGTACAATGTAGGACTGTCTGTCAAAAACCAAGAACTGTTTTGCTGAGTTTCATCAGAAGCTGTAACAATGGACTTTGTGTTACGGCCCAGTGGTTTCAGTATGAAACCACAACAAATGTTCAACAATGGACCAATTATTTTTTGTTTTTTTATTTTAAAATGTTGTTTTTAGATCATTAAACATAGTTTTTCAATGATATCACAAATTTTTATTTCTATCTTCTTGGGCCTGAAAGGGATATGTGAATTTCCTGAATTGTGTCTCGGTTTTTGATTCTGTTAATTTTGTGGTATCCAATATGTATTTCGTTTCTTGAATTTCCAAATTTTCTTATCCATTAATTGTTTACTGTATCCATTAATTGCAGCTATGTTAAATACATCACTGTTTCTAACCTTTTGCTTCAAATAAAGATTAGCAAGTTTAACAAAAGTATTAATTCCATATTCAAATTTACAGAACTCTTACCATTTTTTCAAAAACATTAGAAGTTTTACACTTTCACCTAGCAGCAATAACCGCATAAAAACAGTGTAATGTAACCAAGCTGGTGATGCAATCAATGGATTGCAAAAATAGTCCTGAAGGATTTATAATTTTTCAAACAAATAAGTGAAGCTTATTACAATTATTATATTTTGTTGTAATGATGGAAACTGTTTATGCCCTTTTTGTAGGCAACACTTGACTTTTTCCTTTTCGTGGGGAGGGGGGGGGGTTGAAATTGTAGCCCAAAAATGTGAGACATATATTGCATAAAGGGGACTATACTGAAAAAGAATGTTTTTGTCTTCATCAAACCTAGAAAATGATAAGGACAGAAATTTATGTATTTACCCTCGTATCTATATAAACAGAGCGAAGTAGACAATTTGAACCAACTTCATTTAAGGAGTTAAGTCCTCTGTGTGGTTGATAGAATCCACTGCTGCAGATAGAATCCACCAAACTCTCAAATTAGCTCTAAAATTCCCTAACTTTAGGACAAATTTTTTTACATCAATTCTCTTAGGCTTACATTAATAAATCCTGAAACAACATTTCTCCAACAGTTTGTGGCTAAACTACAAACTTATCAGGAGAAACATTCAGTGAACCGACTTAATTCAAGATCCAGCAACTTATTTTTCTGGCTTTCAAAATAAAATGCAGCAATTTAAACATGCACCAGTACATCACAAGACTACAAGAGGTATCTTTGCATACAAAATCAAAATGAGTGTAGCCAGACTTTCGTAAGCTTTAATAGGGTATGAAAATAAATTTTAAAAAATGTCAACCAACCCATAAAGGTCATTTTCTCATCATTGCATGTGCTAAATATCTGGTTAAACTGCAGAAAGATGGCATCCACTTAGGTTGGTATGGAATAACGTCACAGAAACAAGCTGTTGCCAACAGTAGAGTTATGAATTATGCCAACACAGCAAAATGTTGTCACACATTTCCTTTTCCTTGTTATAAACTAGCAATACTATAATGCATAAAGAATTCAGAGCAAAATACAAGTTTAAACCTTCACTTCTTGTACTGCCATCTAAACTATTTTCTTGATAATTTTGGATCCCTCAGAGATGAACAAGGTGGATGATTTATTCAAGAAATCGAAGAGATGAATAGGAGATATCAGGATGGATGAACAATGTGAGCATACTACTGCTGGTGACTGAAAAGAGAAGTGCCTTAATCCGACTTAAACGTTAATGAACACAAGCAATTTTCTAGATAAGGAAAATGTAACTTCACAACTTATTTTACGGATATATAAGTATTTCTATATATTTATTAAACATAAATTTTGTTTTTATTTATTCATTTTGTAACAGACGATTATTACATAAAAACACTTTTCCAATTATTATTTTGTGGTTTGGAAAGAAACCTTAGGGGATAGAGAAAATTGGACAGCATTGCGACTGGATCTCATGGTGATGGGATGTGTGAAGTTTGCGTCCTGTTCCTACAGAATCCTAGGGATGGTATACCATTATGTCATTGGGGCTGGAGCTGACAATAATCGTGCTGTTCTCTTGTAGTTACCCTCACCTACTACAGTTCTCGCCTGAAGATCTTTTTTACCTCGAGCGTAGTATCGAATGGGAAGAGATGAAAATAATTGACTAAACAAATTGAAGAATTGTTTAACTTCTTTTCAGATATTCAAATTTAAATTCCTTCTGGAGTGAATACAAATACATCGTAATACTAAATTAATACATGAATTCCAATGCATCACCATTCCTTTTTTTAATAATTACAATATTTTTCCTTGACAACTCTACACAGATTACTATGCTTACATCCTCTGCAGTGTCCTTGTACAGAACCCCAATTTTGGGTCCTTACTCAACTGTCTCTGCGCAGAACGACGCTAACTCTGCCTATTCTGAACTTATTGATTTTCCATTGCTATGGCAATTCAATAATTTCTTATTGGTTTACAACATCTTTAATTACACAAATTTCATTACCACATTTGGTAATCTTCATAATCCTTTTTTAAATAATTTAACACTCAAACAATATTTCTTAAAAATGTAAACTAAAATTATCAATGGAAATTTTTCAGTATGACTCTGCCCTTTCAATATCATCGTTAAAACATATTAATAATATCCACTTTCCTTTGCTTCCACATCTTCAATCACTTATTTACCTTCAATTGTTCTTTTTAGTCTCGTTCCCTTTCTACTACAAATTTTTAAACATTTCCAATAAATTATTTTCTCAATAAATTCAAAATAACAAAATTGACAACTTTTTAGGGGCTTTGAATTAAAATAAATGCTTCAGCATCATTCAATTTAGCACATCAAAATTAGTTAAGAACACCCTTCAGATTGCAAACCAGTTAACAAAAGTTATATTTTGTAGTTATTAATATAAGAATCTGTGTAACCTATTTATTACTTTAAGCGAGTTGCTTATGCAATTTGGAGTTCAGAAAACATTCCTTACAGAGATGTATATGAAGACACATACGAGGACAATTCAATAAGTAATGCAACACATTTTTTTTCTGAAACGGGTTGTTTTATTCAACATTCAAATATACCATGTTATTCACCAATCTTTTTGCTACACATCTATTTTTCAACGTAATCTCCGTTCAATGCTACAGCTTTATGAAACCTTGAAATGAGGGTCTGTATGCCTGCACGGTACCATTCCAATGGTCGATGTCGGAGCCAACATTGTACTGTATCAATAACTTCATCCGCATAGTGCATCCCATGGATTGCGTCCTTCATTGGGCCAAGCATATGGAAATCCAACAGTGTTAGATCGTGGCTGTAAGGAGGATGCGGAAGAATAGTCCACTGAAGTTTTGTGAGCTCCTCTCGGGTGCGAAGACTTGTGTTAGGTGTTGCATTGTCATGGAGAAGAAGTTTATTCGGATTTTTGTGCCTACAAACATGCTGAAGTCGTTTCTTTAATTTTCGAAAAGTAGCACAATACACTTCAGAGTTGATCGTTTGACCATGGGGAAGGACATCAAACAGAATAACCCCTTCAGCATCCCAGAAGACTAGCCATGACTTTACCAGCTGAGGGTATGGCTTTAAACTTTTTCTTCATAGGGGAGTGGGTGTGGTGTCACTCCATTGATTTCCGTTCTGTTTCAGGTTTGAAGTGATGAATCCATGTTTCATCGCCGGTAACAATGTTTGACAAAAAACTATCACCATCAGCCTCATGACAAGCAAGCAATTCTGCACAGATGATTCTTCTTTGCTCTTTATGGTCTTTGGTTAGGCATTGAGGGACCCAGTGGGAACAAACCTTTGAATATTACACAAATAAAATATTTGCAACAAAAGGCATCAATTATCTTAAGAAAATGGCATTGATTCTTCTTTCTAATGGAGATCGATTTCAAAAACAGTAGATTACAAAGTTGACTAATGATAAAAACAATCTGTTTTTGAAATCAATCTCCATTAGAAAGAAGAATGAACACCGTTTTCTTAAGATAAGTGAAGCCTTTTGTTGCAAATATTTGTGTTTGTGTAATATTCATTGCTTCATTTTCTACGTAAACCTTTGAATATCCCAACTGGTGAACAATTGTGACAGCACTACCAACAGAGACGTCAAGTTGAACAATGAGGTGTTTGACTGAGATCTGGCGATCATCTCGAATGAGAGTGTTTGCACACTCCAACATTGCAGCAGTCACAGTTGTGCACGGCCACCCAGCACGCAGGAGACCAGTTTTGCTTGACCTTGCAGCAATGATGACACACTTTGCCCAATGACTCACCATGCTTTCGTCCACTGCCAGATCACTATAGACATTCTGCAAGCGCCTATGAATATCTAAGATGCCCTGGTTTCCTGCCAAAAGAAATTCAATCACTGCCCATTGTTTGGAACGTACCTCCATTACAAACGCCATTTTAAAAGCTCTGTATAGTGCTGTCACCTATCGGAAGTCAATGAAACTTCACAGGACGAGGTGGCGATGTTTGAAAACGTTCCACACGAAATGTCAGGTTTTTCCAACCAAAATTGGTCAGGAAAAAACAGGTGTTACATTAGTTAATTGATGGAAATTAATCATTTCTTCACACTAGCCATATATAGGTTAAGGTTTTTGATAGAATCAATATGAAAAATTCAATGCCATGGCCGGGATTTGAACCATGGATCTCCTGGTTTCCGTCCGGTCGCTCTAACCCATTGAGCTACCATGGCCAACGTGCCGTCTTGACATTAAAATTCTCCATTTGACTCGTATAATTTCCCCGGTAGACCACTAAGGGTTCTTGCATCTGAGATACAGAGTTTGTGGCGACTTACTATTGTAAGTACTTGAGTCCCAGGCTAGTGGTCTACCGGGGAAATTATACGAGTCAAATGGAGAATTTAAAGTCAAGACGGCACATTGGCCATAGTAGCTCAATGGGTTAGAGCGACTGGACGAAAACCAGGAGATCCGTGGTTCAAATCCCGGCCATGGCATTGAATTTTTCATGTTGACTCTATGTGTAACATTACTTATTGAACTCCCCTCGTAGTAAAAACAATAATAAGAAAAAGTGTCATTAACAGCATACTAATGCACTAATCAAATCAAAAGAAATCGAAACAGACCAGACTAGAGTGGGTAAATGATACTCTTGCCAGTTTCCTTACGAATTACAATATCTAGTTTGCTGACGTAGTGTTGGTATTTTCAGCAGAAGCATGCTTTTACTGTTAGCAACACTCAATCATGACATCATGCCCGCCATATTGCTACGCCATCTTTTTGCAGTCTATCCTACTATTAATATAAAAAGAAAGGTCAATTTTCCAACAATCAATTGAAGCCAGCATACTTAGTTGCAACCCAGTCTAGTTTCCTCCAAAAATTGAGAAAAACAATACAACAGTACACTACAGATAATTATACACCATCTCAGAATACTAGTGCTCTGAAAGAGTGATCCAGAACAATTAAAATAAGGAGTGGTGGGACTGCACACTTCCCTGGCTGATTTAGAATTCATGTAAAGTGAAAAATGTGTATAATGAATAATTATTTCATTGGAAGAGTATGTAGGATTAGTAACGATGGTGTACTTAAAAATGTCTCAGATCTTGCATTTAAAATTGTATATTTGCATATTTAAAATCATATATTAAAACTGGAATAATACCTATTTATCTACAAATAGATGATTTGGATATATTTTATGTGATAATTATTACACATACACTAGAAATTGATTTTAAAATGTTTATCAAAAAGCTGCTATCAAAAAATAGATAATGAAGTGACAAATGAAGAGTAATAAAAGAATTTTCAGTACAGTTACCACCAGATGGCAGTAACCAGTAAATGGTGGTTAGTGATCAAAGAAAGCTATTGTACTCCTGATCATCAACACTGATCTGTTATAGTCCAGTTGATTTGTATTTTGAGTCAGACTAAAAAAATATGGAACTATAAATGCAAGGCTTCTAGTTATGCACATATGCGTTTACACACACTTTCAAATGTTATATTTGGGTCTGTTAAGTCTGGGTCTTTTGGTTTCCAGAAGTTAAGATCAATTATTCATATTTAATTTTATTAATACTAGTTCAAAAGATGTAAAAACAAATATCAGTTCCAGTTTTATATGTATAGATACAGAATGTTAGATGAATTCTCAGAATTCACATTATAGAGTTGTGTGCTTTTGTAATAATATTCTACCCCTTGTCCACTAATAAAATAAAATATGAAATTTCTTATATATCCTCATCTTGGTTGTCAATCATGAAATTTTGCTGGATGCTCATGCAAATGTTAACCGTTCCCAATACTTGAGATTTTTATTCAATCTTTTAACGTTTAAGCAAACATTTATGGTTAATTTACAGACAATGGGGATTCTTTATCTTTGGTGTAACTATAATAGAACAGCCAATAGTCATAGGAAAAGCCATTGGACATGGCATGCATGCAAATGTGATAACGTAAGATTTACTTGCTGTTGTAGCTCAGTGGCAGGAGCATACATCCTTTGTGTCTGGGAGTGCAATGTGAGGGACTTTCTTTTTTATGAACAGAGCAGGGCACTGGTACCATCTTCCCCTAGCATGCATTTATATTTTACAAATTCTCCTGTACAGATTTATCCCTAGAACCCTGAAACTAGTTACTGTCACATTCAATGCAAATAGTTAGGGGGCAAACCATTAATTCATTTAAGGTCTCTGAAGAGCCATATTACATGTGTTTATTTTCATTGGCTTTTAAAATGTATTTTACAATAGTGAAAGTGTTTTTGTATAGAAAAATGCGAAATATTGAGTTTCTGGTCCATATGATGCAAAGTTAGCTTAAGTTGAAAATCCGTCACCTGTAAATTTGTGCAACAGCTGTGTAACCTTTCGATGAATAAAGGTTTTAAATGAATGCACGAAATGTTTGCTGGACAAAGCCATTACAGCCCACCCACCCTCCCAGTTGAGAAACATTCCTTATATAGGCAAATCAAGTACTATATTAAGAGGCAACTAAGTAACACAATAGGCAAAAGTTACAAAATGGAGGCTGTCAACACTGAAGAACATTGGGGTTATCGAACTGATGTTTCAGTTATGTTATCCCGTCACTTTAATCAGCTGCAACTGCTAAATTCCTCTATTTATATAAAAACATCCCTTAGCCACACTTTGGAGTTAAGGCCCCTAATATCCCAGCTATGCCTCGCAGCTTAGTGTCAACAACAAACACACTTTCCGCTAAATTTGGCGTGCAAGTGTACACAACAGATGACAGCTGCAGGAATTTCCATTATGTCCGAGATGGATGCAGGTGTTATATACATGTGCTGGCTACTGTGACGCAACCATTGGTTTTCAAAATAAAGTGCTTATTATCAACATTGTTAAACAAAGGTAGAGTCAGACTGAAAAATTCAATGCCACAATTGGATTTGAACAATGGATCTCCCTGTCTCCATCCAGTTGCTCTTAACCACTGAGCTACTGTGGCCAACATGCCAGCATGACATTAAATTCTCCAACTGACTTGTATATTCCCCGGTATACCACTTGGGGTTCTCATATACAATGAGATATGCACCAAGAGAACCCTGAGTGGTATATCGGAGAATATACGAGTCAGTTGAATTTAATGTCATGCTGGAATGCTGGTAGTTCAATGGTTAACAGCAACCGGATGAGATTCATGAGAACCATGGATCCATGGTTCAAATCCCACCTATGGCATTGAATTTTTCAATCTGAATATATCTATCCAAACCATAGCCATTGGTTAACAGCAACCGGATGAGATTCATGAGAACCATGGATCCATGGTTCAAATCCCACCTATGGCATTGAATTTTTCAATCTGAATATATCTATCCAAACCATAGCCAATGGCTATGGTAATAAATCTAAAAATAGTGGTTTAACTATGAAGTCTGGGACTTAAGTACTTACAGCATAAGTTGCCACAAAAGGTGCGTATCTCATTGTATATGAGAACCCTGAGTGGTATACCAGGAAATATATGAGCTAGTTGGAGAGTTTGTCATGCCAGCATGTTGGCCACTAAGAACAACCAGATGGAGGCCGGTAGATCTGTGATTCAAATCCCGGCTGTGGCATTGAATTTTTCAGTCTGGCTCTACCTATCCAAACAATAGCCTACATACAGCTAGTATTGAAGAACAATTAATTTCCATTGTTATACATAGATAATCAGGAATCCTTATTTCAGTGTATTTTAGTGAATATTCAGTGGTTATTCATTAAATTAGGTATGTAATACATGCTTTGTTGATTTCAAGACTATTTATCATATAGAACATCAACCAAACATTGCACAATATAAGCAAAAACATGTAACTAACAATCTTGGTCAATATGCAGCCTGGCAACAGAAATTTCTCTGAAGGAAACTGATACTTTTAGGACTTTCCTGAGTGTTTATTACATATGTCTATAATAATGCTTACAACACTTTTGCTGTGTTCGCAATGATCGAATTTTTATCCTTATATTCAACTTCTATTTCAAACACATGTATTAACAATTAAAATTATACTATGTGTGCACTGAGACACACTGTACTTCACATACCACAAATGTTCTTTCAATATGTTTTGCCTCCTCTTGAAGGCATTATCAGATTGTCAACTGACTAGAGCTTTGGTTGTTCCAGCTGATAATGGTTCTCCGGAGATGAGACATCTGGCACCAATCCAATGAGGTTAAGTAAAACATTTTCTTCCAATGGAATTTCAAGATTCTTTAAATTTGTTTCAAATTTCTTTATATAAATATTTTCCCAGATGTTTAAGTCTTGATTCATGTGAACTGATTTTAGTAGTTGGTTTTTTTTTACACAAATATAAATATTTGCTGCTAAATCTACACTTATCTTAAGAAATTGATGTTAATACTTCTTTCTTCTTTCTAATGGAAATCGATTTCGAAGGCAAATCGCATTCGTCCTCAGTCCATCAAAAACAAAACTCCGTTGTCAAGGAAATCTCGGTTACCATGTTTTTTTCTTTTGTTATGTTATGTTTTCAGCATTAACAACATCTGAAGACGAAACAAACCTAAGAACAGAATCAACTGCCAGTATGTCAAAATTCATTATGCGATGTTTATTTTTTAAAATAAATATCTTTTTCCAAACTATTAAATCTATGGGACCATTTAATTGTTTTAATAATTTAACTTCGGGATTTATTTCATGGTTAAATGACCAAAAATTATCTGCTACAGCCATTTAAATTATCATATTTGGTCATTTTTACCATTAAATAAATCCCAAAGTTAAATTATTAAAACAATTAAATGGTCCCATAGATTTAATGGTTTGAGAAGAGATATTTATTTTAAAAAAATAAACATCGCATAATGAATTTTGACATACCGGCAGTTGATTCTGTTTTTAGGTTTGTTTCGTCTTCAGATGTTGGTAATGCTGAAAACAACGTAACAAAAGAAAAAACATAGTACCGAGATTTCCTTGACAACGGAGTTTGTTTTTGATGGACTGAGGACGAATGCGATTTGCCTTTGAAATCGATTTCCATTAGAAAGAAGTATTAACATCAATTTCTTAAGATAAGTGGAGATTTAGTAGCAAATATTTATATTCGTGTAATATTTATTGCTTCACTGTAACTAGCTTCATTTTCTATGTAATCAGTTGGTTTTTTTTTTTTTTTTTTTTTTTTTTTTTTTTTTTTTTTTTTTTTTTTTTTTTTTTTTTTTTTTTTTTTTTGTTCTAGGCTGTAGTTATGATCCCAGAAATGTGCTGCTACTGTGGATTTATGTTTCTTCTGCATGATGTTCCCAAAGTGTTGTTTTAATCTGGTTTCAATGTTATGTTTCATCTTTCTATTGGAACCAGATTAAAAGAACACTTTAGGAACATCAAGCAAAAAGAAACAGCTAAAATCAAAGTAACAGTACATTTCAGGGAACATAACCACAGCATAGAACAAAAAGCCCAACTACTAAGATCAGTTCACACGAATCAAGAATTAAACATCTAGGAAAACATTTATATAAAGAAATATGAAACACATTTAATGAATTTTGACATTTCATTGAGAGAAAATATTTTAATCAGCATCATTGTATCACCATCAGATGCCTCATCTCTGGAGAACCATTATTAGCTGGAGCACCACAGCTCCAGCCAGTCGACTCTAGTCAGCACCGGTTACCCCGCATGGCTTGCGGGCATCCGAGATAACCTAGGAGCAAATCCGAACAGCAGCTAAAGCTGAGCTCCACATAATCCTTCCAAGCTGCTTGGCATAAAAATTATTTACCCAAAAAAAAGTACACATATAAAACACCAGGGTGCAAGGTGTTGCATCCTGTCCATCAACCCCCAGGTACATACTAGTAACCTCATAAAAATTCACCATTCTAAAAACCTACATTTCACCCTACAATATCCCGATATCTACCTTACCTGCGGTAAAAACCTTAACGGGTGGGCACGCAGCAAAAACCTTCTGGCTTTATACAGCCAGTCAGCACCGCATGGCACGGCATGGCCAGCCAGTCGACTTCTTGATAATGCCTTCAAGTGGAGGAAAAACACATTGAAGGAAGATATGTGCTATGTGAAGTACAGTGTCTCAGTCGACTCGTATAATTTTAATTACTACATTCAGTGTCAAATCCAATTTAGCTTTTCAAATTACATGTATTAATACTAATAGTTTTGTATTGTTTTCCATGGAAACAATGCATCATTGAAATTGTGCCACTATAAGCTGAAAACATGTACAGACAATAACTCAAAAGGAGTTCCACTGAAGCGTTTTCATAAGCAAATCATATACGATGCTGTGGGTTTTACAAAACTTCCCCTTCCCCCAGTCCTTGGAATCATAAGGTTAAGTAAACAATTTGCTAACAAACAGACATGTTCATAAATACCATACAAGATGAATGCAATATTCCTGTGCATTATTCTAGAATAATGCATGTCATAATCCTCATTTCTAAGACATAAATTTCTTCCACTCAATGTTTCGGCTAAATTATTATACCCAAGACAAATTTGAAAAGTAGAGAAAGAGTTAACAAAAAGGGTCATAAACATCAAATTATTGATGGCAGAAGTACATAAAGGCTGTTACAAAACTGCCCACCCTTTTATAGCGTTTTTATATAATTGTTGTGTGTCAGACCAAAACAAAGTCATAACTGCACTGCTGAACAAGGATGACTGCTGCCAGCCAAACATTGAGTTTCAGCCAGAATGATGTTTCAGTTGCAATACAGAAAACTTATGGAAGAAGCCAACAGAAAAGTTACATATAAATTTGAAATTGACCAATTAATAAATAGGAAAGATGTAACTGGATTCATTAGGGCAAGAAGACTCCCTATGGTTCAGTTGTGCTATGTGGAAGAAAGTACAAAGTTGTTCTAAATGTCAGGGGTTCATGAATTTTTTTTAAAAAATAGGAAAATATACCATTTTTTG
Organism: Mantis religiosa; assembly: GCA_030765055.1. NCBI lineage: Eukaryota > Metazoa > Arthropoda > Insecta > Mantodea > Mantidae > Mantis > Mantis religiosa. The sequence continues at coordinate 143,236,201 of CM060949.1, forward strand.
TTGCAGTAACGGACAAACTGTCATGGTTGTTTTGCATCAAATGTAGTGACATCAGTTACCACCAGATGGCAGTAACAGCAGTATATGGCAGTTAGTGGTAAGAAGAAAGCTTTTAGTACTCCTTATCATCAACACCAATCCATTACCCTAGTCCAGCGCCATTTTCGGACAAAGGGAAGCAGCCTATCTTCGACAACTCTATTCAGAGATCATACATACAATTTGTGCATATGGCTGTTTGTGCAAAGGACAAATCAGTGGGTGTCCCACTGTCACAAGCAAATGTGAATTAGATGACATTTATCTCCGTATCTCTAAGAAATCAACTATAAGAAAGTTCATCACACACAGTATGGGAGGTGTTATGAAGATGCCTAAAGGCAAAGACATATTGCCTACAACTATGTCAAGCCCTAACAGCTAATGACAGTTTTGTATTTCAATTTTTGCATGGCACTGCAGGAATGTTTTGAAGAAGAGGGTTTATGGGTTTTCTTGACAGATTAGTTTTCAGTGACAAAAATACTTTTCATGTGAATGAAAAGGTGAACAAACAAAATGTTTATATTTGGAGCACAACAAACCCCATTGTTGCATAGAACATGCGCAAGACTCCCCTAAGGTGAATCTGTTCTGTGCCATTTCCAACATGAAATGGCCTGTTCTTCAATGAACAGACAGTGACGGGGCTGACTTACCTAGACATGCTCACAGAATGACTTATCCCAGCTCGAGTGACAAAAGGGACCTCTATATGCTGGAACAGGATGATGCACTACAGAGGTCAGATCACCTTTAAATCAAGAATTTCTACAACAATGGATGGGATGCAGAATGGAAGATGATCTGATGCTTTTACTCTTTCCACCACATTCACCAGATCTTACACCATGTGATTTCCTCTTATAGAAATATGCTTAAGATCAGATATTTGCTCCTCCTCCTCTACCAGTGGATATTCAGGAACTGAAGCAGCACATCCGAGCCGCCTTCAAAACCATTATCGTTGCCATGTTCAATCATGTGTGGGAAGAGTTGGACAATAAGTAGATGTGTATAGTGACAAAAGGTGCACATGTTGAGCATTTGTAATGTATGTAAAAAAAAAATTGAATTACAGTATACAATTAAACAAAAATCATATTCCTATGTCAATTGCACAGTGAGTTTATGCATTTTTGTAACCCCAACAGTCATTTAGAATAACCCTGTAGTATACATAAGAATATGGTGGATGCAAGGATTTATTCAGCACAAAGAATAGGATAGCCTAGGATAATATGGATTGATTGTAGTCTGCAGAAACTAAAAGCTATGAAGGTGACATGGTGGTGTGAGAAAGTAAGAGATAGGATAGAAAGGAGGCTGATTATGAAGGAGGCCAAGGCTTACGCAGGGCTGCTGCACCTATACTGATAGCTGCAGTTTAAGACTGAGGGCTGTAAATATATTGGCTATGGTTTGAAGCTCAGGGCCCTCAAGCTGTGTATAGAGTTTAACAGCATGTTGACATCTATGTCAGAACATACTATGGTGCTACCTTCAGTGAGATTGGAAACTGAGGTTTAGAACAAGGCCAGCTGAAGAGAAATATTCCTACAAGTCTTAACAGTTTATCGAACGTTTTCACCTATTTTTCCTTGATGAAACCTAATTTCTTAAAGAAAATTGATAAAGCTACTACATTCAGTTATGTATTACAAGTGGCAAAGTAAGTGAAATACATTATAGCTATATGGTATAATGTATTCACCTCAGGATTCTTTTTAGGTAGTCTGTAAGGACGGTTTAGGTAGTTTATAAGGAAGCTATCTTGTAAGAAAAGCAGATTATTATCCAGAAAATGAGCTGCTAGATAAAAGAAATGGAATATAGTGCAATCAATATGTTGTTTATCCCTGATAATTTTGAAAGCTTTGGGCAGTCAAGATTCACTTTCCCCAAATTTGATTTTATTCTAAAAACACCAGTATAAGCAAACTTCCTAGGAGAACGAAATTTTTTTTATTATTTGCGGATGCTCTTTAAATTCCAAAGTACTTGGTTCCATTTCACTATTGCAACTGTGAGATGTAACCTATCATGGAGTTTATCTGCTCAAGCACCTGTTCTTGTGATGAGGATTACTATGTTGGGGATTTGGCACCAAAACTTGTGGTTTATTGTACCTAAGTCCCAAGTGGGGCATCCCTGGAAGGAAGAAAGGATGAGACGAGAGGAGACAAGAGGGCAGCTGACCCAAAGAATCATGACGCACCAAGAAACCTGCCAATACTTCTACCCTGAAAGAGAAACTAGATGACAGATATGAAATAATGGAGCTGAAATGAAGGAACACGAAATTTGGAAGATGATCTTATGAAGTGCAATCAGGATTAACAAACACAGGGTAAAATGTGGTCAAATTTAAGTTACTTTAGGATCCTAACAGTTCCTTCAAAGGTTAAGGGAAGGAGAGTTTCTACAGCAACAACAGTAATCACTCCTCTTTTAGGACATACAGCATAACTTCAACCAATTAAGCAAGCCATTTCCCTTCATCTCATTGAGTTCTGCTAAAAGTGTTATGGTGTTGTCATGTTGATGCACGTGTCTTGTAGATATTGTTTGTAGCCATGCATAATCTAAGCATACCTAATTATTTGGTTACAGTTTACCTTTTATAAAACCTGGTTTCTTTGTTATTTATTATTTCATTTGTGTACTAATATTTCATAATCAGTATTTTAGTGTTATTGTTAGCATAAGGATACAATGTCCAAAACTACAAGCACCACTCAAAAAAAGAGGTAGACCAAGAACAAGCTCCCCCAAGAAAAGATATTCAAAAGTAGGACAGAGATGTACACTATGTGGACAAGCAGGGGAATTGTGTGCATTGTGTGATTATGTCCTTTTTTTTGTGGGGGGGGGGGGGAGGAAGGAACACTTAGTTATGCCATTTCTCTTAGAGCAATGCACAGCTGAACATTCTAAGGTTTTAGAAATGTAACATGTGTTAAACCTTCAGTAAGTACACCTCAAGTTAAAATACATGTTCTGAATTTGTTAGTTTTGAAAAGGCTTTCTGTTTTGCACTTGCTAATCTAATATGGCATACGGAGATAGTTGATGTTCTAAAAACTTCTATTTTACGTTCAGGAAATTCATTCACTAAACTATTATGTTTAACACCAAAACCTATATTGGCTTCTCTTGCTTATTCTTAATACCGGTTTTCTAAGAAACACTCCAAGGCAGAAGTGTTACAGAAAACAGATTTCAATTCTGCTGAATATTTTCAGCATTGCCTCAATTTCATCTGTACAATGCATTAACAGAGTATTGTTCAAAACTGTTGCTATGTGTTAGAAATATAAATATCAATAAGTTACTTTAGGTAGTTTTAGCACTCTCTTCTAAACATCATGTGCGTCAAGGTGTTCATAAGCGTTATTCAGGATCCTAAAGAAATTTTAATTCTACCAAAAAAGGTTTTTATTTTAAAACAAAACCCTTATAAAATAATGGGTTTGAACAACTCCTTGTGAAACAAAATGATAGACAAGTATGTGAATGTGGGAAAGGACGTAATTATATTGTAATAAAATACAATTTTCTTATTTAATAGTTGTAATGCCCAGTACCAAATGAGCATTTCCAAAACAAGTTTCCATAGCAAAGTGGATAAAGTATTGAAATGTCAAGTTGGAATCTTGTCAGATCAAGTATTCTAGAGATAAGATGGATTATAAATTATGGTATGTATTGTGTGTAGTTATCTAAGACACTGAGTAAAAGGATAGAAAAGGAAAGAAAATGAGCAAAGAGCAAAAAAAAAAAAAAAAAAAAAAAAAAAAAAAAAAAATCAGAAATTACTTTTTATTTATGACAGTTTCCTAAACAAAATCCCTCACATGCCTCTCCCATTAGAGTGTAAGACTGGCACAAGACATGGCAAAAAGAGTTAGTGGCCTCTCCAAAATATCCTAAGAAGAAATATGGTTTATTTTACAACAGCATGCTACATAAATGATGCTAATAGAACACTGAAAGCTGCTAGGTTTGTTCTTTTTCTTCTTAATTACTTCCAGCAAATGTGAGAATTCCCATGTTCCCCTGAACCTGGAGTGAGTATGGAGTTTTAGGGCCCATCGAGAGCTAGGGCCCATCGAGAGCTAGGTCATTTGGGTCTACCCTGAATCTGGATCACTGGGGCTTAGCTTCATTGATCCTACAGCTACAACCCATCATTCAGCAATTATGGTGAAAACTGCTTCATACCTCTTATAAAAGCCACATGCTGTGCAGCACAAAATTGTCAATTACTTAGCTATGATAAATTACAGTGAATTTTGTGAATAATTTGCTAGCTATTCATGATACTCATATGTTGAGGCTTTGAACAACTTTGCATGAGGAAAAAATTATGGAGGGTGCCACTTACAGAACTGAGACAGGAAAAATTGGAAACAAGGCAAGGTTCAAAGTATGTTTTTCCACAAAAGGAAATTTACAATAAATTCCTCTTGGGCTATCAAACTGTTGAAAATTAGAGCATTAGACAACTTGGCAAATGAATAACAAATTTTGATCAATAATTATACAATTGCTCCCCAAATTAATCTACCACATAAACAATAACATGCTGGATCAACTTACATTTTACAAACTGTAGGATAAAGCTTTCCCAGAACATTTTCTTGCTAATGACGTAACTTAACTGATAATTCATTAAGTAACCCATTATTAAACAAAACTGATGTTACATTTGATGCATTTTCTTGGAGACATTTTCTAACGGAGGACAGCAGAAATAGGATACGAATTCAAAGGAAGAGAGATTCAACCAACCCCATCATCTCTCTTAACATGCACCATTCACATATCATTTAGCATATTTCTTAGATAACTGGCTCAATCACTGGATAGTACCACCTGTTCTCCTAGCAAAAACTCTTTATAATGCAACTACACTGAAAGTAACTGACCAAAGAACCACAGTCTTATCCCAATTTCCATTTTGTTCCTAGTAAGGTAAAAGTTAACTCTAACTTACCTTTTTACACCAAAACTTTACCACACATTTTAGACGATGTAAATCAGAATTAGCTCAGCGAAATATATGTTACATACCCAAAATGTCACCGTGCTTTTTGAAGCGGTCCTCCAAATCTTTCTTGGACATTTCATTCGTTGGTATATTTCCTACATATATTCGAGCATTTGCTGTGCTGGGATCTGTCATCATATTACCCGGACCATCTTTATAGTCCCGGTCACGGTCTCTATCCCTGTAACTCATAGTGCAGCAGCAATCCTGTAATAGTTAATAATCTGGGTGTATCGTGTTAATCTTCTTGTAACCTGCAAAAAAAAAAGGGAAAGCTCTTTTTGAAATACTTCACATGACCGGCAACAACCAAGATGGAGCCCGCTAAATGAAACTACTTTTACGGCTTCTAATGCGCAGCTGTCGGCCTTTCGTTTGATTTACCTTCTTCCGTGTATTTCTTTACACTGTATAAGCTGATTAAGATTATTTTAGTATAAAAAGAACGATACTTTTATTTTAATATTGAGAACCTACACTTCTTTAATTCACACTCTTCAGCTTCCCAGCTTCTATTCTTCAGATCTGCCAACATACGAAGATCACCGACCAAACAACCAAATGATTTAATACTGCAAAATTACCAACCTACGAAGACTGAATTCTACAGCATATTCGAAGCGAAAGACAACAAACATTTCCAAAGTAGCAGAATCCCAAACATAGTTTTTTATACTTTTTCAAATAGTATGTCTTCTTCCTACATGGTAGTTATGAGAATCGTCCTAAACAATGATAATCCAGGAAATATTAGCTTCGAGCTTCCTGAATAAAAAACAGCAATTTTTACATTCTCTACTATATTTATACTAAACAGTAAACGTATTGCAATCCAACCACACATTCGCCATAATATTTCGGCGTAAATACGTTTTGAAGTCTCATGAAATAAAAAAGCTCTTTTACTTTCTCCATTACCTACACTAAAGCCCGATTTCACCAACAGATGTTAAGTCTTAACACGTAATTAGCAATAGTTATAACAAAAATTGCATTTCACCAACAAGTCTTACCTTGAGACCAGTGTTAAAATAACAAAATATAGTTCTATTGTCCTAAAAATTGTAAATGGTCAAGATGACGGGCGTGAACGGAGCTGTTGATGTCGATTTGCTATATTTAAAACCGTCTAAATTGCATTCGTAATAGAGCACGGCCTGTGAGGAGAAATGATTTTGAGGAGCTATTACAGAGGTACAGACTGTCGAAACAAGTTACTATGAAGGTTACTGTGGAAGTACAAGAGAGGTTAGAACATGCATCGAAAGGAATATGGCTTTGCTTCAAGTATCAATAACTTTGCGATTTTATAATTCACTGAATTGTGTGGATAATAAACTGTCTACCTCCCGTCTTGCAAGGTTTAAGTCACTTGTCACTTGTCCTTCGCACATCCGTTTAAATTTACGTAATAGTGACGAAGTTCTTTCGTGCTTCCACTAGTGACACATGCATTTGAATTAAATTCATTTCCGATTTTTTTCCACGCGACCTCTTTCTCTTTTACATTCCCCGCATCCATCCTCTTATTTTCCACGATTTCCTTATACTTCGTTACCAATTCAATTAACAATTTTTTTTCCATCCATAAAAAATTTGTCTCATGGCTTTTGTTTACGATTTTTTACCCATACTTTTTAAGCTGTGTACAGACCAAAATGAAAACAAAAGCGCATGCTAAGCTCTAAGGACCCTGGGCTCATTTGAGCATATCATTTCACCCATTCCATTTATCGTCCGATATGACAACGTTGGAGGACGTAAACTGAAAAAACAAAGTTCATCGCAGTACGTTCTGAAAATAATACGACTCATTCATAGCCTACTATAGCTGTAATATTTACGAGTGTCTTGGCGTTAACACATGTTTGTTAACATTTTCAGAAAACAGGTTGGTGAAATGCAAGAAATTTAACAGCTTTATTAGCGCTGTGATAATTGTTACGTTACATTTGTTGACGTCGATGTTAATATCTGTTGGTGAAATCGGGCACTTAGGCTAACTATTTAATTCCATCCGTTAACGATATCTCACCGAAAATGCAGGTTTTGGGACCTTCCAATCTAGGGGAAAAAACATTTTTAGAACAAAAATGTGTGTGTGTGTGTGTGTGTGTGTGTGTGTGTGTGTGTGTGTGTGTGTGTGTGTGTGTGTGTGTGTGTGTGTGTGTGTGTGTGTGTGTGTGTGTGTGTGTGTGTGTGTGTGTGAACAGCACAACTCAAAAACACTTGCAAACTTGGAAAATGCAATAGATGGAACCAGGGATGGGAAGGATTGCACTGCAAGTGTAAATTTGCACTCCCTATCTCCACAACCAGGTGGACAGACTTAACTAACCAAGTTGACCCTGTTTATTGTCGCATGTCGTCTTATCAATGCACAGGTGGATTACATATGCAACATGAGTGAAAGCTTAATCGTGATTGGAAGAGAACAAGCTTTTTTCCCCTTTACTATGATAAAGCACAGTGCTTGATATGTGCTGCAAATTTGGAAACACTACAAGCTTCACCCTAATGAGGCATTTCAATGTGGCTCATGCTGAAGCCTATAAACCTTTAAAGCAACATACCTTTGCGCAGTTCAGGTATACATGCTTTGGATTTGTACCCATTAACGCCGAAAACATTTTGCAGGCAAATTAGTGGCCATGTTTGATACTACTTATCAACTGTATAGTATATTGACACTGAACAAAGGCCTACTATCAGTAGCGTTTTGTATGAATATGTTCAGTATGTTCTGCGTACATGTTCATTTATTTTGCAGCACGACATGAAAAACACGAATATTTAAAATGAAACCACCAAGGATAAGAACGGTGCAAAATAAGATAGCATCATTACGACTACGCCACTAACAATGTACTTTGCAAACAATTTCAATGCACTTTTAAGATAGTGACATTTATTTTTTCAGAAAACCCTATAGAAACTATTTTAATGTCATAGCAGCATAAAGGAAATAAAGCTACATAACAAAAATTTTATAACAAAACAAAGATTATAAACAGGTAAATTATATAGAGCTTTAGTCAGTTCAGGGTATGGCTAAAGACAGTAATGTGGTAAGAGGCGATTTTTCAATAATGCCAATATGAGCCGTTTAGCATTGCCGTTCATCACCAGTTCTCTAGTATAGTTAACCTTTGCGTTTACCTAGCCAACTCTTGAGTTCAAAAGTCTATATTTGATTTCGTTTCAAAAGCCGTTTCATTCAACTCGAATTAACGTCACTGTGGCATATGTCACCTGTCTGTTTACCTGTCAGATAGAACGAAAGGGTAGGAGGTGATTGTAGGGATAAAGCAATTCATACATTGGGTGCTAGTCTTTCCGGCCTTTAGATAGACAAACTCTTATTGAAGAAAAAAACGTAGGTAAATATAGTTACAGCACAATTTGTTCTGATACATTTGTGTGCGTAAGTGTGTACGGAGTTAACAATTTCGGAGTTATTCGTTGTAATGGCCTGACTTATCCAATATGAACTTATACTTTCTCAAATGGAAAATAATTATTCACCTTTTACATCTTGAAAATGAAAAGAGAAACTGATTTCAAATTAAGCACATAGCCGTAATCACGTTTAAAGATTTGATACTCGCTTAAAACTAGCTGCATTCCTATATTTCCTTGTAGCTGCAAAGAAAACAGGATTCAAGTAGCTCTTGCGAATACTTAAGTAGAATAATATGAAGAACATGAAAAACATCTTTTGGAGTTGTCAACAGCCACTCCACCACCTGGTGCACCTCTTTATCAGGAATGGAATTTCTTTCTTCCCATTGCCTCTTTGAGAGTTTCTTTTAATTAACGTCCTCCAATGTAACCTATGACGTGTGAATGAATGAGCTTATGCGCAAATAAGCCCTAGGTCCACAGATCTTTGCGTTAACCAGCAATAATCTTTCAGGGTAAGGGAAATGAGCGGAAAAAATAACCTTAACCAGATAACTCACACTGGCCCAGAATCGAGCTCTGGACTTCTTGAACGTGACATGCACGTTAACACCTACGCCTCATAAAGGGGTCCCCAATGAGTGGTTCAAATATGTGGTAATCATTCAGTACGACTTTCGGTGTGCATGGCAGAAGTGCAAGAGTATCCAAATGCTATAGCACTCTCTTGCAGACATTTTGCAAAATTAAGCATATAATCATATGATGTACTGTGACGTGACTAACGTTCATATTTGCGGCTACTTCATCCACCTCGTATGGTGGTTTTCCTTCAAAATGACCCCAAATGTTGAAGTAGACAGCAGCTAAAACTGAGCTCCACATAATCTTCTAAGCTGTTTGGCATCAAAATTTTCCAACTAAATAACTAACTTTAAAATTAAAACTCCAGTGTGCAAGGTATTGCATCCTTTCCTACAACTTGAAGGTACATAAAATTGTAACCTCAAAAGAAACTCCAACCTCAAAACCCACAACACATCCTACATAATCCCAAATGAAAAACCTTACCTGCGGTAAAACCCTTAATGAGTGGGCACGCAGTAAAAACCTTCTGACTTTATACAGCCAGTCAGCACTAAGGACGGACGGACGGACTGGCATAATAACGCGGTGTGCCTAGCACGGATGCAGAGCGTCTGTCAGAGTAGTCACAATTTTCCGAATCTTCTACTCCACTCCTACATCTGCTGCAATGATCGACATGCATTACCAAACTGGAAGTTGGGTCACCGATAGATTTCAATCATGCCGTTACTGCTCAGAAAACATGGCAGAACCAACACCAACTCCAATACTCAGACCTTAATACAGATTCCAAGATGGCGCCCGTCGAAGCCCAGCGACTCTCGTTACGCAAATAGGAAAGTATATACAATGGACATAATATACTCCTTATTAAGAAGCAGTAAGATAACTCCTAAGCATTTATCACTTTACACTTTCAACCAAAACGTGTAATAACGTAAATAAAAAGTACCATGACAAATCCTAATCGTTTATCACATATAATAGCACGACCCACAGCATTTTCCAACTTATAATCAAAATTTAACTTACAAGGCATGACAACTCATAAGCATTTAACACTTTTCACAGTAAAACATAGAGGAAAACATGATTAAATTAAACAAAAGTTAAGTTTTTCTTCAACACAACAGAAATGGTAAAATCAAGAACACATGTACAAGAAAAGAAAGAAAGAAAAACAAAACGAAAAAGCTAACCTGAAATATTTACTGGCTGCTAAGTTAGAGCTCCTTCCTCACCATGTTCATCATTGGCTTTTCTTTTGGTTTCTCTATTTTACACTTTTTTGGATAAGTGTTCAGACACATTTTTTTTCATTTAACATTTTGTGTAATTGTTCATGGATGTGCTTGCCAGAACTTTCACACACTTCTTCGCTTTGACAAGTAAAGGCTCATTTATATTATTTTCTTTTTTGTGTGAGTGTTCTAAGCCAGAGGTGCTTGTACATCTTTGTTAAAAATTGCCTTAGATACACAGAATGTGGTAATGTCAATATATTAGCCTTTCTTATTGTTTCATATGCTTCTGGATATGCATATGAAATGTTTGTAGCCCATATCAAAACATCTGGTGAATATTTAATCCGACTAGCACAGGCTAGCTCCAGCTGTTCTAAAGCAAACTTTATCTTACTAGACTGTATCGTCATCTGTAGCAAGTAATAGTTTCTTTTATATTGTTTACATAGTTACCTTTTCTGAAGAACATACCTACTGCTTATACTATAATATTTAAGAGAACTCACCAGATTGTCCAGTTTACTCCATGTGTCAAATTTGAAGGCGGCAGTTCCCTCACATTGCAAGATCCATCTAACATTTTCCACTGGTAGGTTCATAATATTGCAAAACACACTCACTTCTAGGTTATGAAATACTTTGAAGTTCACATTAAGTGAAGCAACATCAGTGAAGCTGGGATCTTGAACGTTACTGAAAAGAACATAACTAAACATCTTTAATAATGCCTATGAATGTGTAAAAATCTTTCCTCACCACTTCTGTTTTTAAGGACTCAAAACTGCCAATAACATCCTGTGCACACCAATTATTAAAATTCTCTTCATTCTCAGCAAAATGTTTTGCATGCGTTCTTCAGGATTTCGTCTTTTCTGGTTGAACTTTACTGTGTGTTAGGATGGCTGATTCTTAAAAATCGTAGGGCAGGCATCATCAACTAATTTTGTTACTTTTCGAGGAACACGAATTGGTTCCCCATCATTTGCTGGAAAAATGTCTTCCTTAACCACAAAGTCTGTTGAAAATGATGAACACAAACTACAGTTTTGTCATTTACTTCCAAATGTTTACGATGTATGTTCCTGTACCACTTAGCCCACAAAGATTCTTTTTAGGAAATTTAAATATTGTCGTATGACGTTCGCTACCATAATTAGATTTGCAGTTGGGAACAGAACAAGAACGACCCTTTCGACAATATTTTACACTACTATACATTTACATAAACTTTATAACTTAATGTTATGTTAAAAGCTCAATATAAACTAACTCGTTGGTCACTACTTGCCACTTTAATGTGAATTACTTTAATTCTGCAAACACACAATCAAAGTAAACAAATACATGCTTCACTAGGTGGATATAACCTAACATAAAATGCTGGGCCACGAGCGGCGCCATTTTTGCTACAATCGATACTCGTATTATGGTCTGAGAATTGTAGTTGGTGTTGGCACAACGCTGTTCCTTCTTAGTGCGTTTTGCAAGCAGGGTAGCTATTACGGTCTGATTTTTAAAAGAAGATAGGTAAAGGTCATCTATTTCTCCATGTGGGGAGCTGAAATGTTGGCTAGAAGCAGATAACAAGTTACGCATATCCCTCCTCTATACCTTCTCAATACTCGAAATATATAAATTAGCGTTCGAGGTTATCTCACTTCAACAAAAGTATGCACATTTAACCTGTATTAGCCTACTTTAAGAACACAAATAAATAATCACTGCACATTCGACACAGTCACTTGTAACGTCTCCACAGGTGATACTATTTTTTAAATTACTGACGACTCTGTCAATTGAGATGGTCATATCAGCACCGTTGATGTGACGGAATTTTAACCCGAAGGAGTTCATCGTCATGGTTCATGTCCTCGTTCATGTCCCATTTTTTCAATCCGAAGAGTAAGAGGGCGTGAACACCAAAACCATTCGACGTAGGGGTATGACAATTAATAAAGCGGTCACCTATTTCTATAAGTCCTTTTGTGTTATACTTTCAAGGGCGCGGACAGTACAGCCTTTTGACATAGTAAGGCCACCCATATTTCATCCAACCATATTATTTCATGCGTGTACTTACTCAGCATTTCCCTTACAAACAGAGCGCTTAGCGCTATCTTTCAAGTATTAATTTTCCGTTATTTATTTTATTTAATTCAAATCTAAGATCATGAAGAACTTTGTTCATATAGCTAAGGCTTCCTTGAAATAGCTCTGGTAATTTAATAGGCGCAAGAAGCTTACGTGTGGAGGGATGCTCCTTTCGGATTTAATAGTCATAGACGTGCCTTCTTATAACATCTAACTGAAAACTATGGAAATTCTCTCGGTCTCTGTTTCCCAGGAATTACAATTCATAATGGACCTGGCTGTAGCTGCTTCTCTTTAGACATTATAGAAATAGTCGCTGCACTTACTTTAAGGACACGCGCAGTCCTTTTCCTCACTTGGTTGAAAGGAATATACGATTCATTTGAAGGAGCAAATTCTCTCCCTGTTCAAAGAATTCAGTAAGAGAATAGAAAAATTCTCTAGCTTGGCTGTGTGCAATGTAACACCCCGAAGGTAAGCTTATCTTTCTTGAGCCATGAATCCCCGGTCTACCTCTAATCCTATTGTCACTAACTCTTAGTTCCAAAAGCAAATATTTTAATAGAGTTTTAACAAAGTAGGCTAACAGCACAGAATGCAATTGAATGCTCAAACATTGTTTCCTCATACAGCTATAACTGATAATTACACCTATAACTGATCTGAGGAATAGGTGATAACCAGTTTAAATAATGTTGCAACGTTTGTTTACGTTTCCATAGCAACGACCTTCCCCTCTTAACCTGCACGTTCCTTGCTTGATAGCTGTCCTGTATATTTTAAAATTCAGACTGTAGAATCGTGACCACTTTCGCATGCCTGTAGTATTTTGCCACCTCTTACCAGTATACCAGTCACAGAGAGGTATTGTTGAAAGGCCATCCTTCTCCGACGATAAGGAGCGTTCTACCCTTTGCCATTCCGGAACTCTGTTCCTTACTGGTGCAATGATGGATTTATAATAATAGACGGTGGGTATTTTCTTTTTATAGAATATCACAAGTAGTAGGATGGAATAGAGGAGATGTTGTTAATTATAGGACATCATTGAGGTAATGATGACCCTAAGGTGAGTCTGGACGCTTGTAAGTTTCCATAGGGTCAATGTCATATTTTCCGAGGTCTCGGATAAGTTGATTGAAACTATAAGGAAGACAGAAATAAAATTATTGAGAGAGTTTGTCAACATTCCTTACACCAATGTTAACATTAATGCCAAGGGCGCACTAAATCTCAATTTTAACTTCCCTTTAAACGTAGGCATTTTACTCCCCCTGGAAATATAGGAAAAACTCCCTAAAATAGTTTATAAGAGCAGAGAAGGTCATGTGAATGAACGCAACATTTTTTATCTCTTGGTTATACATAATCTTTTCATATAAACCAATGTATACTTGCTTGATGAGCCCAGTTCGAATGTATTTCAATGGAAAATGCATTTCAAAACCTCCATCATTGTAAGAAACAACAAATGTTCAAATATAGTGCCAACTTTTGCGCAACTTTTCTAATTGTGCAGTAGTTAAGCATCATATACGGCTTCAGCAAGCACGTGATTCAAAGGTCTCACACGCTTCTGTGATGGTAGTTTCTTACTATGTTCTGTCAGTAGCAAAGTGGACAAGCAAGAGCTTAGTTATGATCTTAAGCATGAAATATTAAACCTGCCACTTAGAGGATATTCAGAAAAATGGGAGAAACAGTTAATAAATCGCATCTATCATTCAGTACATGGTCAGAAAATTTAAGAATCACGGTTCTACAAATAATTTAGTAAGAAAATCTAAAGAAAGTAGTCTGTATGCACTAGAGAAACGCTTTATTATAAGCAGAATCTCAGAAAATGCAAAATTTAGTGTTCCTTAGCTAAGAATATTAGTGGAACATTTGTCTGGAAGATGTCTACCAAACTATTCGTAGTGTTTAATGGAAGTTTGGATATCATGTCTGAACACCAAGGAGGAAATATTATGTAAGTGGAGCACATTGGAAGAAACGAGTTGCGTTTGCTAAAGAGCACGTTCACAAACACCACAGCATTTGAAACAGCGTGATATGGTCAGACGAGACCAAGATAAACGTCTTTGGGTCACACAGGATAAACAGAATCTGGAGAAAGATCAACTCAAACATTGATCACAGAGACACCCTTCCCACAGTGAAACAATATGATGATTCGGGCCTATGTGTTATCCACTGGTAATATGTAATTTTATGATGACATTATGAACAAACATGTTCACTTTGAAATTCTAAAGAACAATTTAAAGAAGGGTACAGAGAAAATGGGCATGCATTCTTACACGTACTTGAATCCCATCAAGCACTTATGGTAAATTTTGAAGAAACTAATCTGTAAAAGCAAATAATCCGTAAATGTATTGTGGAGGAAGAGTAAAATAAAATCATCCAACAAGAATGGAAGAACTTGGTTAATTTCTGTGAAAGAAATGAAGCAGTTACTATGGCAAACCTTACACAGCAAATAATTACATTATCAATGATGACTTAATTATTAAACTATTATTTGTAATGTAGGAGTAGCAAAGTCGGACAAAATTGGCATGCTTCATTTACAATTTATGTTATTTACAACTTCATAAATGAATATGTATTTAAATCAAAATACAAGTTATATTAATAATGTTCAAAAGTATACATTGGTTAAAACGTGTTTTCTTGTAAATATTAAATTATTCTCTAAGAAAATATAAGTGTGCGAATAAGACTGTCATTGACTGTATATGCCTATGCTGATGTCATACTTCTCACCTTTAAAAATATATTATACTGCTTGAAACTGTTTCATTCCTTGCTTCACAAAATTTATTAAATTTTTGTTCCACTTGCACAGCTAGTGTTTTAAAGCGTAGAGAGCCTTTTTTCAATTTGCAGACTTCTGCTGCAAAATTGCACCCTTCCTTCCCTCCCTTCCTTCCTTTCTCTCTTAATTCAGTACACAATGTCCAAACTCTATGAAGCCTTTATCTCTTCCAGACATATTTTCTCCAGATTTAGCAGTTTTTATTTCTTACAGACAATTTTTCGGTTCTGATATACAAAATCAGCTTCACTTACCATACCATTCACTTCCACTGTAAGCTTGGAAAACCAATTATCATACCTTTTTCATTACATGTATAACAGGTTGGTTTCATTGTATCCCTGAACTTCATTTCAGCTTTAAATAACACTCATGTCTTCTTTGAAAGGTTATTTTATATTATCTTCTTCAGTGTAAGTCTTGCGATGAGATCCTCCAAGGATTTTTCATGCTCTACAGTGCAATTCCATGTATTGCTGAAATGCTTGAATTGTTATGGAAGCACAGTCACTACCTTAGAGATCACCATTGGTTCTGATATCACTTCCTCGAAGCCCTTGAGTTTGCAGATCACATTTTGAAGTTCACTGCTATTGATATTGGCACCTTTCGTTTTGTCAAACTTGAAGTTGTAGAACTTCTACAGCACTTGATAATTTTGCCAACCAGTTTCTTTCTTGTATCCTCAGTATATTGACGGTTTCACATGAAATAAGATGCGCTTTCAAATCTTTGTCTATTTTAAAGAAGACTTGTCCAGTGTTAAAAGTGAGATATATTTTATATAAAGTATGAGTAGTTGTCATGCAATTTTTAAGATTACTCACTCAGATAAGATGTCCACCAGTTTTCCATAAGCGCTTTTTGGTTTGCTTTAGACCATCTTCAGTGAATGCCGACCAACTACTACTAGTTGGTCGGCATTCACTGAAGATGGTCTAACGCAGACCGAAAAGCGCTTATGGAGAACTGGTGGACATCTTATCTGAGTGAGTAATCTTAAAAATTGCATGACTACTCATATTTTATATCTTTGTCTGTTGTTCTTAGACTCACGTGGTTAACTAGACATCTTTGATTTTCCATAGTTTCATTACTGAATTACACTTTTAAGCATTTGCCAATTGCTTGTTTCCGCGATTACAAATTTTTCATCCAAACAATGCTTCTGTTATTTGACAGTAATAATGGTGTGTTTTTTTATTGCCACTACCCGGAAGCTTCGATGGAGTTACTATAGCATTTGTCCAAAATTTCCATTCGGTGATTTTAGTGGATATATCTACACGTCTTGTGATGGACAACACGGCGCTGGGACGAGTTTTCTCCGGGACCTCCGGTTTCCCTCGCCATCTCATTCCATCGGTGCTATATCTTCATCTCATGTATCATCAGTGTCATCGCCTGCGGTGCCCTATGTAGTAAAAGCGGGCGTTAAACACTACACATTTCATTATCTACACGTCTTAGCATCCCTTGATTCTGATGAGTCAGTTGTAGAAATGGTCCCTTTGTATGTGAGCGGCTTAGCTCACAAGAGGAAAGTCTTAAGAAATAGCAAATCTCATACATTAAGTTAGATATCCTCAAAGAATGCAAGGGCAAATGTCACTGAATTATTCAAACCCAGAACTACATATATTGGAACATTTCTTAATGTCATGGAAACCAGTTCAAGGATTGCAATTAACTTATGTTTTAAGATCAAAAGTAAAAATTATATCTTAAAGCACCCTGAAATGCTGCTATAAGCGTTCTGTATTCTCGAAGCATTTTTGGAACTTATTAAATGACAAGGGCAATTTTGGAGAAGGGCATAAGTATTTTACATTAGACCTACACTTTGTCACATGCGTTTCGCTTAAAAAAAATCAATCGTTTAGATATATTTATCTCTCTATGTATCTTTAAATACTGGCTATTAATTTGTCAGAATGGTTGGCTATCTGTAGAATAGTTGATTTGTTTTCTATATAGTTTTATAAATAAAGAGCAGACATTGTTTACATATCCTAAATAAATTATTTACTGTCTCCCTTTATAGATCTGGTTTGGATTTTCATGGAAGTAATATTCAATGAAAATTGAAGTGAAAATTAATCGAAATGAATACGAGTCAGTTGTAAAATACGATATGCTGGCATATTATAATGGTGGCTCAGTGGTTAGAGCAACCGAACAGAGAGGGGAAATCCGTAAGTCAAATCCCAGCGTATCAGTGAATGGTTTGTTATAAAATAGTATATAAACTGAATACCATTAATGGTAATTTCGGGTGTATTAACTAGACAGCAAAAGTGATTATTCATATCCTACACGCAGCTGTGCACACACGAACTTTAACACTATATAAGTGGTGACAGCAAAGCTCTCCATATATGCCCTATTTTATATGACCCACGGAACATGCTACTGCCATCGCCGAACGTGGGCTGCCTGTAGCGGGTAGAGGGGAATCGGTTTAGGAATAATCTATGCGAACCGAAATCGGTAAACATTTTAATTAACGTGCCATGTTATACCTACTGCGCATATTCAAATATTCCGTAATCGATTCAGAACTATGTTGAAACGAACCTATTACTTGCCGTCAATATTGATGAATGTGATTGATTGTACTGCACCTTTTCCTGATACCTTTCAAAATCAGCACGCTCAGTCCCCTTAACTCATTCCCTTTTCGTATTGAAAACTGTCTATACCTATACAAGTATTTTAGTTTAATTAACAAAGATAAAATTATTCAAAAGAATAGTAAATGTGTATTGAGGTTGCAGTTCAGTGACTGTACTAATTTAAGCTCTTTTGAGAGCATTTAAAATTATTAGACATGTGTGGCGTTTTCGCTTCAATCCTCTCCGTGCTCATTCTTGAGGCATATGCTGATCAATGCCTCAGAATTGAATTTGATGTTGACCAAGGAAGTTAAGAGGCTTGTGTAGCAGGACTGAAGTGCACCTTCTATTGTTGGAGTAAGCAGATCTTTGTGGAATGCTGAATTGCGAATGTACCAAGGTGCATTCGCTATTAGGCGCAAAACCCGATTTTGTAAAATCTGTATTCTATTGATTGCGTTTTGGATACTGAACTTCAAATTGAACAACCATATACCCAAATAGGTCTAATTAGCGAGATATAGATAAGTCTTTTTGAAGATAAGGGCAAATGAGAACTATCTGTTACTAGACATTTCTAAGTTTCTTGATAAGATCAGTGATCTGTGCGTTCCAGGTTAATTTTAAGTCGAGGTCTAAACCAAGTTATTACTGTACCACACTGTGGCACTATCTGTTTTAAAAAGCTTATTTCGATATTTACAGTATTTATTTTATAGGTGAATTTCACTAATTTTAATTTCTTTGGATTCATCTTTACTCTCCACTTTTTCCACCATTCGTAAATCTTATCAGTGAAAGATTGTAATTCACTAGCAGCTGTAATATCAGGTTCTTTGCTAAGAATTGCTACATCATCTGAGAATTGTGACATAAGCAGGTTGTCCTGTGTAGGAAAGTCCGAGCTAAAGATTAAGTACAGGAATGGAGCCAATACACCACCTTGAGGAACTCCTGCTTGTACTTCCCGAACTGGAAATAGTACATCGTTGCATTTCACCGAGAACGTTCTTTCAGAATGATAGGATTTAATTACTAAAAATATGGTGTCACTAACAAAAGGTTTTATTTTGTACAAAAGTCCATCATGCCACACTCTATCGAACACTTTATCTGTATCGAGGAGCAGGCTAAAGCAGATAGGCATCAATTATGGAGTCTATAACTCGATGTAGCTGAGAACAAGAGTGGACCAAACAGGTGAGGAATATGCGTTCGAATATTTTGGAAAATATTGTTAGCAGACTTATAGGTTGATATGAAAGTGGGTCTGACTTATATTTTCCTCGTTTGGGCACCAAGGCATGTTTCCAGGATCTTGGGAAACATGCAACTAATTATTGCGTTGAATAGTTGTGTTAGTATTACCAAAGTACTTGAATCAGTGGCAGTTTGATAATGACATGCCCAGGCGACTTCTTCACTGGAGTTCTGTTTATTACATTTAGAACTTGAGCTGGAGTGAAATAGAATATTTCAGAGACAGTTGCAATGAACTAGATAATATTTCATTTACCTACCTTGAGAACTGTGCATCAGAACTACGATTTGCTTTCAACTGTTCTTGAAATATTTCAGAAAACACGAAAGCCTTGTCTTTTTGAGAAGTATGCCATTTTTGTTTATACGTAATGGCAGTGTTCCTCCGGTTTGTTTAATCAGAATTTTAGTCTTTTTTCTTCCACAACGAGCCGTCACTGGCGTTTAATGATGGAGATGATTGTGCGTGGTCCTACTGTTCTGTTGTTTAAGTGAATTTTTAATATGTTTCGTTGTCCTGTTGTTTGCTGTCTTATATGGTGGATATTTTATTTGCTCCCATAGCCTGTGGCATTGTTTCTTTTCATGCAAAACTTGTTCAATGTGTGATGGTAGTGATATATTTATTTTAGGTTTCTTTGCATCATTGTGTCTGCTGAAAATATTTGCAGCATACTGTACGTTTCTACTAAGACACTGCACAGCTTTGTCAATACACAGGAATTTTTAATGTTACTTTCAAATTAGTGATGGAAGTTAAAGTATTTATGTAGTATTTCCAGTCGAAATTATGTTTAATCAGGTTGTTAATTCAGTTGGTACTGGTATTTGGTGTCACATGTAATGTCATAATTACACGAAAATGGTCGGAGTTAACGTTCGTATTTAAGTACCACAGGAAAGGAGCAATACTCTTTAACATTTTTACCAATAAAGAAATCTAATGTCTCAGACATATATCCAGCTGGAGCATAAAAGGTTGGTTCTATAGGATGTATAGTTTGCATGTTACCGAGCCTCTTATTATATTCATAATTATCGGCGGTTGTGAACTTATTTCGAAAACTGAAACGATATTGTTTAACACAAACTAATAGTGTCACGATTGCCTAAGTATAGTTCAGTATTGTGTTGGTGTCAGTGCGTGAAAAGCGAAGTTCTTATTGTATAACCTCAAATAACCTTTGCAGTTGCTGTCTGACAGCAAATTGCCGGCCTAATTCTACGTCAAATTTCTTTGTGTTTTCAAATGCGTACTTTCTACTCGTGAAGTGTTAATATTTAGTGTACTATGGCTGACCCCCCTGATACGGGGCAGCTAATCAACTCCGCAATGCAGACATGCTACCAGCAAGAAGAACAAGTTTCTGCTTCCACTTCTCTGCAGCAATCTCTACCGACTCTTCACTGTGAACCAGTCCAAACTTCACTCCGTCCTACAACTTCTGCTACTAGTGGAAAAGACAAACGTGCTTCTAAGCGGCAGCGGACTTCGGGAGAATCCGTTGCACCATTAGACTCCAACATGGATTTTGACTCGAGTGATTGTGTACCAAATGGGAACTTGCCAGTAGACACCTCGAACGTCGGCCCTCTTCAGTCTTCGACGACGAGACCTTCTACACTATCTCCTCCTTCCACGTCACGTCCTACAACAACACCTTCTACACCTGGCGTCTCTACACCACGTAGCCATTCCAATCGTTATAGCAGCGCAGATCCCGGACCTTTTTATGTGTTTATTGAAAGTTTGGATAAGAATGTGGGTAAGCTACACCCCATGAGTGTGGGTTACTACTATTTCGTCACAACCCGACAATCCGACGTGCAATTGTGCATATTACCTCAGCAGGAAAAAACCGACTGAAAATTGAGGCAGCATCGGCAGAGGCCGCTAACACTATAGTAGAGTCACCGGCATTTACTGGAACATCTTTGGAAGTTTACATTCCCAATTTTCTGATACACAAACAGGGTGTTATTCGCAACGTGGACACCAGTCTCTCAGAAGAAGAAATTGTTGAGTTTCTAGAGAGTGCCTACCCTGTTATTTCTGTCCAGCGTTTTTCTCGACCCACTAGCGACCCTGCAGTTCGGCTCCCCATTCCAGTGTGTAAGATTACCTTCCGCTCTCAAGTGTTGCCGACTCATGTAGTCATCTTCGGAACGCGCTGCCCGGTGGAACCTCGTGATCCTCCAGTCTATATCTGCACTAAGTGTTTACGCTTCGGCCATCGCTCGCATCAGTGTCGGAGTGCGGCTAGATGCGGTAAATGTGCTGGACACCATTTCTTAGAAGATTGCACCTCTACTTCAGGTCCTTGCTGCATTCACTGTCAGGGAGCTCACCTGGCAACAGACAGAAAATGCCCAGCATACCGTCAATACCGGGAGGCACGGGTGGCGGCTTTTCGAATAGATGCCGCTTGCTCGCCTCAGTTATCTCGTCCAACTTACACACAGGCCATTAACGGAGCCCTCTCGATGACTGATACACGGTCTTTCCCTCCTCTCCCTGGAGGAATATCTCCTACAAAGTCAGCCAGTACTCTTCCGCCACCTTCCTACACTCCTCGAACAGCACCTTCACCAGGAATCCAACCGGCCGTTACTCTCGCCACTCCGACTTCACCTGCTGTTTCGGTGCCTCGTGTGTCAACACGACCTCCCCCGGACCGAGTTCCGCATTTTCCCCCAGTTCATTCCACTCTGTATATTCCACAACGAGTACCTGTATCTCCAATAACGATAATCCTTATCCGCCATCTTGGGCGGGTCCTTCACCGCCGTCTGCTCCCACTAGTTTGCAGCTTGTGGAGCAACTACTACAGCCCATAGTTCCTGTATTATCTGCTTTTTCTCCTTCCTCAACGGCCCCTGTTGAACTTGAACTTCTCCGCGACTTCCTTACCAGCTTATTACAAAGCTCATAAACCAACGATGACAACCCAAAATTACAGCATGGCTTCAACCTTGTTGCAATGGAATTGTCGTTCTCTACGAGCTAATTATGACTCTCTTGTGCAAGAACTCTTTGTACGCCACGTCTCCATCGCCCTGCTGTCTGAAACTTGGTTGACCCCGAATACGTCTCTTCGCATACCTTCTTTCTGCCTCTACTCCAAGGATAGGACGGACGGATGGGGAGGAGTTGCATTCTGGTGCACTCTGCTATTCCACAATACTCCATTCAGATAAACCACAGCCAAATACATTCTTTTGAAGCCGTGGCGGTGAGGACTCTGCTTTGTCAACGAGAGGTCACAGTTGTCTCATTGTACTGTCCCCCTAGAATGATCATCACCAGTCGAGAATGGTATCATTTCCTGCGCCAGTTACCAACCCTCATTTTACTCGGCGGAGATTTTAATGCTCATAATACCACATGGGGTTGTGACCTAACCGACGCTGCTGGCAGAACGCTTTTGGACTTCATCGAGGACTCTGGTTTGGTTCTTCTCAACGATGGGTCTTCCACCCTGCTCACTCGGCCCGGACACCGACCGTCAGCGATTGACTTGACGCTCTGCTCCCCTTCCCTATCTTCTGAACTCCAATGGAAGGTTCTTCCCTTTACAATGAGCTCCGATCATTTCCCGCTGGAGATTTCGACTATTCATCCGTACGTTTCTGTGGCCCACCGGCCTTCGACCAGATGGAACTTACGGCGTGCAAATTGGGTCAAGTACGAACGTATTCTCGAAGCCACCGTTTCTGAGATTCCCAATGATCGTCCTCCGTTGGTGCGTTACGACACCTTTCTACAGTATATCAATAGGGCGGCTTTGCTTTCCATCCCAGAGAAACGGCCAGTTCTTACGTCACGTGGTGTACCATCTCCTTGGTGGAATGCAGAATGCAGTCGTTATGTTGCGAAGAGGAAATTGGCGCTCAGTACCTACCGGCACAACTCTACATGGGACAATTTTCTGAACTATAAACGGGCCGCAGCTGAGGCCAAACGTTTTTTACGACAGTGCATAAAGGAGTGCTGGAAGACCTTTTGTGCCAAACTCTCTAACACCACCCCACTTTCTCAGATTTGGGGGTTTATTAACAAATTGAGGAAGAAGCCAGTTCCTACCCGCCCTCTGAGGGATTGGATCGCTGAGTTTGCAGATCACATTGCTCCGCCTTCCGTGACATCACCACCAGCACCTACTGGTCTCTCTTCTTCCGCGGACTCGCACCACACTTTGATATCAGCATTTTCCATGTCTGAACTCCAAAGTGTACTGAAGCAGTCGTCGAATTCAGCTCCGGGTTATGATCAAATACCCTATAGCATGCTCACCCACCTTCCTCCTCGTGCGAAGATGATCCTTTTGGAACTATTCAACGACCTTTGGACCTCCGGTGTCTTCCCCGAGAGTTGGACTACACAGATCATTGTACCTATCTTGAAGCCGGGGAAGGACCCTAGCTTTGGTACCTCTTATCGCCCGATCGCTTTGTCTTCCTGTATCGCCAAGACCTTTGAACGATTGCTTAAACAACGACTTGAATGGTGGCTGGAATCCCGGAGATTATTACCCATGTCCCAATATGGTTTCCGCAAAACCCAGAGTACTTTGGATAGTCTCAGCATCCTGAATACTGACATCGAGCGTACCTATTTGGAAAAAGGATATCTGACAGCCATCTTTTTGGACATTTCCGGCGCCTACTACAGTGTTTTACTGCCAGTTTTGCTTGGGAAGCTGCAAGCACTAGGTCTTCCTCCTCGGTACTGCTCTGGCATTTATAATCTTCTCCGACATCGCCTCATCTATATCCGTTCTCCTGATAACTCCTTCTTCGGCCCTAGAATAGTAGTTCGAGGATTGCCCCAGGGAGCGATTTTGAGTCCTCTTATTTATGCACTTTATACGTCAGGTTTAGACTCTCTATTTAGTCCTCACATTCGTGTTCTCCAGTACGCTGATGATACCTGTTTGTACGTTCGGTCCCCTAGTTTTTGGATTACTCGTTTGTGGCTTAGTGATGCAGCCACCGATTTATTAACCTGGGCCTCTGAACACGGATTACATCTTTCACCTTCCAAGTCTACAGTCGTAGTGTTTACTAGGAAACGACGGAAATTTCCTGATGGCGTTATCCGCTTGGGACCTTCTACTTTTATCCTTGCATCATCCGCAAAATTTTTGGGTGTCTGTTTGGATAGTCGCCTTTCATGGAGTCGTCACATCCAGCATCTCATCTCCAAGATTGGTGCAACTCTTAATGTTCTACGCAGTATCGCTCATTCATGGTGGGGTGGGGACGCTTCCATATTACTTCTGCTATATCGTTCCCTAATTCGGTCGGTGCTGGACTATGGCTGTATCTTCTTTGGCTCTGCTTCCACATCGGTCTTGCGCAAGTTGGATATTGCTCAGTACCGTGCTCTTAGATTTTGCCTGGGTGCTATGCTTTCCACATCGACTAATGCAGTTTTGGTTGAGGCCTCAGAACCACCATTGGAGATCCGACGACAGCTCTTAACCCAGCGCTTTCTATTGCGAGTTTTCTCCGTGGACGCCCACCCAGTATTGCGGACGTTGCAGTATCTTGCTGCTAATTATCTCAACGCGGATTTTCCAGCTGTACGACGATTGCCCTTACTCTTACTGGAATTTCGGTCTCTATACCACGCTTTTCCCGTAATTTTGAAAAGTCCCTCTCTTCCGGGGTTTCAATATCCATATGACTTACACTTCTTGAATGTTTCGGTGCATTATCTTCCTGATCACATCATTCGGAGCCCTGACGTGAACGTCACCCTCTCTCATTTCTTGCAGATTACATGGCCAGATTTCATCACGATTTACACCGACGGTTCTAAATCTGCTGATGGAGTAGGTTACGCATACGTCTGTCCTTCTACTAATGCCCTGGCTCGATACCGCCTACCTATGGAGGCTTCCAGCTACACTGCGGAGGTTCTGGCCATTCGTGACGCTTTGCAATATGGGATTTCTCAGGGCTTCCCCAAACTGCTGATCTTAACCGATGCGCACAGTGTGCTGCAGAGACTCTCATCTCCCCACTGGACGAGAGATATGCACTGTTATCTTTACGAGATACTGACGTTGGTGAACAACGCTACCATAGCTGGACATCAAATTCACTTCCTTTGGATCAGAGGGCATGCCGGAATTCGATACAATGAAGTCGCCGATCGCCTGGCAAAAGAGGGACTCACCCAAGGCATCTTCCAAGGCATCCAACTGCCCGACACGGATTTCTTCCCGGTCCTTCATCGTGACGCCTATTGTCGCTGGAATGACGCCTGGATTCGTTCGCAGTCCATCAAAGGCAAACACCACGCCGCCATTCAGACGCATCTATCCACGACCCCTTGGTTCTCCAGCTTCAGGATTGCACGTCGACATCTCACCTCCATCATTAGAATGCGACTTGGACATTGATGTTATCCTGCGCATCTACACCGACTACGTCTCATCGATTCCCCTGTATGTCCTGATGACCCAGGCGAAACCGCTGACCTCAATCATCTCCTGTTCAGTTGCTCTCGCTACCGAGCCCACCGTTCTTCCTTCCTCCGTCGCCTACTTCAGCAGTCTGTTCCTTTTCCCGCTAGCGTCAACACCATATTACAGTTATGCAACAAACCTGTATACCAAGCTCTTCTCCAATTTCTTAAAGAAAGTGATCTACGGATCTAGTCTCCTCCCATCCTCTTAACCTTCCTTTCATTATTTTTCTTATTTTCCCTACGATGGCCATATGGGACTTTACTGAAGGCCAAAAAAAAAATATAATGTGTGCTTATTTAATGTGCTGTAGGCCAAAGGTGATAAGCTGTAAGTTTGTTTTCGGGTGCTGAGTAAAATGAACCAAGTTAGAAATTTTGTGTTACTTATATATACTCCAATACGATTTATTTGAAGTTCCTCTTCTACGATTGGCGGATATTTTTCATGTCTGATGGATGTTTTAATGAAAATGGCTGAGCCTCCTTTCCTTCTGCTACCCGAATGATCTGCTCTGTAAATAGTATAGCCAGGCATATTGAAGAACAATTGGGGTAATAGTTTAGTTTCGTTTGCTAATAGAATGTCTATATTTTGCATTTGAAGGTATAGGTGCAATTCGTGATGTTTATTGTTAAAACGTTTGCTATTCCATGTGCAGATTTACATAGAACTATGCAGACTCATTTTGTTTATAGCAACATAGGTAACTCTTGCCGTAATGTGTTGATCAGCGGAACTATGATAGTAATTAGGGAATTAATTTTGTCCAGGATTTCGTTAAGGTTGTTACTGACTGCCACATGGTTTTACTTAAGGGCGTTTGCATAGTTCAGTTGTGTGTTGTACTGTTGCTGTGTTAGAGGGGGAAATTCGTAGTGGATCTTTCTGAATGTTTGCGAACTGTGAGGTTGGGTTATTGTCTGAGGATCTTGATAGGGCTTGTTCCTAGATCTGGCCGATTTCATATTATTTACATAAGGCGTACGCTTCAAATTTTGAAGTTCCCTACGTTTAGGACAACCTCTGTAGTTTGCTGTGTGATTTCCTTTGCAGTTCACACAAACAGGAGCAGCACTGGAGCTTTTAGTGCATTTTGTTGTGGAATGCATTCCATCGCATTTAACACAGCATGTAGATCTGTTTATCTGTAGATTTGCTACAGCCGTAAGATTGACAGCGCATTGAATTATGTAGCGTTTAGGTTTCGGTGGTTCTATTTTTACCACAGCATTGTATAAACGGTTTATGTCGTATATTTGTTTCATTGACAGCATTTGGTTTAAGATCTACAAAGAATAATGGCAGAAGAACTTTCGTAATTATTGGGTGGTAAACTAGAATAATTTGAGCTGGACTAAAGCCTGCCTCTCGCAGTTCCTCCATTATCATGGTCGTGTCACATGAGGGATACAGCCCTCTGATTACAACCCAAAATTTATTTCATTTTTCATCTGG
Organism: Mantis religiosa; assembly: GCA_030765055.1. Taxonomy (NCBI): domain Eukaryota; kingdom Metazoa; phylum Arthropoda; class Insecta; order Mantodea; family Mantidae; genus Mantis; species Mantis religiosa. Next base: position 143,263,251 of record CM060949.1, read on the forward strand.
AATGTATAATATTCAGCTTTGTTGCTCTTTAGATAGCTCACTGTAAATGTGTCTCAAATATTTGTTTAACTTTGTTATCACTGACTGTCATATGTTTGAATGCATTTCTTACATTTCTTTTCCACTTAGGCTCATTTGTTATTTTCCTTCCATTACTCTGTACAACATCCATCTTGATAAAGTCCGGAAACACCATATAGAACAGGTATCCACAGAATATGAAACTCACGGATCAAACTAAACAGATGATCAAACGCAGACGATTGTATACAACATACTGTCGCAAGGCATTGTTTCCTGCCAGCCCGTGCCTGTGCGAACGCCGTAAGAGAGAAGCGGGGGTGAAAGAGAAAGATAGCGACCAAGCCACGCCAAAGTAGTGGAAGAGCACTTGTTATTTGCCGAGAGAGAAAGAGCCAGAGAGATGTCTGGAGAGTTCCCTCCCCTTCATCTCTCGTCGTGAAAGGCGGTAAAGCTTTGGCAACTTTCGAAAAACGATGGTTCGGTTATAAAAGCATTACAGCTAGTCGGAAAGCTCAGTGGTGCAGCGGAGCTCCTAGAGAGTTGTCGCGCAATGTGTCAGTTGTGCGGACATTTGAACTCCGAGATGTAAGTTGAAAACTGATGATCGTGTAGTGATTTGAAAGTGAATTCCTTTTTTCTGTTTATGTGTGGTGAAGCCACGAGGGACTGTGGTGGTTGGTATACGTTACGTCATCCGAGTGCAATGGGCTGTCCAAACTGTCTTTCTACGGAAATAAAGAGCATTTTGAATTTCTGCAAACAAGACTTTTGATTTTACGAACCCAAAAAGTCCCATTTGGTGTCAGGAATGGAACACGACGGTGGAAGTTGCATTGATAAAGATTTAAGAAGAGCTCAAAGAAATGAAGACAGTGAACGACAACCTCGTTGCGACGATGACAGAAATTAAGGCCCAATTAAATACAGAAGTGAAACCGGCAAATGACAGCCTTGCCACAGAATAAAAGGCCGACTTAGGCACGGAAATGAAGGCGGCAAATAGAAAACTGGCTGCGACGACGAAGTGAAAGCAACATTAACCGAAATGAAGCCTGAGAATAAGGCCCTCTCCGTCAAATTTGAGGAGCAGTTGGAGGGCTTGAGGGATGACGTCACGTAGCTGGGTATGTGGGTGATCCAAGCGGACGAGCGCAAACCGTCTTAATGACCAGCAACACTAAGTCCCTGACGCCATGGTGGAGGGCATCGTCGGCCGCAGTTTGAAGGATTTGAAGGCCGACGTGCCGGGACGCGACACATCTGCGCGCGTCAAACCACCTATGTACGACGGCACGTAAATATTCGAAGTCTTCCGGCGCCAATTCGACACAGTGGCCAAGCACAACAAGTGGTCGCCAAAAGATGGGGCCGCACAGCTAAGAGTCAGCCTCCAGGGACAGGTCGCAGAGGTACTGAACGCGTTTGAGACAGCGGCGGTGCCCAAGGACATTTGAGATGTCCTGGAAAACCGCTTCGGAAACCACCCCTTGGCCGCAGCCTACCGCAGCCAGCTGAAATCTACGTCGCAGCAGCCAGGGAATACGCTGCAGGAGTTCACCCTGGCAATCAGACAGCTGGCCACCAAAGCCTTAGTCGACCTCCCTCCCGCGTTCGTGTTCTCGGAAGCCATCTACACCTTCGTTGACGGGTTGCGAGACATTAGAGTCTAATGCCTAGCGACTACAAGACCATCCATGAGTCACTAACGGCCGCATTGAGGATGGAGACGGCCAAGGTTATGGCTAACTAGACTTCGAGAACAAGGAGTATCCGCAACCATGGGGAACGAAGACCAACCGAGACACGCGGCGAAGACCTAGTGGCGGGTTTTGGGGGTATGGCCAACTGGGACACCTGGCGAGAGATTGCCCAAACTACAGGGAGCAGCCAGAGAAATGATTCAGGGTCAGTGTGGTGAGGGACACGTCGGCGCCGTCACCACCATTCCCTCGAGTAACACTGCGCGCCGTCAGCCGACGGAAGACCGCTTCATCGCAGACGGTTGGGTGATAAGGAAACCGCGCCGCGTGCTTGTGCACACCTAGCCAGCCGTGACTGTCATCAGACCTGACGTAGCCAGGGATATGCCGTCGAGGAGACCGAACCAACCAAACCAGCTAGTAACGGCCCGTGGAGAGGGAGGCCCTGCTGCAGTTGACCTTGGGATGGAGGGCCATGTGTCTGTGGGTGTTCGTAACGGAGGTGGCAGGGGAAGTGATACTGGAACTGGATGCCCTCAGGAGCCACGATGGGACGGTCGGCGTTGGCAGTAAGGTCCTGCGGTTCAATGGAGAAGAGGTGATACTCCAGCAACCTGAAGAACGCTTTGCAATCTACAGAATCATGCTGACAGAAGACGTGATTGCCCCGCAGGAAGCGAAATGTGGTGACGACGCGACTGGAAAACCAGCGGACTAAGAACATGATGCTACATCGAAATACGTTTGTGCACGGTCTCTTTGTAACCAGGACATCGTTGCCGTGCCGAGAGGAGGTGCCTGTGAGGTTACTCAACCTACCAAATACCGATTACGACTTCCAGGCTGGGACGGAGTTGGGGACGTGCAAGCCCGTGGTTAGCTTAACGCAAATCGACAATATCCAGGAGCCGGTGCCAACGCCAAACCTGGGGCCTTGGCTGGAAAACTTACTGGAGAGGGCGACCGACCACCTGACTGCAGAGCAAAATTTCAGCCAGGCTAAAAGCGACTACGGCCGCACAGACCGAGTGGTATTCTGCGTTGGCACCGGAGATATCCGGCCTATTCAGCAACAACCGGGACGCATTCCGCTGGCGAAACAAGTGACGGTACGGGACCTGCTGATGGATATGAGATCCAGGGGAGTGATTGAACATCTGGCAGCCCTTTTTCTTAACCTGTAGTCTTGGTGACAAAGAACGGCGAGCAACGCTTCTGCGTGGACTACAGGAAGCTGAACGCTGTCACCAAGGATTGCTCACCCGTACCCCAGATTGACAACAACCTGGACACGCTTGCTAGTACTCAGTGGTTCTCGACACTGGACCTGAAGTCGGGTTACTGACAGGTGGTTCTAGATCCGCAAGACAAGGAAAATACCGCTTTTTCGACAGGCCAAGTACTTTGGCAGTTGACAGTTATGCTCTTTGGTTTGAAACGCACCAGCTACCTTCCAACGCCTCATGGAGTCAGTGATGAGAGGATTTACTTATGACGCCTGCCTGCTATACGTGGTCGACATCGTCATCGTCAGCAAAACCTACGAAGACCATCTGGACAACCTGAGGAAGGTGTTACTGAGACTGCTGGTGACCAACCTGAAGCTGAACGCGAAAAAGTGCCAGCTCTTCCGCAAGGAAGTCAACTACTTGAGTCACATAGTCTCCCCAACCGGAGTGGCCACAGACCCGGAGAATGCACAGGCCATGAGAGATTGCCTCGCCCGAGGGATAAGCGAGATTTGCGCAGTTTTCTGGGGCTGTGCAGTTATTACCAGCGCTTCATAAAGTAAAGGGCTTCTCCAACATCGCCAAGCCATTCACCCGCCTGACGGAAGAACGCCGGCGTTATACGTGCACAGAGGACGCTGAAGACGCTTTTCAGCAGCTGAACAACACGCTCTGCCAAGCCCCTATTTTGGGATTCCCACAACTAGGCTGCGCCTTCATTGTGGACACCAACGCCAGCAACCATTGCACTGGATGCGTTCTACCCCAGGTCCAGGAGGACCACGAGTGGTTGATGGCCTACTACAGCAAGATGCTCTCCAAGGCAGAGAAGAATTACTGCGTCACCCGGCGAGAGCTGCTGTCGATAGTGAATACCTTGAAGCACTTCCACAAGTACCTGTACGGTGCGTCATTCCATCTGAGGACTAACCAATCTGCCCTAACCTGGCTACTTAGTTTTAGAAGCCTGGAAGGCCAGACAGCCCGTTGGATCCAGAGGCTGGAGGAGTACTATCTCACTCCATACATCGGAGAGGGAAGAGCCACGGCAACGCAGAAGCCATGTCCTGAAAACTCTCTCCAGAAGAATGCGGTCAATGCACAAGAGTGGAAGAGAAGGAGCGTACCACAGCTGTCAGAGTGATCACGGCAGTGCCTCCTGACGGGTGAGATAGCGCAGGCCTGCGGAGGGAGCAGATGGCGGACGCCGACTTGGGGCCACTCTTGAAGGAATTGGAGGCAGGGACAAGACCGACCTGGGAGGACATCGCACCTAGAAGCGCTTCGTATAAGTCGTACTGGACCCAATGGGAATTGCTGAAGACCAAAGGGGAAAAGCCATTCCGGGTATTGGAATCACCCGATTGGAAAACGCGGTTGGTACTTCCCTGAAGTAAGGTCCCGGAGGTCTTAGATGTATTGCACGCCGGTACCTCAGGAGCACACTTGGGAGCAAACCGAATGATCGATAAACTCCGACAGCGCTACTATTGGTTCAATTTCCGAGCAGACGCTGAGAGATGGTGCCGTCAATATCAGGTGTGCGCTACGAGTCGCGACCCCCAGACTAGGAGCCGGGGTCGCATGCAGCAGTAGAAAGTGGGAGACCCTTTCGAACGCATCGCTGTCGACATAGCTGGACCATCCCCTATGTCCGGCAGAGGCAACAAGTACCTGATTGTGGCCGTGGACTACTTCACCATGTGGCTGAAGGTATATGCCATCCCGAACCAGGAAGCCAAGACGATTGCTGACTGACTAGTGGAGCAACTGTTCTGCCGTTTTGGGGTGCCGTTAGAGCTCCACAGTGATCAGGGCACCAATTTTGAGTCTAACCTGATGAAGGAGACACTGGAAAGACCTGGGGTGAACAAGACCCACAAAACACCTCTACACCCACAGTCGGACGGCATGGTCGAGAGGTACATCAAGACCCTGGAAGAACATCTGAGGGAAGTCATAGCCAGCCATCAGCGAGACTGGGACGTCAAGATGCCACTCGCCTTGTTGGCCTACCGCTCGTCAACACACGACACGACTGGGATGACACCAGCAAGCTTAATGTTCGGCCGTGAGCTACGCCTCCCTTGCAACCTGGCTTTGCGAAGGATTCCAGTAAGGTGACCTGGTCTGATTGTACCACCCTACCCATCCAAGAGACGCTTCCCAAAACTTCAACAACCATGGCAAGGACCTACCGGGTGGTAAAAATGATTAACGACGTTGTCTACTGCATCCAGACTGTGCCCCGAGGAAAGATGTTGGTGGTGCACCTGGATCGTCTGGCCCTCTACGATGGTGCTGTTCGAGACGAACAGCCTTGAGGAGAGAGCAGTGTTGCCAGGCATTGTATCCTGCCGGCCCGTGCCTGTGAGAATGCCGAGAGAGAGAAGAGGGGAGTGAAAGAAACAGATAGCGCCCAAGCCACGCCTACGGAGTGGAAGAGCGCTTGTTACTTGCCGAGAGAGAAAGAGCCAGAGATACGCCTGGACAGTTTCCTCTCCTTCGCCTGCCTTCGTGAAAGGCCGTGATGCTTCGGCAACTTTCGAGAAACGATGGTTCAGTTATAAAAGCGTCGTGGCTAGTCGGACAGCTCAGTGGTGCAGTGGAGCTCTAGAAAGCTTTTAATGGTCAGCTTTCGTGCAGTGTGTGAGTTGTGTGGAAATTTGAAGTTCACCGAGCTTCAAGTTTGGGAACTGATAATTGTGTAATGATTTGAAAGTGAATTATTTTGTTTGTTTACGTGTGGTGAAGTCACGAGAGACCGTCTTGGTGTATGTTATTTCATGCTGCTACAAAGGGGTACAAACTGTAAATCACATTTTGAATTTCTTCAAACTAGACTTTTAATTTTATGAACCCACAAAATCACAATATTGTCGCGGCGCTGGGCATAAGCTTTTCGGCACAAATAAGAGGACAGTCGGCGGATATAGTTTCATGGTAATAATGAGCCTTGCTGAGCAGTTAATGATAGCGTTGCTTTGTAAGCGGGCACCGGCGGGCAGCGATAACATGGGCAAAGGTCTCGCCGGGTAGATTAAGTTACGTTTCTCGAAGGCGATAGAATGTTCGAATTATGTAACTAGATGCTTGTTTTCCAGAAGCCTCTAGTGATTGATAGAACAGTCTGGTTAGTCATGAATTGAGATATAAAAGGGATTGTGACACGCTAGCAGGACAGTTGTAGTTCTGAAGCAGTTGTTGTGTAATAGTCAGAGTTGTAACGAGAACTTGTGTAATCAGCTGCAAATGTTTGTTTTTGTCCTCGACCTTGGAAGATTGTGTGATATAATTTTGCTACGTGAGAACTGGACAGTGTATTGCTATGGAAGTAAAGGAGATTTTTAATTTCTGCAATTCGGCCTTTTAATTCTACGAACCCACAAAGTTACAAATGGTGTCTGGAAGCGGGATATTACCACCATGGAGGCTGCATTGGAAAAGATTCTGGAGAACATGGTGGAAATGAAGGCAGAACTGACCTCGGAAATGAAAGCAGCAAATGACAACCACGCTGTGAAAACAGAAGCGGCAAATAACAACCTGGCCGCAAAGTCGGAGACCACAAATCTCAATATGACTGCAATGAAGGCTGAATTAACCACAGAAATGAAAGCAGCGAACGACAGTCTGGCCATGGAAATGAAGGTGGCGAACGAAGTTCTCGCTGCCAAATTTGTGGAACAGTTGGCCGGCGTGAGGGATGACGTGACGGAGCTGGGAAGTGGATGGGCCAAGTGGACAAGCGCGTCGAAGACCTGGCGAACCGCTTCAATGACCTGGAGGAAAAGGCCGACAGAAACGCCAAGTCACTGAACGCCATGGTGGAAGATGTCGAAGACATTGCGCACCGCGTTAACAACCTGGAGGGAAAGGCCGACAGCAACACAAAGCCCCTGAACGCCATGGTAGAGGACATCGTCGGCAGGAAGTTAAAGGACTTGAAGGCCGAGGCTCTGGGACGCGACACAACATCGGCGCGCGTCAAACCTCGCAAACACGACGGCGCGACAACTTTCGAAGTCTTCCGTCACGAGTTTGACGCAGTGGCCAAACAAAACAAATGGTCACCAGAGGAAGAGGCCACACATTTAATAGCCATCCTCCAGGAACGGGCACGGAAGTCCTGAACGCGGTACAGACAACGGCGGTACCCAAGGACATCTGGGAGGCCCTGGAAAATCGTTTTGGAAACCACCGTTTAGCCGCAGCGTACCGCAGGCAGCTAAAAGCAAGGTCACAGCAGCCAGTGGAGGCGCTGCAGGAGTTCGCCCTGGCAGTAGAGCAACTGGCTAGCAAGGCCCTAGTCGACCTCCCACCAGAGTTCGTATTCCGGGAAGCTGCCTACACATTCATTGAGGGGTACGAGACACGGAGATTCGTCAGCGCCTAATGCTCGGCGATTATAAAACCATCCACGAGGCGCTAACGGCAGCATTAAGGATGGAGGCGGCCAAGGTAACAGCTGTCCCGACGTCGAGAACGAGGAGTGTCCACTACACCGGAGACAGAAGACCAGCCGAGGGACGCCGGCGAAGACCTAGTGGCCTGTGTTGGGGGTGTGGACAGCCCGGACACCTGGAAAGAGACTGGCCACGACAGGAAGAGCAGCCGGAAAACGAGTAAGGGCCGTCGCGGAGAGGGGCACGTCGGCGCCATCACCATCATCCCCTCGAGTGACACTGCGCGCCGTCAGCCGGCGTATGGATGACAGCCTCATCGCGGACGGTTGGGTGAGAGGGAAGCCGTGCCACGTGCTGGTGGACACCGGGGCAGCCGTGACCACCATCAGACCTGACGTGGCGAAGGGTTTTCCGACAAGGATGCCCACCGTACCAATTTGTGACGGAATCGGGTGACACCTTGCCTGTGGAGAAGGAGGCTCTGCTAAAGTTGACCTTGGGAAGGAGTGCCATACCTCTGTGGGTGTTCATCGCGAAGGTGGCTGAGGAGGTCATACTGGGATTGGATGCCCTCAGGAGCCACGAGGCGACGATCGACGTCGGCAGGAAGGTCCTGCGGCTGAATGGAGAAGAGGTGATGCTCCGGCAACCCGATGAGCACCTTGGAATCTGCAGGGTAATCTTGAAGGAAGACGTGGTGGTCCCCGCGGGAAGTGAGGTGGTGGTGACGTCGCGCCTGGAAGTTCAGCGGACGAAGAACATGATGCCGGACCAGATGACGCCTGTGCACGGACTCTGTGTTACCAGGACAATATTGCCGTGCCGAGGGGATGTGCCAGTGAGGCTGCTCAACCTGGCAGACACCGATCACGGAGAAAGTTCGACAACTACTGAGGCGATACCAGCGCGTCTTCAGCCAAGACGACAGTGAAGGCCGCATGGATAATGTGCTTCACCGCATCGACACCGGAGACGCCCGGCCTATTTGGCAACAACATAGACTCGTTCCGTTAGCGAAACAAGTGGCGGAACGGGATATGGTAGACGACATGAAATCCAGGGGAGTGACTGAAGAGTCTGACAGCCCTTGGTGTTCCCCTGTAGTTCTGGTGACGAAGAAGAACTGCGAGCTAAGCTTCTGCGTGGACTACAGGAGGCTGAACGCTGTCACCCGGAAGGACTGTTTCCCCTTACCCTGGATTGACGACACCTTGGACACACTAGCTGGTCCACAATGGTTCTCGACCCTGGACCTGATGTCTGGTTACTGGCAGGTGGCTCTACACCCGAGCGACAAGAACAAGACTGCATTCTCGACAGGCCAAGGACTTTGGCAGTTCATAGTTATGCCCTTTGGCCTCTACAATGCACCAGCCACATTTCAACGCCTCATGGAATCAGTAATAAGAGGATTGACATATGACTCATGCCTGCTGTACCTGGACCACATCATCGTCGGCAAGACGTTCGAAGACCATCTCGACAACCTGAACAAGGTGTTACAGAGACTGCAGGCAACCAACTTCAAGCTGAACGCAAAGAAGTGCCAGCTCTTCTACAAAGAAGTTAACAACTTGGGCCACATATTCTCACCACCCGTAGTGGCCACAGACCTGGAGAAAACCCAGGCTGTAAGAGACTGGCCTCGGCCAAAGGATAGGCGAGAGTTGCGCAGTTTCCTGGGGCTGTGTAGTTATTACCGCCGTTTCATAAAGGGGTTCTCCAACATCGCCAATTCCCTTATCCGCCTGACAGAGGAACAACGACCCTATGTGTGGATGGAGGACGCTGAACACGCTTTCCAGCACCTGAAGAAGACACCGTGCAGTGATCCTATTTTGGGATTTCCACAACCAGATGGTGCTTTCATTGTGGACACCGACACCTGCGACCATTGCATTGGAGGCGTCCTATCGTAAGTTCAGGACGACCACGAGCGGGTGATAGCCTACTACAGCAAGACGCTATCCAAGGCAGATAAGAACTACTGCGTCACCCGGCGAGAATTACTGGCGGTAGTAAAGACCTTGGAGCACTTCCAAAGTACCTGTACGGTCAACCATTCCACTCAGGACTGACCATTCCGCCCTAACCTGGCTATTGATCTTTAAGTACCGGGAAGGCCAGACAGCACGTTGGGTCCAGAGGCTGCAGGAGTACGACTTCACCTCTGAACATCGTAGAGGGAAGGGCCACGGTAACGCAGATGCTATGTCCTGAAGACCCTGCCCAGAGGAGTGCGGCCAATGCACAAGAGTGGAAGAGAAGGAGCGTACCACAGCAGTCCGAGTAGTCACCGCAGTACCTGCGAATGGCTGGGATAGCGCAGGCCTGAGGAGGGAGCAGCTGGCGGACGCAGACTTGGGGCCACTCTTGAGAGAAGTGGAGACAGGGACAAGAACAACCTGGGAGGACATCGCACCGAGGAGCGCCACCTACAAGTCGTACTGGGCCTAATGGGATTCACTGAAGACAAGAGAGGGTGCGCTGTTCCGGGTATGGGAAGATGCAGACAGAACAGTTGTACTCCCACGAAGCAACTTCCCGGAAGTGCACGCCGGTACTTCAGGAGGACACCTGGGAGCAAACCGAACGATCGACAAACTTCGACAGCGCTATTACTGGCTGAGGCTCCGAGCAGACGCTGAGAGATGGTGTCGTCAATGTCATGTGTGCGCAGCGAGTGGCGGCCCCCAGACCAGGAGCCGGGGTCGCATGCAGCAGTACAGCGTCGGAGCGCCATTCGAAAGGATCGCCGTCGACATAGCTGGACCATTCCCCGTGTCCGACCGAGGCAACAAGTACCTGATGGTGGTCGTGGACTACTTCACCAAGTGGCCGGAGGTGTTTGCCATTCCGAACCAGGAGGCGAAGACAATCACGGACTGCCTTGTGGAGCAAGTGTTTTGCCGATTTGGGGTGCCGTTAGAGCTCCACAGCGACCAGGACACTAATTTTGAATCCAACCTGAGGAAGGAGGCACTAGAAATGTTTGGGGTGAACAAGACTCGCACCACACCCCTACATCCACAGTTGGACGGCATGGTCGAAAGATACATCAAGACCTTAGAAGAACACCTGAGGAATGTCGTGGCCAGCCATCAGCGAGACTGGGACATTAAGGTACCCCTGTTCTTACTGGCCTACCGCTCGTCAACACACGACACGACTGGGATGACACCAGCAAGCTTAATGTTCGGCCGTGAGCTACACCTCCCTTGCAACCTGGCTTTTGGGAGGCCCCGGAAGCAAAACAGCCAGCAACGGAGAATGTGGAGAACCTGGTGGATCATCTCCACGACATTCATGAGATGGCTCGTCAGAATATCCAGACAGTCGGCGGATATAGTTTCATGGTAATAATGAGCCTTGCTGAGTAGTTATTGATAGCGGTACTATTGTAAGCGGGCACCGGCGGGCAGCGATAACATGGGCAAAGGCCTCGCCGGGTAGATTAAGTTTCGTTTCTCGAAGGCGATAGAATGTTCGAATTATGTAACTAGATGCTTGTTTTCCAGAAGCCTCTAGTGATTGACAGAACAGTCTGGTAATCATGAATGGAGATATAAAAGGGATTGTGACACGCTAGCAGGACAGTTGTAGTTGTGAAGCAGTTGTTGTGTAACAGTCAGTGTTGTTGTAACGAGAGCTAATGTAATCAGCTGCAAGTGTTTATTGTCCTCGACCTTGGAAGATTGTGTGAGGTAATGTTGTTACGTGAGAATTGGATTGTGTATTGCTACGGAAATAAGGAGAATTTTAATTTCTGCAACTCGGCCTTTTAATTCTATGAACCCACAAGGTTACAATATGCTATATAGTTGGTGTATGCAAAAATATTTTAAGTCACCACTTTGAATATTTAGTTAACAATCAAGTATTTAATGCAACAGTACTGACTGCCCAGGACAAGGAGGGAAGCTAGGGGATTGTGCAACATAATCACTTTTGCTGTCTCCTCGGGGTGTATGCTCGCTTACCGAGTATGACAAGGATGGAAGGCTCGTTCAAAATACCAAGTGTTGTCACATAGCTCACCTATACATATTCATAATACCTATCGTAGCAACAAACATTAGATCTAGCAGCATGGACGATTTATATGTACTCTCGTTCATTAATTTGCTAGTAAACAGATCCGCTACCTGAGCAGATCAACAGTTCAAGCTCCTCTGCCCTTCATACGCCTCTAGCCTTCTTGTCGTGGACATACATTGTCAAATAGAAGCTTAACTCGAAATGTTTTTGCCGGGTGCACATATGTGCACAGTTCATCAAAGAACAATTTTACGCCAAAAGTTTAATTTTGGAAAAGGAATCGATTTAGTTTATTTCCATTTATATGCCGCTCTCGCCCCTAAATGCACTGCTTATCGCATACGTCCATACGACAAAATTTTGCGTTTAGTATTCTGTGGCCGTCTGTGGCTTTCATTAGAACTAGTCCACATATTAATACTAGTAACAGGAACTAGGGCTGCAATTGAGGCACAGAAGTGGGTTCAGGTCAATACAGGAAAACACCCTGTTATTAATATGCTCTGCTAATACCGGTTATTACGTTTGCAATGGATATAATAACACAAACAGCGAAAGATGTCAACAGGCGGATTCCAACTAGGAAACAAAACACGAGGGTTAGAAAATAAGGAAAACAGTAGGGAATGTGTAAATTATCACGAAGAAAATTAGTACGAAAATGCTACAGACAGAAGTATATAAGCCAGTTCGGACGATTATTTGGAATGTAAATAAGCAGAATTGGGTTGGCTTGCAAGTGACATTTGATAAAAAGTGAAAGAAAAACTATAAATAATGGCTAGGGAAAAACTTCTAGCTAAGTACGTGCAGATAACAATTGTTGTTGCCACGTATTGGACGGTTTCTATTGTAACTGTATTTATGAACAAGACATTGCTCAGTAGCCAGACAGTGAATTTGGATGCCCCTTTGTTTGTGACATGGTTTCAGTGTGTAGTCTCCGCTACAATATGCTTTGCATTACGTACCTTATCAAGATTATATCCTCAATTAGTAAGATTTCCTGAGGGCACTCCATTCAGTTGGGATACTGTAAGCAAAGTCCTTCCACTGTCAATTCTTTTCACTGGGATGATAGCTTTTAATAACTTGTGTCTCAAATACGTTGACGTTGCATTTTACTACATTGGACGATCATTAACAACGGTATTTAATGTTCTGTTAACATATTTAGTTCTGAGACAGAGGACATCATTTCAAACATTAGTTTGCTGCACAGTAATAGTTAGTGGTTTTTGGTTAGGAGTTGACCAGGAGAATGTGGCGGGTTCCCTTTCAATAATAGGCACAATTTTTGGAGTTCTGGGTTCCTTAGCTCTCTCAATGTATTCTATTTACATAAAACACGTACTTCCATTTGTGAACCAACAAATTTGGTTACTATCATATTACAATAATGTCTACAGCTGCTTACTGTTCATCCCTTTAATTGTTCTAAATGGAGAACTTCCAATAATCCTAAGTTATGAAAAGCTTGGAGATGTAATGTTTTGGGCCCTAATGATCATTGGTGGTGTTTGTGGTTTTGCCATTGGTTATGTTACAGCATTACAAATTCAAGTAACAACTCCTCTAACACACAACATATCTGGAACAGCAAAGGCCTGTGCACAAACAGTACTAGCAACTTACTGGTATGATGAAAGCAAACCAACATTGTGGTGGATATCAAATTGGGTTGTGCTTGGTGGTAGTGCCGCATATGCACGAGTGAAGCAACTTGAGATGGAACAACAGAAAACGGAAAAACTGCAGTCGGATCAGCAAGTATAGCTTACCATACTACCAGGGAGCATCAATTTGAGGAAGCCGCAGCTACTTAATTTTCCATCTGGTGTTTAATAACTCAGACATGTCATAAAAAGAAAAATATATTATTCTTGTACTTTTAACATTTATGTATAGCATGAGCCATTCCACGGAAAACAGAAACATCAGTTAACAATATACCTTTTATAACACTGAACAGATATTAAATCAACCTCTTCTAATTTAATAATTCCCAATATTTTTTCATATGATTTATGCTTATCTGCATATATAAAATCTTAACTAAAGTGTCCCAAAAATGCTTCATACTCAAGTCACATGCTAATTTAAACTTTCAAACAAAAGGCTCAAGGCCTAAACTGAATCTTCTGCCTCTGTCCATGTAGAATGAACTTCCTGAGCAGAATACAAAAACGAGCACAGCATATGATCAGAATATGTGTGTATTTAATTCTTTCTCATCTTAATTTGTATATAAGTGTTTTGAAAATGTTGTTTAAATACAAGCCATTTGTAGGATATGTTACAATGTGTTGAGACTAGCTGAATTCAAATAATGACATTTAAAATGATGTGTAGGTCCTCCTAAATTCCATGTGTTGACAATGATACAAAGGAGAGAACTTAAATTTATACACTATGGTCTGTGGCATCACCATAAAACAAATGGACGAGGTAAATTCTATTTTATATTAATTGAAATTGAATATAGGTTTTAACCACTATTGTTATATACACTATATGTTGTAATATTTTATTCCAACACTCGTCTACATGGATGGGTCAATGTAGACAGGAAGTGAGAAAGTTACATTTGCTGTAATGTCTAATACAGCCACCGTTTTTTAAGAATCACTTTTATCAAGAGTATAAAAATTGAAAGAAGCATAGTTTTTTGTAATTTACGTCCTCCAACGTTAAGTATATCGGATGATGAATGGAATGGATGAAATGATGCTCAAATGAGCCGGGGTCCCAACATTCGTCTTACAGGATAAGGGAAAACCCCGGAAAAACCCAAAAAGAAGCATAGGGCAGTGAAGCACAAGTTAAAATAAAAGTGAATTGAGAACATATTGACACATTGCTTCACTCACACTGTTTTTCACAAGACATGTTTCAAGAGTTGTTATTTTAATCACCTATATGCTTGTAGGTCATTGTTTCTTATATCCAGTTACCAAAGTGAGTCTTGAGGTTAAGAATCTCAATAGGTTTAAATTATAATAAACTTCTGTTACCAGAATGAGATTGTTACCTCCATTACTACTGGAATGGCTCGTGTGATTTGTAAGTAAAGAAACTTAAAGCACATGATATTGTACCTAGTTTGCCACTGTTAAGCACAAGATCAAAATAGTTGTTTGAAAATTTTATGGCCTGAGTAAATGCAGAACAAACTAATTTCCCATTATTTTGCACACATTTTCTGGTTAGCTGTGTGGAATAGCTGAATTTCAGAGATTGAAAAACTCTCTTCCAAGGGCTTCCAAAATTGATATTATGTGCTTTTTTACATATAAAAATGTTACTTTATTGCGCTTGAAAGCAAGTATGTACTGTACACCTAGAACAATAATGCTACAACCCAAAAGATACACTGGCCACGCCGTGGCTCAGTGGTTAAACCGCTTGGCTCTCACCAAGGCGGCCCAGGTTCGATCCCAGGCGTCCGCAAAGTGAGATTTGTGGTGGACAACACGGCGTTGGGGCGGGTTTTCTCCGGGACCTCCGGTTTCCCCCGCCATCTCATTCCACCGGTGCACCATCTTCATCTCATGCATCATCAGTGTCACCGCCTGCGGTGCCGTATGTAGTAAAAGTGGGCGTTAAACACTACACATTTCACTTACACATTTCCAAAAGATACAGTTTTGAGATAATTACGTTTGAACATTTTGATTTGTAATATTAATAAACTATTTGTCTTCAACACTGATATATGTCATAAAGCTTCTAAATAAAGCTGGTTCAAGATATGCCACTTTTTGAAGGGGGTGGGTGTAGAGAATGTTTCAATGAACCAGGAAATGTAAGTAACTCAAACAATTAGTTTTTGAGTATTCAGTATTGTTCTAGGAGTCTGATATATTACTTCAAGTGTATAGTAATAAAAGTGTTCTTTCTGTTCATAGTTCTAAAGGGGAGAATAGAGAAAACTGCTAAAACCTTTTTATTTATTTATACAATTTTATAAGTTTGAATTTTCTGTTTAGCTTGATGTATATTGCAACATTATTGGCCCAATAGTTGTATTTTTAAAAAAGTATACTGCACCTGCCATTTAATACTCTGAATTATACCTCTTTTCACAGAAAAAATCGTCAGCTACATCTCTTGTAATAGAAAAACACATTTTAGTTTGTATTTTAGAGGAAGCTTTGGTCTACAAATTTATTACACTGCAAAATATGACAACTTCTATTATTCAAACTACTTTTTTATACACACACACACACACATATAATGTTGAGTTTGTTACTTTGAAGAGATTTTTCTGATATGAATGACCTATTTTCATAACTAAATCAAATTTTAATGAATAAAAACAATACCTCAATGGTGTGGTTAATTAGTTTTGGTATCCATAGAGGTTTGATTACTTAAATACTTAAAATACTAATTACTATGTGGTAAAAAATTGTAAAATTAAGAAAAAAGTTTCTATATTTCTTAAAATAACATTCATGCCTTGAAATAGATATAGTGTGTGAAATTAGGATGCACAGCTTAAGAAATTTTATAACTCGGGAATGTCCTGTATTCAATTAGTGTATTTAAAGCTGAACCTAACACCTATACTTGACCAATATAATGTTACCAAAATATAAAGCCAGAATGGCAGTAAGTTTATGTATATTCTTCAATAAAATTTAATTTGTGTGTCTGGTATGGTAGGCCTTGGCCCTCTAGGGCTGTTGTGCCAGGTTTATTTTTTTATTTTATTTTTTTTTTTTGTCTGGGTGGCTCAGGTGGTTAGACTAATACCAAGATTTAGATTTGGCCCATAACAAAGGTTTTTAAAGTACTTAAAAGCCACTGGTTTAGGTTAGTGGATTTCCTGGTATGCGAAAGAACATCTGTGGAATGAAATACTGGCACACCGGTGGTGCTGATAGGATCCTGATAATTGACAGTGATGTTAAACAAAATATTTTATTTCTAGAATGGCAGTAATAATGCATATATATCAGGCCATAACTTTTCCATCTGTTGGAGTATATTATTTACATTGGTATTGTAGATTATATTTTATAATTAGAAACTGTATCAGATACTATCTAGGACAGATAGTTTTGCTGAACTACCTGCCATAACTCAAAATCAGGCAAAGGATACCCTTTTGAAGAAAGAACGAGTTCATTTATATTGCTTAGTATTTCAAAAGAATGCTTTTTATATGCTCTTTATGGCCACTGAATGTTAGTATATTTTGATATTGGTAAAACAATCTATAAAATATTTTGTTATAGATTTACTTTTATAAATTATTTTCAGCAGACTTCTATTTGTACTTTAATTTGGGCTCAATGTAAGTATTTTAGTCACTTGATATTGTAAGTGCAAAAAAATGTCTATACATGAAATATGTATTACATATCATAGTTGTGGAATAATCATATGTTGCATTATAGTCAGCTTCCTTTTATCAACCATATCCAAAACGTTTCCATAATCTATAAATACAAAGTATGTTGCCAGGTTATATTCTTTTTAAAAGGAGAGGGCTTAAATAAACTACAGTAAACTATGCAGAGAATTTAATGATTGTAAAGTTTGAGATAATGATTAATTACTTACACTTAGAAATTGCTATAAATATGAAAATTGATTAGTGTCAATTTAAGTGTGCATAGTTGGCAAATAATAATAACAATTTATATAGTACTAGCTTTCTACAAGTAAGAGGTTTCATTTTAGTTTCAATTAAAAAAGAAATATAACCTCATGTCTCACTCCGCTCTGTAATATCCTACTACTTTAATTTAGAGTAGTTTCATTTGGACGTTTTAAACTGATTCAATTTCTATATACATTATATTTACAACTGAGGTGTTTACAGTATTGCCATAGTGCAACATATTAAAGAATAACCACATACATTTGTGTACAGTTTTGGTAGATGTACATTTATATAGTTACTTATTTCTGAAAATGTCTATAATAATAGGATCAAGTGGCTACTTTTATCACAAAATAAAGATACTTGAAACCTGCTTGCCATTTTAATACATGCAATAGTAGCTCTCTCATTTCATGCCTTGAACCACTGTGTTATTGTAAATAAAGCAATACTCACAATCTTCCATGACTTTTGTTCACTTGTCTATTGGCAAGCTTAATTAATAGCCTGTTTATACAGGCATCATGGGAAAACATGTAGCTGTAACCAGTAAAAACTAAATAATAAAAATTACATCTTTTCTGCAATCAGATCATTCGTTTTTTCATAATCCATGTATTCTTTATATGAAGTTCAACAAACACATTATATCAACTAGTTTTTTAGTGCACATAGTGATCAATTCACTTTTTTGAAACTTGAAATTTATTTGGGTTAATTCTTAGAAGTTGAAGTGGCTTTGACTCTTGAATGATATTTTCAAGCATTTAAGTTTTAATTGGTTGACTTTGTGCTCAGCACATTTAGGCATTTTGATGTTGCTGGTTTTTCTTATTCTTACATTCACATTATATGCCAAACAAAGGCTGACTCGAGAAATAGCCCAAAATATCACTTTGGGCCAAAACATTTAATTTCTAAAGAGCATATAAAATAATAATTTTGCAAATCTTATCCTAAAAGAAACTGAAAGAGGACTGGAGTGTAATAAATGCATATAGCTAAACACCTGTTCCATTCTTTAACTCCAATAGTCATATTGGCAGCCATTCTCATTTGGAACATATCAAAGGTGTTAACTTGCATTCGTTGGGTTTTAATCATTAGATCACGCACACATTCATACTCTTGTTCATACTTCCAGACTCTGGGAAAGATGAATTATCTTGATTGGAGAAAAATCCCTACCCCCACTGCCAGGAACCGAACACGGGACCCCTAGCACAGCAGGAGGTGCTCTACTGACTGAGCTAAGGGGCCAGCCTTATTTTTCTTTCGGGTCCTAAATGTTTAAACATAAGATTCTGCAATAATGTGTTTAAAAGAAGACTCGTCCTTCTCCAATCATTATTTCTAGTTCTAGGTAGTATCTGCACTCACTGCATTTTTGTTTTTCTTATATAATTTATACATATATACATACATACATACATTTTTAAATATTGTAGTAAATAATTATGGATGTACAAACTTGAAAATGCAATAGAATATTGCAGTTACTGTGATCTTTATTAGACAGTGCTTCATGCATTGTTATATTTTCATTATGCTATTGCTAAATACCAAAAATGCACAATAAAGCAAATTATATAACTGTGTGTTTACAATCTTTCTGATTTTGTGCTTTCCTAAAATTCTCTCAGTCTTATACCCGAGTATAACATTTAACTCCTCAAATATAACCTTTACTGTTCATTATAAATTATCAACTGTAGACAAGTAACATGTTGAACATTGGTTCTCAACCAAATGCTGATGTCTGGTATATGCAACAGAAGAGAAATGCAACTAAAGACCTTTTGTTTGGACGCATAACCATATAATGAATTGATTGCCCTGAATTGTGCTGTTTCTAACTGGTTTCCGTTACCCCTCTAATGTCCCTCTTCATGTGCCAGTTAATTGATGCAAAGTCTGTGCTATACAGAAGTTGATACATTGTAAGACCACATGTATCAGTATTATAGTTTGTTAGTGCTTTTATAATATCACAAGTCTGTACACTGCAGTGCCAAAATCCTCATGTATAATTCCATCTCAGTGAACCCTGTAGAGAGAAAGAGAAATGTATTTTATGAATAGACTTAGATAAATAGGATCTGTTCTTGATTATAAATGAAAAGTAAGTTGACTTGTGTGTTCTTACAGAAGGAAAGCTCAGTGACATAACAAAAAGGTCAGTGCTAAGTCCAAAGGAATTTAAGAGGAAGCAGAATATAAAAACCTTGGCAAGGACTGCCACTAATCAACTATTCACATTTCATTGTGTGCATACATCTGCATCATTAACTACTTTGTGACTGCCAGAATGATTTTAAGTGTTCCCTTCTGGAGTCTTTGAGACTCTACTATTGCACTGCTGATGAACCTAAGGATTAGGTTGTCTTCAGTGGGGATTTCAAAAGTCACTAGCATTGATTCCTATTTTTTCAAGAAAATTTCTTCCAAATATCAATTTTATTAGTTTTTGCGCTGGTTTCAAAAGATGGACACTATTTTAAATTCCTATGAGTAGGACTATGATTTAGTGAAGCACAAAATAAATATAATTTTGAGTTGAACTAGTACTCGATACTCTATATATTGCTAGTGTTTATCTAGAACATGTTTTGTTAGAACCTTTATAACATCCTCAGCTAATGTCAGCTGTTGAATTTTGACTTGGTAAACCCCTTGGAGGCAACAGAGGCATCTGTGTTGTTATCTTGATGAACTTGAAATTTGGGTTCTCTTCAAAGGTTGTTTCAAAATTGAAGTTTTCCTTTGTGTTTCTTTTCTTTTTCATATTCAATATCTTTCCCATGTGATTAATGCAATTTGACTCTGAACACCTTTTAATAAATGCATTTCTTGTTCTATATCGTGATTATCATTCCAAAAAATGGTATGCTACTGCTGATTTGTCTATTTCTTTGTTCTTGATGTTCCTAAAATGCTCTTGAAGCTTAATGTTTAAATCAAGTTTTGCTAATTTGAAAGTTGTCACAGTCTTTCTGGTATATATTAGAGTCTTTGTCTTTGGGTTTCTCTTTTGTATTATGTGATTATAAAAGGTGTTGTACACTGAATTTGTTCTATGGGGCCAAAGTAATGTATTCATTGAAGACTTTTTGGAAAAGCTATATAGCTCTGGTATGATATATAAATTTTCTGTATGAAGTTTTAAGGGGAAAGAATAGTTATTTGCCTCCATCAGTTGTCTTTTGAATTTGTCAGTGATAAATGAATTGAAATTGAATCTGATGAGAGAAATGTTGGAGAAACTCAAAGTGAACCACTCGATCATGCAGTCTGACTGTGGGTAGAGAGGCATTGTTTATGTCTTGTGCACTCCAAGTCACTCAAGCTCGTCAGGTTCGACTCAAAGTTTGTGCCATGATCCAGCAGTGTTAAGACTCTTGAAGAACACTTGAGGAAGGTCATGGTCAATCAACAAAGATAGTAGGATGCTTACAGTGCCACTTTTCTTGCTAGCCTACTGCTCTTAACACACAAGACCAGGATGAGGCCAACCAGCTTAGTCTTTGGCAGGGAGTTGCAACTTCTGTGCAATTTGATGTTTGAGAACCCTCCCTGGGGCAGAATAGCAGTAGTCAATTATATGGAGAGCCATGTGAACTGTCTTCATGTTGTACATGGGAATAGCTCTCAGCTCCAAGTAAAGAGTGGTTAGATGAAGATCTGCTACAATTGGTAGCCAACAGCCTAGTTTTCCAGAAGGTTGATCTGGTGTAGTTGTATTTTCCTACATGAACCATTGTCCAAAACTTCAGTAAACATATGTTCCTGCATAGGTAGTGCATTATACTGATCTTATTTGTAACAGGAAAATCATTTGTCATTTATTTAACAAACAGATAAAAATTAAATACTTTATTTGTTGGCGTAGGAAAGCTGGAAATTATTAGCTGTCAGTGGTGTTTTCATATTACTTAAGGCTAACATTTGGCCGCAAATTAGCATAAGTCTACTTTTTAAGAAATATAAGACCTTTATTTTCTTGAGTTGTTATTATCATCATCATTATTGTTATTAAATGATGTGGGACTTATAGCAACAACTAAAGAATAGAATTTCCTGAAACAAACTGCTGATTTAAATGTTTGCTAGTTTGGCAACAAGTAGTGATTTCAATTCAGATCTTAAGAGAGCACTGACAGTAACCAATTTTCCATGGAACATGTTACAAAATCAGGTCTTCAATACATCTTTGGAAAAGTGCTATCAAATCCACACTCAAGAGTACAAACTTGGATATAGAGTATCAGAAATCATTATTGAAATCTGATCAGACAGTCAGTTCCTATGTTTGGGTATGAATGAACAAGACAATGGATGTTCTCAACATTGAGTGCAAGAGTTTGCATTCTGTCATCGTTGATGCAGAAGAAATTCTTTAATACACTGTGTTTATTGCTGCCATCTTCCATTTGTTAACCTAAAACTGCCTTACAGCTGCCTATTGCACTATTTCCATTCCTTAAAATTAGTAGGATTAGAGAGAAGTGTTTCTGCAGTGTGGAAAAATTATGAAGTCCTGTGTCTCATTTCAAAGCTGCTAAAGAACATGAAAAAACTGACAAGTGTGAAAGAGCAATGTACAAAGGTTTGTTAAATAGAATAACAAGCATAGATTTTGTTTTTGATTTGGGACTGATTTGAAGTTCAGAGAAATCAATTTGGAGAAGAGGTCATCAAATAGATCCAATATGAATCTTTCTCTTGATCCTAAACAGTTGTACAGCTGTCATACAAAGAATGGGAAATCGTCTTTTGTCTGAAGAAGATACACAGTTGCCAGAATGGACAAAAGTGTTGTAACCAGCATGTTGGTCCAACAGAGTCAAAGAAAATGTGACTTGGTGAGAATAAAGTGCAGAGATGAACTAGTTCTCCCACCAACAAGAGCATCTCTGCAAATCAGACCTTAAGCATATTAATGTTCATCAACTGTTGATCCTCTTCTGCATGCTTCCCGACCTTTGCCATATGTCAGTTCCTGGTTCCTGCAAGGCAGACATTTAGCAATTGACACTAAGAGCAAAGGAAGAGCACAAAGAGGATGGTAGTATGAACGTGATGAGCCCCTTTTGGAACTTCTTGTAGTGTAGGTATGAAGGTTTGACACTTTTAAGCCCATGTTTTTGTTGTACAATATGATGAATGAGAGTTCCAGTAAACTTCTTTACAGAAAAAAAAAAAGTACTGGGATTATTTATTTCTTGGTGGTGTTGAAGAGAATAGGGTTCTTCTCTTCATAGATGTTGTTTCATCAGCACCTTTTCTTCTGAAAACATTCCACCCTAATCTTATACACATCACCTGTTTAGCCCACAAATTTCAGAAAGCATAAGAAATAAATTTAAGGAAGCCAATACCCTGATTTCCATTACAAAGAAAACTTTTTGTAAAGCTCCATCCCACATTGCATTTTTCAAGGAAAAACATGAATCTTTTCTTCCTCTTCAACCTATTTTAAGAAAATGGGTCTTCTGGATAAGGCAGTTTCAGGTTATGCAGACCATTGGGATGACATTTCTCAGTGGTAAAAGAGCTCCCTATTGAGAGTACAGCTTATGTTTTGTCTTCAAATAAGCTGATGAAAAATTAAAAATTGAAGCAACATTTTGTTTACATCAAGGAAAATTTTTCATTCTTGTCCTTAAGGATAATGAAGCTGGAAAGCAAATGAAATATTTTATTGGATCAGGTTTCAAAGGTGCAAAAATCTGAAGTGGAAATTAATGCTACCAAGGGAGACATTGGGTACAAAGTCAGGTACAAGTGAAAGGGTAATGAAACAAAACATAATAATAATAACCCTAGATATGCTGTAATAGTTCTTGTTCTTGTAAACTTTTAATGGAGGAAGGATATTTCAGAAGTGGCTCTAAAAAATGTAGAAACATTTAAGTTTGCTCCTATAATATTTATATCATCGGAAAGTAATTTTTAGCTTTTTAAATGATTTTAACAGATAAAATGTTGAAAATTTGGATAAAATCTTGAGAGTTAAATGTGCTAGTATTATAAAAACAAATAACATGTAATAATATTTAATATTTTGGAAATTAAATTACCATTTAATTTTTTATTTGTTAATGAAAGCATTTATCAGGATCATATCAGCATTGCTTATATGCCAGATCTACTGACATAGGGCTGTCACTATACATTTAAAAACCATTGATCTGGGCTTAGTTTGAACCCAAGACCTAGGGATCAGAAGGGCAGTGCCTAACATACTGACCCACTCACACAAATAACTTGTGATTTAATGGGAGACTGAAACCCACCTATAGAAACTTTTTTGTGCTTATGCCTCTAACAGGGCATCACCAAGGAGGTAAGGGTAACGTGAGAGGATACTAATGGTTGTTGGACCTGAAGAGAGAGTACAACAGAGGGCAGGGTCCCCAAGAGCTACGTATTTAAAATCCCTAGTGGTGATTCATGCAGTCCTTTCCCCCTGGGAGCTTACTCATACCCTGGAGGAGCCTGGCACACAGAGTAGTGCACCTAATTAACATGCATGTTGAAACTCCTGCCAACAAACTTAGTACCCTGAAGTAGTAAATCAGGATGAAACAAAAAGTGAAACAGAGGGTTGTAATTATAGTAAGCATCTGCCTATTGACCGAGGAAGTCCTTGAAAAAACCCATGAGTAAGGAAGATCAACCATGGGAATTGAAGCCATGACCTCCCAAATATGAGGCACAGATACTGCCACCATCCCGCTCAGTAGAGAAGTGCCTAATTATATTTATAACCTATTTTATATCTAAAATTTTGAGATTTGCTTAAAACTTTGGTAAGTATTAAGTTTTATACAAGCCAATTGACTATGAATTACATTAATGGTACATATGTACATGTAAATAAGCCATGTATAATAAAGACAGAAATATTCAATATTTCAGTATAGTCAATTCACTATATTAACCTTCAATCTGTGTTGTGGGGTACGTGGATACTCCATCCAACATTCCAATTCACAGTATGCCAAAATTTTCCATACTCTGCACTTCTGCTTCTCAGTAGCTTTTGGTCAATTCGTTATACGCAGTTGTAGTGAGTAATCACTGTTGTGAGCTGCTGTTAGTTTGAGTTAGTAAGTAGAATAACTTGGTGGTGTACGACAAGACCCGACCTCACCACACAGTTTACTTACTAACTCATTTAATTTTAAACATTTCATATTTTGCGTTAATTACAGAAATAATCCTTTTTTGTTGTTCATAAGGACAAAGTAAGTGGTGCAGATCCAAATTTTGAGGCCATTGTAACTTAGTGGTTACTAAACTGTCTTCGGTTCTATGACTATAGTGACAGGAGTGTAAGACTGAAAACAAATCCTGCAGCTTCAATTTCATATACATTTAATTCACTTGTAAGAAACAATCAAAACTGTTACTGCATTGGAGAAACAGCCTGTCTTGATGAAATGCTGCTAATGTTTCATGGATGGTGCAGCTAAAAGTGTATATGCCATCAAAGCCTGAAAAATATGTGATTAAAATCATGGTCTTATGTGATGGTAGAACAGATTACCTTCTAAATGCTTACATTTATACTGGCAAAGGCAGCAATGGAAAGGGTTTATTTTTTGAGGAGAAGAAACTATTCATAGCATGAATGAATGAAGTTCTGTATTTCCTTAAAGTGGAACACAACCTTGAGACCCATAGGGTTCCTGATCAGAGAGATTCTGGGATAAGTGAACATCCCAACACAAGAAGTGAAAGTACAAAAGAGAATAGGTGATAGGAAAGATGATGTTGGAGCAAATGTGGTGGAATGCTGGTGGGGGAAACCGGAGGACCCAAAGAAAACCCACCCCAGCGCTATGTTGTCCACCACAAATCTCACTTTGTGGTTGCTTGGGATCGAATTCGGGCCGCCTTGGCACGGCCCCATTTTTTTTTATATATAGGTATATATTTTTCCTCTTCCCCCCCTTATTTAACCGTTTTTTCATTATTTCCATTTATTTTCTTATATATTTTTCTTAGTTTCACACATATTCACTATACACATAAACACCCATGCCCAAGGCGGGACTTGAACCCGCGACCCTCTATGCGGTGGAATGCTAGAGACATATGCTTTAGCGACCATGGCTGCGAGGGCCGGCTTTGATACCATAACAAATTGTAATTAGACTGGCCAAACCCGTGGCAGCACATATAGAAGTATTACAGTTGACAACTATTTCAGTTCAGTAAAGGTTTTTGAATTGAAAAAAATGGAAGCTATCTTATGTAGGTACTCTGGAAAAAAATAAATGGATATTCCCTGTGTAAGGACAGGTCATCTGAATGTGGCTTTACTAACGACAAGACTCGTCTTATATGTTCCAAGAAAAATAAGGCAGTGGTAGTAATCTAATCCATGCATCACTGTAAGAGCACTAATAATAAGAACAAAAGTTTGAAATAGTATTCTTTTATAATAAACATAGGAGGGTATTGACAGATTAGATAAAAAATGTTTGACGTTTTTAAGGTGCACTTATTGTTGGCCAATGACAATTTTCTTTGGAACTCTCAACATTAGTGCTGTAAATTCTCTTGCACTTCATTCAGCCTTAATGAATAATAAACCACCTTCAAGATTTGATTTCCTAAAAGGTCTTTCAAGGCAATTGTGTGAAACGTATCTAAATGAATGGTTGCTCAATATAAGAATGCCTAGAGAACTCAGAGGTTCAATTGGGCATATTCTCAATAAGTCATTGCCTTGTGTGCAGAATGTTGGTCCCGTGAAACAGAAGAGATATTGCCTGTGTCCTCAATCATCAGATAGAAGACTGAAGTGGTGGTATAAATTGCAAGTGATATATTTGTGTATATTGCTCAATCTGCTTTGAGTGACAGATGAATGAAATTTTCTCAAGTTCAAAGTGTTTTCAATTACCTTAAATATAGATTTTTTGGTTGATCTTTGTTTTGTTTTATATTTTGGACACATTGGACATAGCTATTTTTGATTACCAAAGATACATTTTAAAATTTGTTTTCGGTAATTAACAGATACATTGGAATTAAAAACTGGTGTGCTACAGAGATATTAATTTTTTTACAGTCCATTATATTTTGTTTTTGCAAAGCTGTTTTGTTGCTAGTAATTAATAAATATAAATGAGAATAGCCTAAAGACATTGCCTTATATTTATCTTCAAATACCTGTTTATAAAATGCAGTAAGAGTGTGGGGTATGTGGATACTCCACAACACAATTTTATAAAACATTCACGATACCAAATGAGGGTTAAACAAGGCGAGCATACGCCCCATGCCAACTGAGAGTTAAACAAGGCGAACATACGTCCCATGCCCTGATGATTAGTTTTGTCCACATTTTTTAAAGTAATGTATACATTGTGAAAGTTGAATGATTTAACAATACTATATACAGTTTATGGATTCCAAATGCATGTCCATTATGTTAGCAGTACCTTTGTTAATAGGAATTAGGATAGTATTATTGGCACATTTAGATATTCGACAATGGGAACATTATGATCTTCCATGGGTGCTATATCAAAAACAGTGCAGACACCAACAATGTACTTGTATCGTATGTTGATTATTGTATTAATAAGATTTGCTGAATGAGTTCATACTGCTGAGAATGTAGTATCAGTTCATGCCTTTCTAGATTCGAACATTGGTTGATATTTTTGTATAATGCCGAAACGCAGGTACATGTTTACTAAAAGTTTACAAAATGAATTTCCATTCTTCAAAAAGGTATTCGTAAGTTCATTGATTGTCATCCCTACTAGGACATAGTGGAAAAATGTGATGTGTAGCACTCACATGGTTTTCTGTGCTCTTGTAATAAATATACTTACAAATGCTTATTAATTTTATGTTAATCAAGATAAAAGTTTGCAGAAGTTATTGTAATTTTCTTGTAAAAGCGCAGGAATCGCGGAATAAGGTAGGCTTAAACCAATTAAAGATGGCTGCTATGTGATGTCTTTGAAATTCTGTTCTCTTTGCATAGCCAAAATAAAATAAATAATGACGACTTCCCATTTGAGAAGGGTATACAATAGTTATTGACGATATCAGTATCTAACTATCAATTTATGATACAAGACTGGAATATTGTCAGACAAGAACGTAGGTCATCTGATAACCAGTCGAGTACACAACAAATACATACTGTGAATTTGTGGGTTCGTGAAATTAAAAGTCCAGGTTGTAGAAATTCAACAATGCTGTTTATTTCCGTAGAAAGACAGTTTGTACACCCTTGGCGGCAGAGTGACGTAACATATGCCAACACAATCTCTCATGGCTTCTGCACATTTAAATAAACAAAAGAGTTCAGTTTCAAATCACCGCTGCCCGCACACAATTATCGAACCCATTTACGACTGTCCCCTGACAACTAACCGCGGCTTCCTTTTATACCTCAATCCCTTGTTCCAGAAATTAGTGGAATACTGTGTAACAATCAAGAAAGCGAACCTTCCCGTCAGCTATCTGTCTCTTTTATTTCTCTGTTTCGGCAAGCTTTTTATCTCTGATTGGCACTGTCTGTCCCTTTGCGCACGCCAGTCGCAACAACGGCTCGCGATACTGCTCCCTCCTTAAGGCTGGTTGTCCCGAACAGCACCATCGTAGCGGGCCAGACGATCCAGGTGTACCACCAACATCTTTCCTCGGGGCACCGTCTGGATGCGGTAGACCACGTCGTTAATCCTCTTTATCATCCAGTACGGTCCTTGCCATAGTTGTTGAAGTTTCCGGCAGCATCCCTTGGTCCGGTAAGGCGGTACAACCAGGTCAGGTCACCTTGCTGGAATCCTTGGCTGTTAACTTGCCTGTCGTACCGGGTCTTCATGCGGTCGCTCGCCACCTGGATGTTCTGACGAGCTATCGCATGCATGTCTTGGAGATGGTCCATGTGGCTCTCCACATACTCCGTTGCTGACGGTTTTGCTTCCAGGAGGCTCCCAAAAGCCAGGTCGCAAGAAAGGCGTACCTCTCGGCCGAACACTAAGCTGGCTGGCGTCATCCCAGTGGTGTCGTGTGTTGACGAGCTGTACGCCAGCAGGAACAGTGGCACCTTGATGTCCCAATCTGGCTAATGGCTGGTCACGACCTTCCTCAGATGTTCTTCTAGGGTCTTGATGTACCTCTCGACCATGCCGTCCGAATGCGGGTGTATATGTGTTGTGCGGGTCTTGTACACCCCAAGTCATTCCAGTGCCTTCTTCATCAGGTTAGACTCAAAATTGGTGCCCTGATCACTGTGGAGCTCTAAAGGGACCCCCAAAACAGCAGAACTGTTGCTCCACGAGCCAGTTAGTCATCGTCTTCGAGATGGCATACACCTCCGGCCACTTGGTGAAGTAGTCCACGGCCACCATCAGGTACTTATTGCCTCGGTAGAACACTGGGACTAGTCCAGCTATGTCGACAGCGATGCGTTTGAAAGGCGCTCCGACGTTGTACTGCTGCATGCGACACCGAATCTTAGTCTGGGGGCCGCGGCTCGCCAGGCACACGTGACATTGACGGCACCATATCTCAACGTCTGCTCGGAACCTCAGCCAGTAGTAGCGCTGTCAGAGTTTGTCGATATTTCGGTTTTTTTCCAGGTGTCCTGAAGTACCGGCGTGCACTTCCCCCAAGACTTCCAGGATCTTATTCCGGGGAAGTACCAACTGCTCTCTCTGCGTCTTTCCATTGGGAAATTCCCATACTCGGAACAGCACGCCCTCTTTGGCCTTCAGCGATTCCTATTGGGCCCAATACGACTTATACGCAGCGCTTCTGGGTGCGATGTCCTCCCAGAGACTTGTCCCTGACTCCTTTTCCCTCAAGAGTGGCCCCAAGTCTGCGTCCGCCAGCTGCTACTTCGCCTACACTATCCCATCCGTCCGCAGGCACTGCCGTGACCACTTGGACAGCTGCGCCACGCTCCTTCTCCATTCTTGTGCACTGGCCGCACTCTTCTGAGCAGGGTCTTCGGAATATGGCGTCTGCGTTGCCGTGGCTCTTCCCTCTACCATGTTCAGAGTTGAAGTCGTACTCTTGCATCCTCTGGACCCAACGGGCTCTCTGGCCTTCCAGGTTTCTAAAGCTCAGTAGCCAGGTTAGGGCGGAGTGGTTAGTCCTCAGGTGCAAAAACTGGTACAGGTACTTGTGGAAGTGCTCCAAGGTCTTTACTACCGCCAGTAGTTCTCGCCGGGTAACGCAGTAGTTCTCTGCCTTGGACAGTTTCTTGCTGTAGTAAGCTATCACCGCTCGTGGCCGTCCTGGACTTGGGATAGGACGCCTCCAATGTAATTGTCGCTGGCATCGGTGTCCACAATGAAGGCGCCACCTGGTTGTGGAAATTCCAAAATAGGAGCACTGCAAAGTTTTTTCTTCAGCTGCTGGAAAACGCCTTCCGCGTCTTCCGTCCACACATAAGGCCGGTGTTCTTCTGTCGGATAGGTGACGGACTTGGCGATGTTGGAGAAGCCCTTAATGAAGCGGCGGTAAAAACTGCACAGCCCTAGGAAGCTGCGCAATTCTCTGTTATCCTTTGGGCGAGGCCAATCTCTCACGGCCTGCGTTTTCTCCGGGTCTGTGACCACTCTGGTTGGTGAGACTATGTGGCCCAAGTAGTTGACTTCCTTGCGGAAGAGCTGGCACTTCTTCGACTTCAGCTTCAGGTTGGTCGATTGCAGTCTCTGTAACACCTTGACCAGGTTGTCGAGTCGATCATCGAAGGTCTTGCCGACGATGATGTCGTCTAGGTAGAGCAGGTAGGCGTCATAAGTCATTCCTCTCATCACTGACTCCATGAGGCGTTGAAAGATGCTCGGCGCGTTTCAGAGACCAAAGGGCATAACTGTGAACTGCCAAAACCCTTGGCCTGTCCAGAATGCGGTCTTCTTCTTGTCTCTTGGGTCTAGAGCTACCTACCATAACCCTACTTCAGGTCCAGGATCGAGAACTACTGCGCACCAGCAAGCGCGTCCAGGGTGTCGTCAATCCGGGGTAAGGGGAAGCAATCCTTCCTGGTGACAGCATTCAGTTTCCTGTAGTCCATGCAGAAGCGTAGCTCACCGTTCTTCGTCACAATAACTACAGGGGAACACCAAGGGCTGTCAGACAGTTAGTTAAGTGCAATGTCATCCAGTAAGTCCGACACTACCGCTTGTTTTGCCAGCGGAACGCATCTGGATGCCTGACGAATAGGCCTGACGTCTCCGGTGTCAATGCGGTAGAGTACGCGGTCCGTGCGGCCGTAGTCGTTATTGCCTTGGCTGAACACGCGTTGGTATCATCTCAGTAGTTGTCGAACCTTCTCGAGCGGTCGGGAGGTCGGTCGCCCTCTCCACTAAGACTTCCAGCCGGGGCTCCAGGTGTTGCGTCGGCACCGGCTCCTGGGTGCTCCATTGTTGTTACGCTGACCATGGGCTCGCACTTCCCCAACTCCCTCCCAGCCTGGACGTCGTGATCGGTGTCTGCCAGGTTGAGGAGCTCACCAGCAGCTCATCTCGGCACGGCAACAATGTCCTGCCTACACAGAGCCCGTGCACAGGCGTCTTCTGGTCCACCATCAAGTTCTTTGTCCGCTGGCCTTCCAAGTCGAGCCGTTACCACTACCTCGCTTCTCGCGGGGACAACCACGTCTTCCCTCAAGATGGTCCTGAAGATTCCAAGGTGCTCTTCGGGTTGCTGGAGTATCACCTCTTCTCCATTGAGCCGGTGTCTGTCAGGTTGAGGAGCCTCACGGGCACCTCATCTCAGCACGGCAACAATGTCCTGGCTATACAGAGCCCGTGCACGCACAAGCGTCTTCTGGTCCACCATCAAGTTTTTTGTCCGCTGGTCTTACAGTCGCGTCGTCACCCTACTTCGTGGGGACAACCATGTCTCCCCTCAAGATGACCCTGCAGATTCCAAGGTGCTCTTCGAGTTGCCGGAGTATCACCTGTTCTCCATTGAGCCGCAGGACCTTCCTGCCAACGTGGACCGTCGCCTCTTAGCTCCTGCGGACATCCAGTATTAGTATCACCTCCTCAGCCACCTCCACGATGAACACCCACAGACGTACGGCACTCCGTCCCAAACTCCTGACACCAATTGTGACTTTGTGGGTTTGTAAAATTAAAAGTCCAGGTTGCAGAAGTTAAAAAATGCTCTTTATTTCCATAGAAAGATAGTTTGTACACCTTTGGCAGCAGAATGATGTAACACATTCCAACACAATCTCTTGTGGCTTCTGCACACATAAATAAAAAGAGTTCACTTTCAAATCACCACTGCACGCACACAATTATCGAGTCCAATTACGACTGTTCCCTGACAACTAACCGCATCTTCCTCCACCCATTGTTCCAGAAATTAGTGGAATGTTCTGTAACAAGCAAGAAAGCGAACCTTCCTGTCAGCTATCTCTCTTTTTTTCCCTGGTTTGGCAAGCTTTTATCTCCGCACTGCACTATCTGTCCCTTTGCGCGCTGGCCGTTCCAGTCGCAAAAATGGCTCGCGACAATATTAAGGTAGAGTCAGACTAAAAACTTCAATGCCTTGGCCGGGATTTGAACCATAGATCTTCTGATCTCCGTCCAGCTGCTCTTAACCGTTGAACTACCATGCCCAATGTGCCAGCACGACATTAAATTCTCCAGATGACTCTTGTTTTTATCACTAAACCATTAAGAGTTCTTACAAACACATGAGACAACTACTTTAATGGCCACTTACTATGTTGTCTCGTTCTTCAACTGACTCACCAAAGTTGGAGAACTTAGGTAATGTCATGCTAGCACATTGGCCATAGTAGCCCAATGGTTAAGAGCAGCCGGATGGGGACCGGAAGATCAGTGGTTCAAATCCCGGCTATGTCTTTGAATTTTTCAGTCTGACTACCTTTTCATACTTGTCCTACACATGCCTAGTGAAGGAACAATTAATTTCCGAATAAAATATTAACTTTGATTTGCTTTGAAGTTTCCGTTGTGTATTTACATTAAATTAATTTCAACTTTACTGCACTGAGTAAAGTGCGGTAAAGTAGGTCATTACAATACCTGTTTTGATTTTGTAATGTTTCACAGAATGTCTCTAAAATGTTTTACAAAAAAAAAAAAAAAAATGTGTTTTAACAAGATCTATACCTTCTGTGCAGTAACTTTTTATCTATCTCTTACCATTTATGAAAACATCATCCAGAATGATGATGACTTCTGAGGACATTCCCAGAAAATTGAAGATATAGTTAGATTTCATATTTCGGAAAAAATCTTACAACATATGCTTCAATTAAAAATGGTTAGAACCACTTTTGATGTGTTCAACCTACTTTTCATTTTTGGGTTATGCTTTCAGAGACACACCTACACAAACGTTTTTCTAAAAAGTGCCTCTTTTTTAATTCAGGAAACACATTTCTAGTGACATTTTGGTTTGGATGCAATACTTTCCATACTGTATGTATAGTAGAACCTCTTTACCCAAATCAACTGGAACCAGGGCCGATCCGAGTTAACAAAAATCCGGGTGATCTAGAGAATAATGGAAAAACGATAAACCAACATGTACTTCACTGAAATATTTTTAATGCAGTTGAGATTACTATCGGCACACTTTCACCTAAGAACACATACACTGTATGTACTGCAATAACCTATGTATTTACACCCTACACAGGCACCTATTTAGAAGTCAATTTCTCGGGGGTGGGGCGGGGGATCCAAAAATCTACGTTGAATTATTTGCTTTTAATAATTAATTAGAGATGTGTTTTTATCATGCTATTAAAAATAAAAACAAATGTAATATATCACATTCACATGACTTTCTCCACCCAAGCTTCTGTAAATTGTTCTTAGAAATGTTTATTTATTTATTTATTTTTTTTTTACTTGTTTCTTTGGATAAGGTGTGCTGAAAGACCTTTAATTGCACATATTTTGTTCTTATATCTGGGATAAAGTAATATAAGCAATAAAAGGGTATTTAAAAAGCGAACCACTGATTGATGCATTTGAAGTATTAGTTCTCCTTGAATGAAAAAGATAACAGGAACGTAGAAGTTAAAAATTACATGCATTTAAGTAAATATCTGAGAATTCTATCACCAAATCATATATTGGAATGTGTTAACTTTGCAGTACATTATTGTAATTGACATTATTTGTGTATTTTAACGAGTTCTACAGCTGCTGTGCATGAACTTTTCATTTATCTCTTAGGTTTAGAATAGTTATACAGACTTCACTTCCAATAAACTGGACTTCAGAGTTTATCCTCAGAAAATTCACAATATGCATTTTATTTGTTATCTTAAATAAATGGTGTTTAAATTAAAATTTTTGGACGATTTTCTTGAAAGTCTTCGTTTCTCATCCTTGAAAGATAATGAAATTAAATCCTATATTTGGTATCCCCCCAATATTTGTGTTCTGTAATATGCTATTAGCAGAAAGAAATCACACTGGAGTGTGCGCGCAGACATTTTTTTTAAAGTTTTTTTTTTTTTTCCCCCTGATCTGGTGTCCTCAAAACTTGCATTCTTGATGACATCTCGATAGCAACTTTTTAAATGGATTATAACACGTCTGTGCTTATAGAGGCACTAAACAATGATGACGTACACTGACATGAGTCTCTCTGATTCTCACAGTTTCACTATTCATATACAGCACGATTGCTCCATTCTGTATCATCAGATAAACAGTTTGGTTATAAATGATTTCAACTGGAGCCGGACTCCATAATGTGGTAGTAGCGTTCTGACTCCCAGTGAAGAGGTAGTGGCCAACCTTAATACGCGAGGGGAAGGAGGGTTTACCTCCACCCACTGTCTGCGAAGATAAGACGCAACGTTCCATTATGTAGAGCGAGTGTGTGAAGGGGAAATACTTTCATGAGGAGATGGGGTGAAGTGACAAATTCCAACCTCCGCTAATATGAGCAAAAGTTGGGCACTGCAGAATCGAGTTCCAATCGAGATCAAGATATGTTTCCTCAATAGGAATTTTTACAGGGCTTTTCCTTATCTTAAGAAGACGAATGTCGGGTAAATCTTATGTTCTAGTCGCCCTGGACTGATTTGATGGTATCACCTGTTTTATTTACTGCCAAATATGATTATCCTGTTAAAGGATGATAGAGTATTAAAAATAAAGAAATTAAAAAAAAAAACTAAGTTTCATATGAAATTATGCAGCTGAAAAATAACACAACTTGCAATTTTGAGACTGTCAAATATACATAAAACTTGTTATATAGCATGAGATGAATAGAAAATTGCTGATACAAGGAAAGCAGAATTTGCGAGAGTTGCATATTTTATGAGCTCCACATCTCTTGTAACCTGATGTTTTTATCTGTGACACCATGGTTTCTTAGTTAAATAATCATTGAAATATCGCCTATTCCCAGAAAATTCAAAATTGTATTTTAATCGGAATCATTAGACATGTTTCTGAGAACATAAACTGACGAAAGTTCTTCCGTGCAAAGGAAGATGTTCACTCACTTTCGTCAATGACCCTTCTTTCAGTTTAAAAAATAACTCAGTTCTGAAGACATTCCTGAGAAAAAACTAGGGCGCATAATCGGGAACAAAAGAAACCGTCGCAGTTTCAGATTAATTTGATCATTTAGTCGTTGTTGCTAATATTTTTCTCAGATACATTTATTTCTTGTGAATTATTTTTTGGAGGATAGAAGTACTTAACAGTTTTCACTGAACTGGAAGGCTTTGTTTTGTACCTTGCTATTCCCTTTTTTCTCTCCATTACAAATGATGACAGTTAATAAATATTAATATTCCCTGCAGCCTGTTGCTCTAGTATACGATGGTGGGTGATCATCATCATCATCATCATCATCATCATCATTAATACACTGTTATTCGAGTAAAAATTATGCTGAACATTAAGTTTTGGCACATCAATGACTGCTGAAGGCCTTAGAAGTAGAACTCCGCCGTTTTTAAATAACTGTAAAATGTAACCATTTATTTGTTGTGTATTTGGTAAGTGATCTTGATTTACTAATAATTATTATAATAACATTTGATATAATTATGCAGGTTGCTCGTATAACCTACAGAATTTGATGCCGTCTTTCACTTAAAACGTTACATCAAATGCACCTTTGAAATCAACAAATAGTGCTAGAGAAGTCTTATTTTTATTAAAATTTTGTTTAATGTCTTGTGTAAGTCTTATGACCTGATGTATTGCTGAGTTATCTTTCCTAAACCCGGCTTGTTCTAGGACTATTATGTTTTGTGTTTCCAGGTAAAATGTCAGTCTTGTAGCTATCATTTTTTCTAGAAGTTTTGCTATGTTTGAGGTTAGTGATATCGGTCTGTAGCTATCTAACGATTGTGCCAGTTTTCCTTTCTTCTTGATGAGTATTATTTTTGCTTTTTTCTACAATGTTGGTATATTATTTCTGGTGGTCTAAATGTTATTGAAAATTTTTAGAAGGGTGTGAAGTGCCTCATGTCCTAAATTTTTTAGTAGCTCCGGATGTATATTGCCAGAACCGGGCTCTTTTTATTTTTTAGTGTCCTTATTGCTTGTTTTATTTCCGGAAATGTAAAAGGCTCAATAAAGATATTTTGGAAGTTGGATGTATTGTCAAGGTTATTGTTCCTTATTCTGCTTTTTCTTTTTTAATGTAGTACTAGTTTTGTAGTATGTTGCTAGTTTTCCTGCTATAAGGGTGTCTTCATATATTTCTTTATTATCAACAATTAGTGGCTGACTTTGTCGGTCTCCTCTTTTTATTTGTTTGATGTACTTGTGTACTTTAGTACTATTTGTTCTATAATCTAATTTGTTTATAAATTCAAGTTTTATAGCTTGTTTTAACTGTGCATTTGCTTTTTCGCCATTCTATAACATCTGTTTTATCTTGTGACCTTTCTGCTCTTTCTCTGGCTTTGTCTCGTTTTGATTTGAGCTGTGTTAGCTGTTCATTCCAGAAAGATTTGTATTTATGGATTTTTCCTCTGGGAATACACCTTTTTGCAGCTTTTAGAATTGCAGCATTTAGTTCTTTTATTACTTTATTTATGTTTTGTTCTAGTTTAATTTCCTTTAGGAATTTATTTGTTGTCGTTTTATACTCTTCCCAATGTGCCTTTTTGAAGTTCCATTTAGGTTTTATTTTTCCTTTTGTGTTGGGTGGTTGTTGATGTTGGTTTGTTTTTGTTATTATGGCTCTGTGTGCACTACCACTGTCTTCAATTACCTTTTTTGTAGTTTTATCTTCTAGATCAGTTGATATGATCGCGATATCTGGATTGATTGACTATCCTGTATAGTGTATGTAGGTTTTTGAGTCTTCATCCCTGTGCATTATTTTCATTAAGTTGGTATCTACAAATTCTTCAATGATTACGCCAGCTTTGTTGTTATCATTGTAGCCCCATCTTGGAGAATGTCCATTGAGATCGCCAATTATGATTGTCTTATTGTCACTATCTAGTATGTCTAGGTTGAGTTGGTTGTTATTGGGTGGGCTGTAAATTCCATAGATTTTGAATTTATGTTTTTGCTTGCAGGCCATTATTCTAATTATTTCAGAGGTGTCATCTTGATTCATTTTCTTTACAATTTCAAACTTTGCATTTATACATTGTTTGGTGCCAACAAGATACCACTTGCTATCTGTCTGTGTTTTTCTAAGATATTTGAATTATATTTTGAAAAATGATAATTTTTTCTTTTTGTTGATCTAAATTTGCCTCGGCTATGATGAAAACATGTACATCATTGTCTCTTAAAATATTATCTAACATGGGCTTTTTACTTTGGGTCATTCCTCCGGCATTCCAAAACAGCACTGAAAAGTGCTCTTCTTTTGTATTGGAAAGCATGTCTGCGTTGTGGTCCATTTAGCGTTATCCAGGGAACACCACGTGGAGGCGGACTATGTTGTTCCCCTCATTGTTAAATATATGGAAAGATATTACTGGTATTCCATAATGGTATCTAAGTAACTGCATCGAGAACAAATCATCACTGTATTTGAATGTAATAACACTTAATATTTGAGAAAAAACATGTAAACAATTAACAATTTCTTGAGAGCTTGTTGCAATAAAAATTTCTAAGGTTTTGCCTACACAAGAATCAGACCTTGTCTCACTTCTCACTAGAATTTTAGCTGAAGTGCAACATTGTAATATATTGCACTTGGATGCTTTTAATCTAAAATGCCAGGACACATGGATTTTATTATCTTCTTTGCAGCAGACTTCCAACATTGTGTCTGTTCCTAATCTGATTACTTTTCTGTAATGGTTATAAATTTAAAAATACTCTTAGGTTGATAGCTTCTATCTCTATTTGCCTAAAAACACATTTATATGCAATGAATGACTAGGAATAGGAATTTATGTTTGTGCTTTCATGCAGTTGTCTCAGTAACCTGTTATCATATTTACTGTCTATTCTCAGCATCAACAGCAGTATTTGTGAGAAATAAAAGAGAATGCAGTTCTGAATATTATATAAAAATTAATATGATTAAATCTTTATGAAATCATTGAACATAACACTTTACTAAATAAAATGCTTGCAAACAAAGAATCAGATAAGTACATAAAGGTGAAAACAGACCATGCACAAATTTCACGAATCTACAGCTGTTGCAATGATGATGACATCATGTTTCTGATGCTAATGCAGATGTGACCAGCCTCAATCATCTTGTAACACAAGTGTCAATCACAAAGTAATTTCCCACCAACCAAATCATATTCCATAATGCTGGATATCTGTTTCACATTAAGAGACCCCAAGTTTGAAACTCTGTCTGGGTGGGTTACCTGGATTAGTTAACCTTATTTGAAAGGGTAACTTTAATCTTTTAGGATTCTGGACACATTTGAGCATATTTACACCTATTTCATTCATAGTTCAATATGACTATGTTAAGAGGATCTTTGTACATCACAACTGTAGTAAAGTACATTGCATACAAGTTTTACTTTAAATTATAAGTTGGATTATGTGAGTTTTGTAATCACCCTTCACCTTGGATTTGAAGATTTTTGTATTGAACAGTTCACTGGAAGATATATTCAAAACGTTTATTCAAACCTAAAGCCATTATATGGTAGATCCAATAAGAATTGAGTCCCATGACTCTCTCTCTCTCTCTTTCTTTTTTTGGTATGGTTGCTTAGTTTTGAACTTGACCAGTTCAACTGCTACGAGGGGCATTCAAAAAGTTTTGCAAGTGCCACCTTAAAATCCAAATTAGGGATAGAATTTTCAAATTTATCTTTATAATCCTTTAAAATACTCCCCATCTGTCTCCACACATAGTTGGAGATGTTGCAACCAGTTGTCAAAAGCACTGCTTGAAAGGTATTGTTAACAGAGCTAAATTTAACACTTGAACTAGGTTATTCTGTTCCAGTACATACATCTGTCAAACATTTAGGGCCATTAGGTAGATAATAAAATAAAATCTACGACTTCCAGCCCAATGTGAACCTGGTCCTGCCAGCCTCACGCTCACATATGCAAGGTAGAGGTGGAAGATACAACCAACACAGGGAGACGTAGTCAACATCTCTGCACCCCAGCATAAAAGTTGGCTTTCATAGACCAGAATTTGCTACCTATTCCAGCTCCTCAAACATTAAGATGCTGAGTGGGCAGTGGTACTATATCTGGGACTTAAAATACAGATCCCAATTAAGTGGAAATATGCTAAGCAATTTTCCTGATCTATCCTTCCTACTAATTGGTTACAAAATGTGGAACCCTTTTGCAGTCTTAGATGTTCATATAGAATGCAGTCAATGCAAGCCAAAATTGATGTCAACTTCCATGCTTAGTATTTTAACAGAAAATGCAGATTTTCCTCCATCAAGTTTCTCACTCTCTGAATAGTTCTCTTGTTCTCAGCTTCCCAAGGCCAGCTCTTCTTCAAATGATTGAATGCAACTTGCAATGGTTTCAAATGAACACATTAATTGCTATAAATATCTATAACAAGACCTCATTGATTTTGATTTGCTCTTTTATCTAGCTTTTAGCATGTGAAAATGTGCTTTCCTTGGAAATGCTAATGATTTTTCACCAACTGTCGACACAGTACAGGCTGGTGGGAGCGCATGGTGGGCACTACAAAGCGGTACTTGAAAGTAATTGGGAAATCTTGCGTTGACAAAGAGTCTCTAGAAACCATGTTGGTGGAAACTGAAGCTTCCAACAACTCCAGGCCGATTCTTAGGGATGCTTTGATATGCCAACAATGTCACCTTTTAAATGGTGGACGTCTAACGGCACTACCCACAGGGCCAGAGCCAGTCATGCAACAGGACCTCCGGGCAGAAAGAAGACCACAGGAGAGTTTGCAGGATGACTTCATGATGCAATGGTCGAGGAAGTATCTCCTTGGCCTGAAGAGTGTGCCAATTGGCACAGAGGCTTATTGCAGGTAATTGTCAGACTTCCCTATAGGGGCGGTGGTAGTGGCTTATTGTGTTTTGTTTAGTGGTTGCCTGTGCCACCGTCTCTATCGGGAGGTTGAAGCTGGGTTCCTTCCTTGAGCGTGGCAGTTGGGGTTTAGGGCTCGACGCAGCAAGCGGTGTGAATTGTGAAGGACATTTTTAAAACTCTTCGTTGTTCATTTTCATGAAGTTGAAGGACATTCAAAACTGTTCAGTCTACCTTTAAATAGAAGCAAATGTTCTATTTTCACGAATGTTCAATGTTCGTTGTTGTGAAATCATTGTACAGACTAAAATGTATTTGTAAAGGGGAGAAGTTAATTAAAGTTCTGTTGCAGTCTGGTAGCAGAGGGTGGTTTTAAATCGAGTATTTCCGGTTTAATTTCTGGTTGCTTCAAATCATTATGGCCGCCATGGTGGACATGGCGTATTTGCGAAAACCAGAACTTTTATTTGAGTTGTGTGCTCGTGGTGGTGATTATCTGGTGTCAGCAGAAGTGCCCTCCATTTTGGACGCATCCATTAATTGTGGATTCGCCATCTTTATGTGAAAAAGCCTTGACGGAATTTATGAAATTATTGTCCGACTGTGAGGCCGAGAGTGGCTTATCGAAACATCAGGTTAGAAGAATAACGGCCCATGTAAACCATTATGTCCAACGTATCGATTATTTTCAACGGTATTTTCCTCATTTTAATTTTGCCTGCCATTATTACGGGCAGAATTTGCTTGATAGACCGGTTGCCGCGAGGTACTGGTGATGACTTCTCGCCGCCCGACAGTGGCGTGGTCCTTTCTCTGGTAAAGTCAAATTCGGCTTTTAAACCTTTAAAATTGCCCCACCCGTTACAACGGTACGTAGAATCACTGTCGGATTTCGAAGTGGTTGATGTTAATTCTGCTCTCGATTTCCTGAAGTTTGT
Source organism: Mantis religiosa (assembly GCA_030765055.1). Lineage (NCBI taxonomy): Eukaryota > Metazoa > Arthropoda > Insecta > Mantodea > Mantidae > Mantis > Mantis religiosa. The sequence continues at coordinate 143,303,642 of CM060949.1, forward strand.
AATACAGGCGGAAGACTGTACCTTGTTATGTGGCGTATCGGAGCCGCTGCTCTTAGAGGTCATTGCCGCGAGGGCAAAGGGTTATATTGAATTTGTTGTTGCGAGTCAAACACGTTTCTCATCCATTATGTGCATTCCACCAGGGCGTTTTGGATTCCTTTATACCACGCTGTGCATTAATAACTCTTACACGTAATCACTATCTTAAGCCCCAAGCTTTCAATGAGACCTTTGCGGATTATATGCGTAGGGTTAGGTTATTTGCCGGATTATTGCTACTACCTGATAGTGAAAAACAGGTATGTGACGTAATTTTGAACGGTTTGACGCCTGAGGTGCGTTCGGCCTTGATATTTTCTTCTAGACCTACTACATTTGTGGACTTAGAATCACTTTTGCCTCTTTTGACAGAACAAGGTCTGGCGGATAATGCTAGAGGCATAGATGTGTCTCGCCTGCCTCCACGAGTGTTACAGGAGAATACGAGGGGTAATGCCATGCTATCTCAAGGTACGAAATATGCTTCTCGTTCACGAACGTGTTTTCGTTGTGGTGCTTTTGATCATCTTGTGCGCCAATGTAATGTGTCATGCGGTATTCGCTCTAGTGTTGCATTGTCTTCAAGTGCAAAACGTCCTAATGCACGCCCCATTTGACGCCAGAAGCTACTACAGGCTGGGGCATGTGTACCGCCTGTACGTCACATAACTGGCGTCGCATTCGATGCAAAACCAGTGGTTCAGGTCATTGTTGACAAGCAGCCTGTATTGGCTTTATTAGATACAGGAAGCACCTGTTCTTTTAGTTCACGAACGATTTTTGAATGAATCATTACTCAAATGTTCTAGTAAGTTCGAGTCATGCCAAGTCCAGTGCGTGTCCGTTAATGGTCAAATGTTTGAGTTCAAAGCAAGGGTTCTTTTGACAACTCGTTTTCTCCGTTTTACTTGGAAACATTATTACTACGTGCTTTCTGACCTCCCCTATAATTTTATTTTAGGGGCCGATTTTATGGCTCGTGTGGGAATGAGTTTGGATTTCCGTTGGCACCAAATATCATTTGCTTTCGCCCCGGATGTGAAGATTCCATTTTGGCGCAATTTCAGCTCTCATTTGGAGTCGTTGGTTAGGAGTGAGAGTTTGGTGCAAGAGGTAGCTCCGATGCATGGTCAGTTGTCCCATTTAACTCCAGAGCAGAATAGGAGTATGGAACATCTCTGGTCGCAATATGTGAACTTGTTCTCCGATAAGCTAGGTCTTACTAATTTGACCACGTACCACATTGACCTTATCGATAAAACCCCTGTTAAACAATCACCATACCGTCTGACCCCACCTAAGATGGTTGTCTTGAAAGCCAAGAATCATTCGACCGTCTACCTCTGCATACAGTAGTCCCATTTTCTTGGTGCCGAAAGGTGAAAAGGATTTTCGACCTCTCGTAGACTACCGTAGGCTGAACAAGAAAATACGAATCGAAGCCCAACCCATTGCGAATCTTCATACAGCCGCCCATTATTTTTCGGGAGCGAGGGTGTTCACAGTCCTGGATCTCAATAATGCGTATTTTCAAATTCCTCTTGCGGAGTCGTCTAAACATATAACTGCATTTGCCACGCCCTGGAGGCTGTACGAGTTCCAGCGCGTGCCATATGGGATTGCTACTGGTGCACAAGTTCTGTCCCGTTTGTTGGATAACTTATTTTCAGATATTAAATTCCAATATGTGTATCATTATTTGGATGATATTGTAGTTTACTCTCAGGATTTTGAAAGTCATTGTGATCATCTCCAGGAGGTATTCTCACGCTTGGAACATGCTGGTCTCACGCTTAAAAGGGAAAAATGTACCTTTGCGACTTCACAGATTTCTTTTCTGGGTCATTTAGTGTCTCCGGCTGACATCACAGTGGACCCTGACCGAACGAAAGTCGTAGGGAATTTCCCTCCCCCGCGTAATTTACGTGCATTAGTACGCTTTATCGGCATGGCCAACTTCTTTAACCAGTTTGTCCCCGACTTTGCTGCTCGGGCGGAGCCACTGAATCGCATTCGGCGCAAGGGTGTGCCGTTCGTGTAGACAGAAGACCAGCAGCGTGCTTTCGAAGATCTGAAAACAGCGATTGCCAATCCTCCGGTTTTAGCTTTCCCTGATCTTGGTCTACGCTTTGTTCTCCAGACCGACGCCAGCAAAGGTTCGTTAGCGGCTGTACTTTTACAAGATTTTCCCGAATGTCGTCAAGCTATCTATTACGCTTTGCGTACTTTGACCGAGGCAGAACGCAAGTATTCTGTATACGAATTGGAGATCCTTGCCGTAATATTTGGATTGGAAAAGTACCGTCAAAATCTTGAGCATGTGCAATTCACACTTGAATGTGATAATCAGGCCCCCACGTGGGCGCTTAGGACGCCCAGGTCAACAGGTCGACTTGTGCGCTGGGACGTGCACATCGCCGCGTTTAAATTTACGCCAATTCATATGCGTGGTGTAGACAATTGTGTAGCAGACGCCTTAACTAGAATTTTCACCGAGCCGAGTTCATCTCCCCCTCCTGTCCAGCAGGTTATGGGCGTGAATGTCTGCACTACATTTCCCAAGCTTTTTACTAGCACATCAGAGCATCAGCGTCGTGATCCGAAGTTGCCTGGTATCATAAAGCAGCTTGAGACTGGTAAGCAGGTGTCCCCGTTCCATCTAAAGGACCGTGTTTTGCTTACGCGTGCCACGTACGATGGTAGAGACAAAATAACATTGCCTACTGCTTTGGTGCCTATGGTTTTTGAGTACTTCCATGTTTTGCGTGTGTGTGGTCATTTAGGCATCGCCAAGACAACGTTTAAGATTCGTGAACAACTTGTTTGGCAAGGGATGAATAAAGATATTACGGCACGCGTTAGAGCTTGTCGGGTTTGTGCGATGGCTAAGCCGGCCCAATGGACCTTATGGAAGGGGTTAGCCTCCGAAATTTCTAGTAAACCTATGCAGAAACTATTCGTAGATTTTGTGGATCCTTTTCCGCGTTCTACCCAGTAAAATACTTATGTTTTAGTAACAATTGATGCATTCTCCAAGTTTGTGTGGTTAAGTTCTGTTCCTAACGCTACATCACGGAATGTTATTAAGGTTCTTCTTGGGGTTTTTGCCTCGTTCAGTGCTCCGAATTTCCTAGTGACCGGTAATGGTACGCAATTCATCTCAGCGGCTTTTAAAAAATTTTGTTACAATTGGGATATTAAAGTCTTTACCACTATTCCGTATTACCCTTGTCCGTATCATGCCGAAAGGTTCAATAGGAATTTGAAATCCGCCTTAATTGCCTTTCATCATAACAACCACTCTAAATGGGATTCCAATCTGTCGCGTTTGCAGGTAGCGTTTAATTTTGCCCACCATGAGTCACACTCTACGAGCCCGTCTAGCCTTATGTTAGCATACTCTCCAAGTTCACCGATGTCTAATTTGTGGCATTTAGATGATTTGTTGCCTCAGGTATTTTCTGCAGACCATCCGGAACAATTGGCAGCGAGCATTTCGTAATTTGCAACGAGCTAACGCTCTTGTTAGAAAGCGGTATGACGAAGGTAAAAAGCCCTCTCCATACGCTATAGGCCAGAGAGTGATGTGTAAGTTCCATCCCCTTAGTTATAAACAGAAGGCCTATTCGGCAAAGTTAGCCCCTAGATACTTAGGTCCCTGAGATCGTGAGGATTTATAAAAATGTAGCTGTTCGCCTCAAGGATCCAACAACCGATAGAGAAAGACGAGCCCATATTTCCCAACTTAAACCTTTTAATTAGTTATCCCTATGTTTTCACTTTTCACTACCATTTAGTGGTGGTCGAGTGTCTGTCTCACGTTCAAAAGGTCCCGAGTTCGAATCTCGGTCAGGGTGAGTTACCTGGATAAGGTTTCCCCGGGGTTTCCACTTATCCTGAAAGACAAATGCCGGGTAACTCTAAGCTCTATGGACCCTGGGCTCATTGGAGCATCATTTCATCCGTTCCATTCATTGTCCGATGTGACTTAACGTTGTAGGACGTAAAATTACAACTACCATATAGCTTTGGTTTGGTGTTTGTTTTGATGTTCCATGTTTGTTTTCATCCCTTTGTTTATGTTTTGGTGTGGGAGTTTGTAAGTAGTGCGGGTTGACCTTGTGTGTGACGGGTAGCCTATATGCTACGGCGCGACGTGTTTTGTTTGTCGCGATACCCGATCTTTCTTTTAACTTTCCTTAACTTTTGCATTCCCTGTTTCTCTTAGCTTCAATTTGTGTTACGTGTGCACTTTTACATTGTGTTTGTGTATATTTATCTTAGATAATGTGTTGTATGTGTTCTCACTGGCCAGTGTTGTGTGATCTGCTTCTGTGTTTTAATGAGGCGGAAGTTTTATTAATAAGGTTATTATATTTTGCTCAAAATTAAAACCTGTTGTTAATTGATCTATTGCTATATATTTTATTCTAAAGTTTATCTTCAATGTAAAGTCTGCTAGCATAGTCATTTAATACAATTCACTAATCAATTAGTCTTTTATGATGTCATTATATAGATATTCTGATTATTTGTGATTGTTACAATTTTTATGATAGGGTTTTATATGGTTCTCAATTTGTTTATGGACAGTGTTTATAACGCTTTTATGCTGTGCCTTTGTTCATTTTGGCTCCGCTTGCTGTTTTGTTTGCTTTCATTTTGCAGCTCGCTCATGTTTCCCTGGTTTCGTCCTGTTACCTACACACTGTTCCCGTTTTGGTGGCACCCGCTCTGTGCGGCTAAGCTTTGTCGTCTACAAGTTTTTGACGCCACTACAAGTTTGGTTCCAGTGGCTGACTTTATTGGATCCAGGGAGGATGCTGTTTTCTGTCACCATTAGCTCTAATGCGTCTGGCGGCTTGCTCCGTTCTGCTCCTTACCTGTGCTCTTGGAGTTTCTCGCATCGGAGCAGCTTGTGGTCCCGCTGGGGGCATATCTCTCCAGTCATCTATGCTTCCTGGTGCCTCTTTACGCAAGTTTATGTCGCTGCTTTAGTGCAAGAATTCTGTACTGTGCTTGTTCCCTCCCTGTGATCGCTAACCTGTCAGTGTTCCAGTGTGAAAAGGAGTTCATCAACTGTGACTTAGCTTTGCGGTGCATGGTGCCGTGCGGATGAGTGTTCCCATCTCCCTTGCTTTTACCATGTTCCCGGTTTCCTGTCCTCCCGACTTGGCATTGTGATAAGGGAGGGGCATGTGCCGATTGGCACAGAGGCTTATTGCAGGTAATTGTCAGACTTCCCTATAGGGGCGGTGGTAGTGGCTTATTGTGTTTTGTTTAGTGGTTGCCTGCGCCACCGTCTCTATCGGGAGGTCGAAGCTTGGTTCCTTGCCTTGAGCGTGGCAGTTGGGGTTTAGGGCTCGTCGCAGCAAGCAGTGTGAATTGTGAAGGACATTTTTAAAACTCTTCGTTGTTCGTTTTCATGAAGTTGAAGGACATTCAAAACTGTTCAGTCTACCTTTATATAGAAGCAAATGTTCTATTTTCACGAATGTTCAATGTTCGTTGTCGTGAAATCATTGTACAGACTAAAATGTATTTGTAAAGGGGAGAAGTTAATTTAAGTTCTGGTGCAAGAGTTATCATGAGGTGCAGCACCCTTATGGGAGAGCAGCAGAATGTTGGATTGAGATGTCATACTTCTGCAGGACAATGTGCATCAAGTGGCGATGGGCATGCATCACGGAAGTGCAACCAGGCAAAGACAGCAAGGTGCAGATGCTCATCCTTCAGACATCCAACAGAGTTACCATTAGCCAACCTAAACAGCAGCTGGTCTTCCTTCCAGAAATCGCTCAAAGAGGGGAGGATGTGGGAGATTGAGGATGCCCATGTCATCTATTAGCCCTTAACAAACCAGCAGTCTTTTGTTCCTGTAGAGGCAATCAGAGATTATGTAACAATATAGAGAATAAAGATGGTGGAAGTTTTGTAGTGGTTATAATTTCAACTAATTAGTACTCTCAGCCCTTCCATGCTCCACATTTGATGTCTTGGGCATCTTCAATCTCCCACACACCGCCTATGATGTGAGCCTAACATGAGCTTCCTTGATAGCTCAAATTGGACATTCAAGGTTTGCGAGTGGATGAGTGTTGAGCAGTGCCTTTAGTTCCTTAGTTTGACACCAGAGGAATAGTGCTGGTACCGACCTTTAGCTGGATGATGTGCCCGCCTGCTAAGTAGGTTCTGGGAACCTTGGTTAAGTCCTTTTGGGTAAACATGTCTTGGTATGCATCACCATTTGTTTCTTCAACACTTTAATAGGATTTTTCTGAAATCCTTTTTAGGTGTGCCTGTTTCTAAAAATTCAACTGTGGTAATGTATCCTAGAGTTCACTACTGTCATGTTAATGTATTGTGATTTCTTTTATGGGATTGTCTATTGATTATTGTTCATTTTACCCTTGGGAGTTCCTCTTATATGTATATTCTTTGATATTTTATATCTATTATATTTCTTGTTCAATTTGTAATACCAAATTTGTTAGTTGTTAATTTTTGTACTTTGGTTTTACGTTTTACATTCAGTTATGTTTTATTACTTCTCTGCTGTTCAGAATTAAAATTTTCCCTGAACAATTGAGCACCTGCATGCAATAATGGGGTAAATCACAAAACCTCTAACTGAGCTACAGTCAAATAAACATTTCAGAAGATAAAATTTCAATAACAGCTGTTCACAATAGTTCGAGACCTCATAGGCCTTTATCTGGCAACATTTAGGAATGTATTTATTGATATATTAATGGTACCTGATATGAATTGTAAGATTATAATAGTAATAATAGTGAAAAATTACTTACCCCATTATTGCATGGAATGTTCAGAAAAATTTAACTGTGTTTAAAATAATGAAATCAAACCATGTTAATTTTACTGCGCTTTTAGATATACTTTGATTTTCATCACCAATTGGAAACAAGAAACTTATTTACAGGTATAAAGAATATTATAATTCAGTCACCTATTAATCTTATGTGTTTAGTCCAATAAAACATGTCTCACGAGTCACTCTCACTTGAGTTGCTGTCAGCTTGTGATTGATGTTTGGTTGCTTGTTCAAAAAATTTGCTCATAAACATTTTCCCTTCTGATAACAACAGGATAGGGATTTGACTTCATCTAATTTGACCTTCATAACGCCAATATTCAGAGCTGTCACAAATTGTATAGCTTGTAGCTTCTTATGACACATCTTGTATGTTTTTAATAATCCAATTTCGGAGTAATTTTCTTGAACAACTAAAGTACCATCGCGCTTGTAGGATATCATTCGAGCCTTGGAAAGGTCAAGTCCTTTACTCGGTAGTTACAACTGATTACTCTGCCTTATTGCTGTATCTAACACAATTCCCATAAGAACAATAAAGGAAGGTTGCTTAACATTTCTTGTTATGTTGATGTAATCGCTAGGCATCTTGACAACTTCTGTTTTCTTAATCTTTTGTGAATATGTGACAAAATTTTGATCACACTGGCAGTAACCATGCCCACGAACAGGAAAAACATGTCTAATGGTCATTCCCAATGTCACAAAAATGTACAAGAAAAACCAAACTACAGTCTGATTGCTGTTTTGTCCACTGCATGCATCAGAAAATACTGTAAGATTTGTCTGGTGTAAAACTCCTATTGCAAAACATGAAACACAAAACAGACACTATTGGCTCCTTTCTTGTATTCACCTTCCACAAAATGTAACATGTAGGAGTTATTTTATAGAACTGTTCAGTGACAGGAATACGAGACAATGGCAAGTTCTAGGCATAATCAAACTCTATTATTACATTCTTCTCATCAATTCAGCAGGTCCTTTTTCATTTGTTGATAAACTTCAACTTTCTTACTATACCCCTAATGATCTATGACTTCTTCAGGGGATGCATTAACTTGTTCTACTTTGTAAATTATTGTGGATTCCACCATACTGCTTCCCTTGCAAGAATATTTATTAAATTATACTCCAGCATAGCTCACATGTTGCTTCATTAACGAAATTTACATTGTATGTATGCTTACCTCAATTCTTAGTTTCTTATTTACATTTATCTTCCAAAGTCTCGTCTGTGATAGCCTTTTCCTTCCTTTCTCCTTATTTCTTTTCTCTTTTTTCTTCAGCAAATCATCTACAAAATCTGAATCTGAGCTCATTTTGCTTTGTGTTGAAGTTTTGTTGAGTCACACTTGTTTACACTCACCTTCACTACAAAAAAAAAAAAAAAAGGTGAAGATGAGTGTAAACAAGTGTGACTCAACAAAACTTCACTGTTAATAATGCTTCTATTTGTAATATTTAATCATTTTGCTTTGTTACGACTATGTAAAAATCAAGACAATGAAACCTTGTGAGAAACCATACAGCATTGTAACAAAAGATGTGCTGTTTCTTAATAGTATAATGCTGATCCATTATTACAGAACAGACATTGAGGATTCTGAATTTCATATACTCGGCATAAATGGGGTAAAATGGGGTAACCAGACTTACCCCATTATTGCATGCAGGTGCTCAATTGGGTTTGGCAGTAGCAATCACTCTGGAGCTGTCTTGTAAATATGCCTATTTTCCATTTAGCCCATGTGCAAGAACCAAAAACTTAATTCCTTCACTTTGTGTCAGGTCTGTCATTTCTTTCTCTTCTAGATCCAAGCTTTCCTGTAGAACATGATTCCATACATTTATGTGATAATGATAATATTAAATAACTACACAAATTCATATCTTCAAATCTAAGAAATGTAATCCAACTTACAAAGGGTAAACTGAATTGTCTTACACAACACATGGGAGATGACCTCATTAACTTTTGACAGCATGATCAAATTCATTTAGTTTCCACCAGCAGTCCTCGGTTCTTATACATTGGAAACTTATCCAATGAAGTAGTTCAAAATGAGGTGGTGAAGCACTATGAAACTGGGTCCTTGAACATTTTTTGGTAATAATTGCATATATCTTTTATTAATATCACAATCAACAATATAAAGCCTATACTTCTTACTTCATTTCATATCTTCTTTATTATATTTAATGATTTTCATAAAATATATCTTAGTATGCATTATAAAGAAAAGAACATCAACTTTTAGAATAAGGCTGTCACTATTAGGAATTGTAGAATACAACTGGAGGAATTCTGTACAGCTGATTCCCTAAAAATTCAAGTGAAATGCTCTTTCGCCTCTACTGAGATATGTATGATATCCCTAGTACTGAAAACAAATATTCCCCAAAACACTACCAAAGAGACATAAAGTGATGCATTCAACTGGTACTATTCTGCAAAGCTTACAAAGAAATAGGTCATCCAAGCACTTTGAAACTGGAGCTCCTTAACTACTCTCAGCTGATAACAGCAGTGTGCTTGTGCAGGTATGAGGGGAGTAGTGGGTGAGGATAACAGGTTTATTGAAGGTTCTGTCCTGTTTTCCAGGGCAACCAACACAAAGTCAAAGTAAGCTTAATAAATAGGCCCAATTATTTTATTCCATATTAGTGTTTATTAACAATCTGTATTTTTGTATATCTGTTAGTACAGATTATTTGAAATAATTTTGAAGTGTTCAATACAGGTAGATTCTTGAGTTGCCTTGCCACAGGACACCATAGCTTTATGCCTCAGCTATGGCCCCACAATATATGGGTATCCCAGTATTATAAAAGGAAATGAATGAGTGCATTAAGAGGAAAGTCACAGTGGTAAAAATATTTACTTTTTAAAAAATAAGTATTTTTTTTCAGTGTAATTATTTGAACAAGAAATATTTTGTATGAAAAGAAAACTATATTATCAATTAATGGACCTGATACAATGCAGTACTATATATATAGTCTGCATAATTTGTACTTCTTCACTCTACATTCACAGTGTAATCATAATTTCTCATCAAGCTTATATAAAACAACCTTCACTTTTAATGATACAACATATTATACAAGGCTGTAAACTCAAAACTATCTACTCTATCTGAGGTTCAAATAAACCCTGCACACTTAAGTTGATAAAACAATTTGTTTTCTTTATTTTGCTTAAACCATTTTTTTCTTCAGATTTTATGTTCCCTTTAGATGTGCACATTGATCAAAATAATAACTGTAATATCTATCATTCATATGTAATATTTTACCAAGTCTGACTTAGTAATGAAATATTAATAACTAAACAATCAAAACTATGAAATATCTTGAAAATATTCTCTGAAGTACATTTTCACCATCTTGAAATTGATCAAGTACGACATTTAGGAAATTTACTATAATTTGCTATAAATAAACCATTGAATAAGGATAAAAGATCCATAACATTTTACTTAAATGAGCATATTAAAGCAAATCTAATTAATATTATAGAGTGTGAACAAACTGCAGTGGTGTGTGCATGCACAAGCCTAGCATTCTCCCCTCCTCACCACCCAAGCATTATGTGAATCCTATACCTCCCTTCCTGCATGCAACTGAGCGCAAACCACACGAAACACATGTATTTTAATGTTGTAAAATCTTGCAAAAAAAGGAGGGGGAAAAAAAAAAGGAAGCATGAGTCCAACAATCCCACTCAGAAGGCAAGTGCTGGCAGACAGAAGAACTTGGGGTTACAGTCAACATTGGAATGGGACAGAAATTAATTACTTTCATGGTGGACATAAGGACAGATTTTTCCAGGGTGCACTACTAATTTTTAGAAGTTGGCAAACTTCAGGAGACTATCACAATTCCACAAATTTTGAAAACTTCCGAAAATGGTTGGAAACGCAGCTTTTTCCAGCTCTTGTCCACCCTAGTGTTATTGTCATGGATAATGTTAAGTACCAAAACAGTGAGTGGGACTAGAAGCCAAACAAGGCAACTTTTAACATCTGAAGTGACACGCTGGATGGAGGACCACAGTTTCGGTTTTGGTCCAGCAATGTCAAAAGTAAAACTGTTGGAAATCTTCAACAGTAAGCCTCATAGGAAAGAATTCACCATTGACAACATTATTTATGAACATGGCCACATTCCACTGCACCTTCCACCACATCACCTTGACTTTATACCCTATTGAAATGGTATGGGGTGACATTAAGGGAAAAGTTGCGCACCCACAAATTGGCAAGAGCTTGAAGGAGAACGAAGAATTGTGCCAAAAATTTTGTTCTGAGTACTCTGTTGAACAATGGGTTAAGTGCTGTAACAGTGTAAAGTTACCTCAGACCTGACTTCACAATAGATCAAAAAATATATTTTTCCTACAGTTTCTTTAAACCATGAGGAACAAAGCAGTGTTTCGGAAGAAAATGCAGAAAGTGGATCTAACAGTGAATGCAAAAGCTAGTGACACAATTGACCAGTGCAGCCCGGCTGAGAGAGGAGAGGCAACCTAAAATGACGGTAAAGGGGCAAAGCTAGAGGGCTTTGGTAAGTCACGCATCTAACTGCAGTTTGTTCGTGGTGTATCTATAGATACAGTATAATCTGCACTTTTGGGCCATGTTTCAACAGGAACTGCCACCAGAGTACCTCACTACTGCCAATGAAGATGTCTGCCAAAGTCACAGACAAAACATATGGGAAGAAGGAGGAGCCCACCAGACCACAGCCCACAAGCCTGATTATAATGTATCTAGTATTGATACCGGCCGAGAAAGCCTTAGAACTTTGATAGATCTAATTAAACTGGAATAACTATGGATAATACTTAAGATTTACTGTACAGCTAGTTCCATTGTTCAATTTTTTGACATGCAATTTATGAAAAATAAGATATTGTTTTGCATTTTGATTTTCAAAGCTTTGATTAACCATTAAAAATGAAATAATAAACTAATTTTGTATTATACAGGTGGGGCTTAAACCACAAAACCTCTGCTTATTGTGCCATGGTAATGCTCTAAATATTTAAGCCAGTACCTATGTACTGCCACTGTAAACAATAATTTCTTCTGATAGCTAAGGGTGACTAATATTTCATAATCTGTGACGAAGAAATATATAATAAAAATTTACAAATATCAATCATTCTGGAAGTTTATGACAGCAGTAGGAAAAACCAAGAGAGAGAAATTGGATTGATGAATATGGCTGACAGTTACACAAGTTGAATGGGCATGATGAAAAAAAGCAAGCAAGTCCAAGAAGTATGAATGGAGAAAAGGTTAGGTCAAAGAAGATGTTGCATTATGTGAGAATAGATTTTTAAGAAACTAAGAAACAGTTTGAGAATAGTGGAGGAAATTTAAGACAATAGTCTGGAATGCTGGAAACAGACACGATAAGATTACACTGATGACTGAAGACAAGGAAATTGTGGAATATATTTCTGATTTACTAATACTGCTGCCTGCAATAATGTGCAGTTGTATGTAACATTATTTGATAGCAGATTCACTTTCATTATGGGAAGAATATTTCAAGACGAATCAATGAAGTACTTACTTCCAGCAACGAAACCATTACTCTCATTAACAAAAATCACTCTCCCTTTTTTTCATTGAAGAATTATCAATACAATGAAAGCTACAGAAATTGGACATTAAATGAGCAGGAATCCATCCTATTTTGGGAAAATGTTTTCATCAAGGTGAAAATCATATAATATAATATTGAATGTTAAGTTTTCTGTGAATACTATGGAAACTGTTCAACTTGGAAATGCAAACCATTTGCAACTGCTTAAAAAGTAAATGCCTATACAATTTTATCATGAATTTGTTAGGAAATGTGCTATGCTTTCAAAGAAACTGAAAGTGCAAATGATATTTCTTTGGCAACATCTATACCTATACAGCAAAAGGGGCTTCAGTTGCCAAAGTTTTTCCTTCAGTGTACTGTGAGAAAAAACATGCCTTTTGTGATAAAGGCTGTCATTAACAGGTAAAGTGAACAACTAATGCTGCAGTTCAAATATAAGAAAATTTAAAAAATTAAGAACTCTAATGATTTAATAAAAAATAATGTACGTAACATATGTACTGGATTATGCAATGGATATAAAATTATGTATGTACTAAGATAAGAACTGCTTAAAGAAATACATAATATAGAAAGTACTGGTATGGTATTTGCAATTAATATAAAAGCTAGGCACAGGAAAACTTCTGAAACATTTGACAAAAATTTGTCAAAAAACAGAACAAATTTAGGTTTATGTGACTTCTGTCTTGAAAAGGTTTCATTGTAACAACCGAAATATACATGAACTATATGGTCTCATTATAGCCATGAATCACTGAAGCCAGGGTAGGAGAAATTTTCCAACAGATGTAAAATAAATGTATATTTAATTATTGAAATAATCTAGCAATTCAAATAAATGCAATGGCATGTGTTACATTATTGCATTTATTAGCAAAAAATGCTTGGTTAATGAGGTAAAAAAGAAACATTGCTCTGTTGGTGGTCCAAATGTTCACTAGAATAACCATACAGTAGAACCTCATTTATCCGGATCAACTCTGACGAGGGCCGATCTGAGTTAGTGAAAACTTGGGTTATGCAGAGAATGATGGAAAAACGATAAAAATAAATGTACAATATCACTGAAACATTTTAAATTGCTTCAGTATGGCTATTTAAACCCTGCACGGGCTGGGAATGGAGATCCAATAAAAAGCACAAGACATTTAAACTGTTAAATGCTGTAAAAATACTTAATAAATACATATTTGTATCTTCTGTATTTATTAAGTTATTTTAGCATAACAAAAACTAGTTTAAAGCACACTAAAGACACAACACACCTACAATATCATTAAGGTAGAGACAATATTCACAAATCGTTGAAATTTCACTATAGCAAAAGCCATTCTTTGACTCAAATGTATCTAATTTGTGAGTTATTTTGTATTGTGTGCAACAAATTATATGTATATATTACCTGCATAAGCAAGTTTTCCATTTCAAGGTTCTAGGGTAATTTTTGCTACCACGCAATATTCATTGTATATGTTGTGGCATACAGGCTCGAAAATAAGAAACCTCTCCATCAGCATCTGTATGTACCACTTAGAATATTTCACAACTGAAGTTTTATGCAGCTGTTTTCATGCAGTAATGTAGTTATTTGGATTCTCTTGGGGGTCAAAGTGATTTCTTTTAGCTATCAGGAGTTGAAATTATTAAATTTCATTGTTGGACCATGGCTTATCCTGGCAAGGGAATTTGAGTAATGTACCTACTGAGAATAAATGTATAATCTGTAAAACAATTCTTCATTTACATGCTGAACATTTCTTTTTCTCAAAACGATCCGGGTTAATGAGGTTTCACTTTACTTCAAAATCTGTGATATCTTATTACATCTATGGAAACAATGCAAATTAAAGGCATGTAACTTAAAACTTGCTGCAGCACAGATATAAAAAATTATTGTTTAATACCACTTTGAAATTGGGCAAGATTGTGAAGAATAAATACTGTAAAATTTATTTTTAGTAAATAGAAACTGTGTTTGAATAGAAAATAAAGCTTATCAGGAGAAACATGTAAATTTAGAACCAAGTGTCTGAATCACTTCTTAGGATAAATTTTTTTTGCAATTAAATAACATGTAATGTATAAACATTCAATTAGTTGTCATCTTCCATGTTCTATGAGTAACATATTCAAACCCGGCAGAGAGCAATTGACTTTTTGGGCATAAAAATATTTAAATGACTTCCTTTGGAAGGAAGGTAAAGTTGGTGGTCCCGTATAATAGATATACGGCATGTAAAAGAACGTCAAGTCTGATAAAGAGGCCTTCGAGAAAAATTATGTGATCCTTCACGCCCAATATAGAATGGGATGCTGAGAACCACAGCAGTTTTACGAGCATCCCTAAACAGAAGCACAATTTCAATTTTCCAGCCAGTTGCAATGATGCAACAACATAATTGTAATTCCAAGTTAGAAAATCAACATGAAAGACAAGCATCTATGATTTTAGTTCAACTTGTAATCTTAAGTAACTTTTTTCTCCCATTTCTTTCTTAGAACATCTGCATGTCTAACAAGATGTAAAATTTATTCCACCTGTACATTTCACAAAAATTATTTTCTATATAAAATATCAAAATCCTATGCTAGCTATTTAAAGTGTAACCTACAAATGAAACAAGATCACTTCTATGAGAATTATAAATGTATTTGTCACAAATGATTAAAAAAGATTTCTACAGCTGCACATATCTCATCTGCCAACTATAAGATAACATCCACACAAATATATGTGAAGTAATCATTGACTTGGAAAATATGTACCGCAAATTTAAATGACCACAAAAGTTTGAAAAATGTCATCACTTGTCTATACCACACACAAATTCTTGGGTCTTCTGGTCCATGGTACTCCAGTGCTTGAATCTGTTGCAGCGTAGGACATCCTGGGAAGCATTCATTTACTTTTGTGAGCAAACCTGAAACAGTGCCAACCAACAGTATCTTTTTTTCCAAAAACAATTCAGTTTAGAAGCAACATTTTGTCAACCAATTGCGTGATATAAATAAAAAGCAAGAAATTTTGGATCTGAGTATCAGGTCAAAGTTTGATATAAATAATAATTCCTCTTTGCTGAGCTATTGCTCTTCCCATCAAGCAAGACTTAGTGAATTTCACCATAGAGAATCAGTTAAGCCAACAAACATTTCTATTTTTCTGTCAGGATGCAGTTTAAATCTTTACTACACTTCAATATGCATATGATTATTTATGATAAGCATACTCACATTTGTCACTTTGAGTGGCTCAGATGTTGGCCTACTGATCTCAAGTGATGGTTCAAACCTCGCTCAGTAAGATGGTTTATAAATGTGTTTAAGTCATAGTCCCTTATCAATATAATTTACTGGCATATGTGTGTGTGTGTACATTTGAGGGTTGGGGCGTAAGTCATGACAATTATGTGTGCTTCTGAATATAACAGTGCAGGTGGAGAATTGAAATATACCAATGAAAGGTGAAGGAATGAATGATGTGAATGAACATTTAAGAATACTTCAATATTTAGTGTTGTATATTTATTAAGCTGGTTGATACTGCAGATGTAGAGTGCAATCAGAGAACAAGAACTGATTGGACAATTTCAGCCACTGTGGATGAACTAAAGACTGCAAGATACTGCAGATGTAGTGAGTGCAATAAGAGAACAAGAACCAGATGCATTAAATGCAAGGTATACGTGTGGTTGAGCAAAGATTTTAAATGTCTCCAAACTTATCACACTGTAAAATAAAGTGTGCATTACATGTACATCATAAGAGAAGCCCCGGTCCACACAAATGTGTGGGTCCCAACTTTCTAATAAAAAAAGTTAAATTGCGTATTTTACTTATATTTCTGTTAATTGTATGCTTTTTCCATAGTGAAACATAAAAAGAACCAAATACAAGGGCTGTTCAACAAAGAATGATCACAATTTGTTTTTGACAACGTACCTTTACTCATCCTCATAATTTTGATGGTTCTTCTCAAAATAGTCTCCCCTGAATGCGATACACTTGTCCTAGCATTTCTGCCAGTCTTCAAAGACATGCTGGAAACCATTTTTTGAGAGATCTTTCAATCGCCTCTGCAGCCTTCACCACTGCTTGTGATGATGGATAATGCCTCCCACAAAGGCATTTCAAGTTAGGGAATAGAAAAATGTCACATGGGGCTAAAGCCAGACTATAGGGAGCGTGAAAGATGCACTTCACGTTGATTTTTGCAAGATATTCAGCAACAACATTGGCAATATGTGGCTGCACATTATCGTGGTGCAGCATTCAGCCTGTTTCACGGAAATGTGGTCTTTTGCGCCTGATATGGACTTGCAATGTTTTCAGGTCATCCCTGTAGTATTGTCTAGTTACTGATGTGTGTGCAAGTACAACATGCTGATAAACCATTCCATGAATATCAAAGAATGAGATGACCGTAGCTTTCCCAGCAGAAGCAACCACTTTTACTTTTTGGGGGGGTTGGTGATGAAGGAGATGTCCACACTGAGCTTTGCTGTTTGCTCTCAGGATCAAAATGATGTAGCCAAGTTTCATTAGCAGTGATTACGTTTGAAAGAAATACCGGATCTTCCTCAAACATAAATTTTAACTGCATGCAGACCTGCATGCGAATGTCCTTTTGTTCGGGAATCAACAGTCTTGGAACCCATCACGCACAAACACATCTCATGTGTAATGCTTCTATCACCAACGTGTGGGTGGCACCCAATGAAGTGTTCAGTATTTCAGAAAGTGATCTTAAGGTAATTCATCTATCCTCTCTCACAATGGCAGCAGCAGTGTTGATGTTTTCTTCTGTAAGATCAGTAACTGGAGCACCGGGTCCAACTGCCTTTGAAATTGATTTTCTCCCCTTTTTAAACCACCTTCGAGCTGTGGTGTAGGGAAGAACAGACTCTCCATAGGCCTCCCGTAACATTGTATAGGCCTCAACTGAAGATTTGTTGAGACGAAAGCAGAAGTTCAAAGCCGCATATTGTTCCTCACGTGTTACCTCCATTGCAGTGGTAGGCGATACTGAACATGTGTGAACTTGCCTGGTCCTCACAGCAGGAACCAGGAGTCCCAACAATGAAACTACTATGGCATGTTCGTTTCACATTAAGCTAACAGAATATAATAAGATTGAATTTTAGTGCAAAAAATTATGACTGTAAAAAAATTATGATCATTCTTTATTGAACAGCCCTTGTAAATACCTAAAACTATACACTTGGGTCTGAAAGGTATAAAGCCACAAATTTCATATTGATATTTCACCAGAAATCCAACTGTAAGATTTTCTGAACCCAAAAAGTAATTTTATAAAGGTGTGTATATGTGTAAAAGTCATTCATAATGTAAATTAAGCACTGACATAACATAAAACATTAAGCATAAATTTAATATGTTCTGTTCTTCACTTTCCCTATAACTAAGCATCTATTCTTTATGTACAGTTTCACTGTTAACTCCAACATACCTCAACATTCCAAGATGGAGGAAAAAGAACAGCAAGTGTCACAAAATGACATACCTGACCTAATATTCCATTTGAATTAAGAGTCAACTTGAAAATACCATTAAAGAAAATACTGTACCTTTTTTTTGCTTTTGCCTTGGCGACGTCTTCCCTTATTTGATGCAGCAGCACGTTTTGTAGTTTTGTTATCTTTTGTCTGTGGAATATCAATACATGGTTAACTATGTTGTAAAGAAAATGTTAAAAAATGGAATTACTTCCAGATTGGAAGAACTATCTTAGCCAAACTCTGCAAACAACAAGCTTTTTATTTACTATAAAAGTAAATTATAATATCAGTACCGAAATTCCAGCAGCCATCACGGTATTCAGTTATACAATGTGCACTAAGCAAAGTCATAATTCCAGGAACCCTTTATTACAGAACACTGAAAATGGAAGTTCATTTTGTGGGAAAAAAAATTTATATTTGCATAAAATAATTTTTATATAAAAAGTAAGTTAAATATTATTTTCAGTTGTTTCAAAACATACAGGTAATGAATTGATTTTCGTTTACTTTTTAACCATGAAAATATGTGTATATGTTAAATATGTATGAATATTGTCGCAAATGCATTGTTAAGGCAAGGTGGCGTGAGGGACGAGTTCAAAGAGATGTATGTTGTTAAATATGTATGAATATTGTCGTAAATGCATTGTTGAGACACGGCGACACGAGGGACGAGTTCAAAGAGTTGGGCAGTGCAGTGCGGATATAAAAGCTCGCCGAAAGAGTGAGGAGGAGATGGATTTCTGGAGTGTTTGTCTTTCTTCTAGCACCGTCTTGATTGAGAACATTCCGGATAGTGAGTAAGCTATAAAAGTCCCCGCCCGCCACTGGGGGACAGTCAGTTGGTAACTGGACGTATGTGCGTAAACAGCTGTGTGAACTTTGTGGTCGATGACCTTGCAAGTTGTATGTGAGTAATTCTGGACTGTCAGGTTGACCAAAGTGTGTTTCGAAAGAAATAAGGAGCAATTTTTAGTGTTTGTAAGCTGGACTTTTAATTTCACACGAACCCACAAAGTCACAATTGGTGTCAGGAGTGAGACGTACCACCATAGAGCCTACATTGGAAAAGATTCTACAGGAACTAAAAGAAATGAGAACAGCGAATGATAGCCTGGCAACAGAAATGAGGACGGCAAATGACACCCTCGCTGCGAAGACGGAAGATAAAAACAACTACTTGGCCGCGACAATGACCACGAAGATGACCGAATTGACCACGGAAATGAAAGCGGTGAATGAGGCCCTCGCCGCAAAGTTTGAAGAGCAGTTGACCAGCATGAAGGAGGACGTCACGGAACTGGGCAAGCGGATGGGTCAAGTGGGCCGGCACATTGAAGACCTGGCAAACGGCATTAACGACCTGGAGGGTGGCTGACCGCCTGACCGCAGAACAGCTCGAGAAGGTTCGAAAACTGCTAAGACGATACCAGCATGCCTTCAACCAAGGCGACAGCGACTATGGCCGCCCGGACCGAGTGCTCCACCACATCGACACTGGAGATACCCGGCCTATTCGGCAACCACCTAGACGATGGGGGACATGAGATCCAGGAGAGTGATTGAAGAGTCTAACAACCCTTGATGTTCCCCAGTAGTCTTGGTGATGAAGAACGGTGAGCTACGCTTCTGCATGGACTACAGGAAGCTGAATGCTGTCACCAGGAAGAATTGATTCCCCCTACCGCGGGATTGACGACACCCTGGACACGTTTGTCGGTGTGCAGTGGTTCTCGACCCTGGACCTGAATTCGGGTTACTGGCAGGTGGTTCTAGACCCGAGAGACAAGGAGAAAACCGCATTCTCGACAGGCCAGGGGCTTTGGCAGTTCACAGTTATGCCCTTTGGCCTCTGCAACGCACCAGCTACCTTCCAACGCCTCATGGAGTCAGTAATAAGAGGATTGACTTATGATGCCTGCCTGCTATACCTGGACATCATTGGCAAGACTTTCGAAGACCATCTCACAACCGAGTACAGTGCTACAGAGATTGCAGGCGACCAACCTGAAGCTGAACACGAAGAAGTGCCAGCTCTTCCTAAAGGACGTGAACTACTTGGGTCACATAGTCTAAACAACTGGAGTGGCCATAGACTTGGAGAAGACACAGGCTGTGAGAGATTGGCCTCGGCCGAAGAATAAGCGGGAATTGTGCAGGTTCCTGGGGCTGTGCAGTTATTACCGCCATTTCATAAAGGGCTTCTCCAACATCACCAAACCCTTCATCCGCCTGACAGAAGAACACGGGCCCTACGTGTGGACGGAGGACACCAAAGGCGCTTTCCAGCAACTGAAGACACTTTGCAGTGCTCCTATTCTGGGATTCCCACAACCAGATGGCACCTTCATTGTGGACACAGATACCAGCAACCACTGCATTCGAGGCATCCTACCTCAAGTCCACAAGCAGGTGATAGCCTACTACAGCAAGACGCTGTCCAAGGCAGAGAAGAACTACCCGGCAAGAACTACTGGCGGTAGTACAGACCTTGGAACACTTCCACAAATACCTGTACGGTCAGTCATTCCACCTGAGGACTGACCACTCTGCCCTAACCTGGCTACTGAGCTTTAGAAACCTGAAAGGCCAGACAGCCCGTTGGGTCCAGAGGCAGCAGGAGTACGACTTCACCTCTGAACATCGCAGAGGGAAGAACCACAGCAACGCAGATGCCATGTCCTGCTGACCCTGCACAGAAGAGTGCAGCCAATGCAAAAGAGTGGAGAAGGAGCATGCCGCACTGTAGAGTGGTGATGGCAGTGCCTGCGGATGGCTGGGAGGCAGGCTGAGGAGGGAGAAGCTGGCGGACGCAGACTTGGGGCCACTCTTGAGGGAAGTGGAGGCAGGGACAAGACTGACCTGGAAGGACATCGCACCAAGAAGTGCCACATACAAGTCGTACTGTGCCCAATGGGACTCACTGAAGATCAAAGAGGCCGTGCTGTTCCGGGTATGGGAATCATGAAGATGATGATCATGAATGGGAAGATGCAGAGAGAGCAATTGGTACTTCTATATATCCTATTCTTAATAATTGTCCAAAAACCTTTTACATTTCTTTCACTCTCTTGCCAGATATCCCCCCATCCCTATTTTGGCCAGCATTCTCTCTAGCTCTGCCCACCAGCTGTTCTTACATGTTGAATTCTTCTGATATTCTAGATATTCTATACCAATATTTTAAACATCTTTCTATAATTACCCCACTCCTGCAAGGTCTTCCAAGTTCCACTCTAGCTACTCCATTTGGCGCTGACTTATTCAAACCCAGTATCTCTTTACAGAACTGTTCATAAGTATGTTCAACATGATTTATCTCATTGGCCCCCCACAACTCCACACCATATGTCATTTTTGATTCTACTATTGCTTCATATTCTTTCATGCCTCTTTACTGACATATCTGGTAATTTATATTTATAGCTCCTTACCCCAGACATCGCTATCTTCCCTTTCACTCTTATCTTTCTCCCATGTGCTCCCCAGCCTCCATTGTAGCACAGTCTCATCCCTAAATAGTCAAATTCCTTTACCACCTCCACTTTTTGGTCATTTAGATACCACTTTTCATCTTTTCTTAACTCACCCTTCTTAAACACTACTATTTTTGACTTGCTTATATTGATTCTTATCCCCCATTCTTTACAGTAGCTGCTAATTTCATGTATTGATCTTTGTAATCCTATTACTGTTATAGATGCTATTACTAAATCATCTGCAAATAGTAGCCCTGGTATTACCTTATTCCTAATAATTGGGCAATGGTTGTTACTTTTTTCAACCCTCTCAATTATATCATCAATGAACAAGTTGAACAATATAGCCTTGTCTTAATCCCATTTTCTGCTCCACTAATTCTTTATCCCATTCTTATCTAATCTTGTTCCAAACTTTATTCCCTCATAAATTTTTTCTAGTCCTATAATAAATTTCTTGCTGACTTTCTTTTGTAATTTCCACCATAGTGCTTCTCTCACTATTGTGTCAAAAGCTTTTTCAAAATCTACAAAAAACATATATACTCTCCCTCTTTTCCTACTTGTGTACTTATCTACTATTGTTCTAATAATTAGTACATTATCTATTGTCCTTCTCCCTTTCCTGAATCCTGATTGAAATTCCGATAGATTCTTTTCTGCCTCCGCCCATCTTTGCAATCGTTTATACATTATTCCTGAGTAAATGTTCCCTAATATTGCTAGTAAACTGATCCCCCTATAATTTTGTGGTTTACTAACTTCTCCTTTGCCTTTGTAAATTGGTGCAATAATACTCACTTTCCAATTTTCTGGAAATCTATTCACTTGCCTTATTTTTTCTAGAAATTACGTCATGACTCTTATACCTTAATTTGTTTTACCATATTCCTCCCAGAACTCTCCTGATAGTCCATCAAAGCCCCCAGCCTTGTTCTTTTTTAACCTTTTTACTTGTAAATTCACTTCGTCTACTGTGATTTCCCCCATCTAATCTATTATCTTGCGCCACCTCCCCATCCCAAATCCATTTTTAAAGCTAACTTTAGGATGCTCGCCGATCAACTTTGTCAAGTATTCAACCCACTCTGCGGGTGCTATCTTCACATCAATATTTCTTTTCCTATTGATCTCTTGAATTGTTTCCCATACTCTCTTTGAATCTTTTTCTAACACTGCCTCTTTCACTTTCTTACTCTTAGCTTCTAACCACTCTTTTCTTTTCCTCTCTATTATTTTTTTATACCCCCACCTACATAATATAAAATGTTTATCTTCATCTTTTTCTGTAATTCGCCATTTGTCTGTTAATTTCCCTACTTCTCTTTTCGCATTCCTACATTCGTCATCGTACCAGCTATTAATATTTGGGTTAGTCTTTCTTTTGTTTCATCTCCATTTTAACTCCTGCTCTTTTTACGATCATCTCTAACAGTTCCAAAGCATTCTCTATTCTCCCTTCTTTTAATAATAACTCTATCCCAGATTCTATTATTTTGCTTGTTTTTGAGTTTATTTCTCTCCGAAACTTTGCGGCCTCTGATTCTTTCCATTTATAAGAAGTGAATTGATTTACTACTCCTTTTCTTGACTGATTTCAGATTACTGATGTTTCCACCATTAAATCTATATAAATTGGAAAATGACAGCTACTTACAGGTTCATTTCCTACTCTAAAATGTTTAATCTTTCCCTCTAGTTCATTACTACAAATTATTAGATCTATAACACTCTGGCCATTTGCATTCGCAAACATATAGTAAGCTTCAACTATTCCTAAAGTGCCATTACATATAAGTAAATATTATTTTACAGAACTCTAGAAGTTTTGCTCCCTCCTTATTACGTATCTTATCACTACTTCTCCTTGTCCACACTTCGTCTATATCTCTTTCACTTTCTGTTTCCTTACAAATTATTCTTATTTTTTCCTCTCCTACTCTTTCATTCCAATCCCCCATAATAATTATTTCTGATTCTGGATAGCGCTCCCTAACTTTCTCAATATCTTTTTCTAAGTTGTTATAAATTTTTTCATCCAAAAAGTGTGAACTTTCTTCAGGATTATAAACTAACCCAAGACATAATTTGCTTTAACCCCATTTCTTTTTTTATTTATTTGTATCCACACCACTTGCTTACTTTCACTTTCAATTTTCTCTATTTCCACTTCCAAACCTTTGTAATTTCTAATAGCAAACATTATACCTCTAGATGCCCTACCCTTAAGATGTTTTACTTGCACCTTTCGTAACACATAAAAAAATCATTTAATGCAATTAACTGTCCTCTACCCATGTTTCCACTAAACCAATAACATCCACTCCTTTCGCCACATTATATAATTTGCCACTTATTAACTTTGCTTTTAGACCTTCCACATTCCAAAACATCATAGGTATCCATCCCCTTTCCCTATCTTAAGTTTTCACTGTCTTTCTTCTTCAGCATGTCTACCTTTCTTCCACTTGTTAACCTCCCACCCCCACCATCACTTGACTGTTCTGTGTTTCCACCATTTTGCAAAATACTTCCTTCACCCATTGCTATAATTTGTAACTTTCTTTCTTTTATAACCCTCTGCGCCTCAGCCATGTCTTTGAAATATGACACTTCACTTGTATGTACGCTTTGATGTCTCTCACTGGAACCTTGACACACGTCACACGTTATGTCATCATCTCTTATGTCACTGTGTTATCACTGTCACTTCCCCGGATGTTGTCACTTGCTAGTGTGGATGCGTCATCGCCGTGTGTAATATCTTCTGATATTTGAATCTGCATTCCTTGGGCTTCAACTTTGATCTGTCTGCTGTCTGGATCTCATCCTGTTGCAAATCAGTTTTTCTCCGCTCATCTCTTCTAACATGGAAACTCCAACGTTCGTCATTTACAATAAGATTAAGCCCCCTCAAGTAAGCCTTTTTCCCTTCATTCCTGGCCTCCTTCATTTTTATTAATAAGGATTTCTTATATCTCTGTTCTTCCTCGCTGTAATCCCTATGTAAATTCCTGATCCTTTTAGCTTCTTTGTACTGCTTATGATCCTCCATTTCATCTCCTGTGTAGCTACTTTTAGAAGTATTGGTCGGTTGTCTCTTCCTTTTTTGCCTAACCTGTATGTCTCCACAATCTCCCATCCTTGCAATGGTATTTCTAGTCTTCTTTCTAAAATTTCTGCCACGATCTCATACAACCTCTTATTTAGGTCTTCTTTTACTCCAAATATGAGGTTGTTTGCGCTGTCCATTTTCACAGTTCCTCTTCACCTTTTCTATCGTTCTTGTGAATTCGGCAAATTTTTGTTCGGTGCCTCCTTTTAATTCTTTAATTATTCTTCCGAGTTGTTCAGTATTTGTGTCCAATTTAGCTCCCATTTCTGTCCCCATCTTCTTTACATCGGCTAAATCTTTCGTCATCTTTTTTAACATATCTTCAATTTGGTTCAAGTCCGTTGGTCCTGGGTTCAGTTCCACTCTGCCTATTATTAGCAAGACTGCTAATACTAGTGCTAACCATAGTTGAACTGGTATCTTGAGTTCCTCTTTGTACTGATTCTTCCTTTTCTTTCCTCCAAATACTCAAATTCTTATCCTGTACAGCTGCAAATCAACACCCATGTTCTAATCTTCAGCTCTCCGTTTCCGCACTTTCGCTACACGACCTTCTTGTTCGGCGGCTAGCAGCTAACTCCCAACATTTTTGTTATAACCCTCATATTTAATTCAACTTTTCCAGTATAAAACCACAAATTCCAGTATAATTTCAGTATACCCAGGATGTAAAAACCGTATGTATATTTCCAATATTTCAGTAGACACTCGTCACCTCTCTATAAATATATATATATATATATATATATATATATATATATATATATATATTGGTTGGTTACCAACACTCTCCACATGGCAACCTTGCCCCACCACTTGATGTCCGGACACCATTTCTCAAGTGAGGCACCCACAGGGCGGTGTCCATTACCTCCAACGATAGGGTGACAATGAAGATGACAGTGAGGCGAGCGAACCTACAACTTATACCGTGGACTCCGAACCACATAGGACATAGGGGACACTTCACATGTATATATAATTTTAATTCTATGAAAATCTACATTACAAATGTATAAATGCTACAATATGCTAAATGCACTGTTAAATTTTCTCATTATTTCCAAATGCTAAAAATAACTTACTCATGCAGAATTAAAATAGTCACACAATTTTGCATTACATAGAAAAATTTATTGCCTTATAGTTCGCAATCAACCAGAATTTCTACCAAATTATAAAAATCTGTTACCTTTTTCAAAAATTCTTCAATTAGTTCAGGGCAATTCAGATTATCCTCTGGTTCCCATGTGTCTTCATCATGTGAAAATCCTTTCCAGTGCACAAGAAACTCTCGCTTGCCCTTTTTGCGTTGCATCTGCATAACTTCTGCCACCTGAATATTCAAATTGGGGAGAGAAAAAGATTGTCATATTTATTGAACAGAATTTAAAATTCCTTGAACAATTTTTAACATTTTAGAAGAGAATCAGCAACAATTTCTGTTACATTCTTAGATATTAGTTGTCTAAACATTATGCATGATTGGAGGAATTTTGTAACAATGACATCAAAATTATTCGAAAAAAACTATTTGTAGTCGATTTATTGACACTTTGTCACTTGCGTTTTTATATTATCGAGGGACTAGTTTTGAAATTAGTTCCGTCACGTTTTTATATTATCGAGCGACTAATTTCAGAACTAGTCCCTTGATAATATAAAAATGTAAGTGACAAAATGTCAATAAACCGACTACAAATAGTTTTTCCGAATTGTCTAAACATATTGGATTTGAAAGTAAAGTTGACTGCCAGATCCAGAAAGTGGACTTTATACAGATACCACAAAGCATCTTGTAATGTTAAATCAATCTTACATTGCAGGTGACTTTTTTTTTTTTTTTTTTTTTTTTAATTTACGTCCGCCCCAACGTTAAGTTATATCAGACGGTGAATGAATTAGGTGAAATGATGCTCAAATGAGTCCACTGACATTTTTTTACCTGCTTAGAATTTAGCCAACATCAAAATTTCCTTTTCTAATACAGATCCATTACTTTGTTAATCACACACATTAAGGCAATTTGTTTTATAACTCATTAATTTTTACTCTTTTTTCTTTTCTTATAATTTTTACTATTGTTTTTCTGAGTAATATGTAAACAAACTACAAGTGACACTTTTGATACCCAGTTTTATTTTCCCAGTTTGCAACTACAGAGAGTTCTAGCAGCTGTTTCATGTCACAGCTGCTTGAATAATTTCTAATGAAAAAAATACACACATTTCATTGATTTAATTTGTCATACCTAAAAAAGGAATAAAAAGGTTTATATTTGAGCAAGTCTTCCTTTCCATTCCTGGCATCCAAAAAAGGTTACTGTTAAATACTAAATGTATTTTAATTTTGCTGCTTTCATGTTGTTATTATTAACCAGCCTTTAAAGTATAACCTAAAAGACATGTTCAGGGAATTCAAGGTATGCTTTCACAGCAAGTCTACAAGATCCTGTTATATTACTGAGTGACAGTAAATTAATGACACAGTGGCATGCAAATGTCAATTATTTGAGGCCTTTTCCTAAAAAACCTTATGCTAGTATATTTTAATGGAGCTTCTTCCACTAAATAACTTTTTTTTGGTTTGATAAGAATTACAAGATATCAGTTTCTTCTTTTAATAATTATGAAGCAAAGTGTGATGAACAATGACTCTGTAAAATTCATAGGAATGAATGGCTGTATAATCCCTATATGCTCTTGCATACAATCTGTGGAAATCTAGTT
Source organism: Mantis religiosa (assembly GCA_030765055.1). Classification (NCBI taxonomy): domain Eukaryota; kingdom Metazoa; phylum Arthropoda; class Insecta; order Mantodea; family Mantidae; genus Mantis; species Mantis religiosa. Next base: position 143,330,983 of record CM060949.1, read on the forward strand.
AGAGAAAATTATACAAGTTATGACAACTGAATAAGAGCTAAGCAGAGGCAATAAGCTGGGAAAAAAAAGGGAAAGTGAATAAACAGATATAAACTAAAAGGAAAATTAAAGAAGAATGTGGGAGCAGGATAGATTGGGGAAAGGGTATGAAATAAACAAGCCCAAATGGAAATTGAAGATGGAAAAGGGACACCACACACAATATAATTATAGTGTTTGGCTGTATGGGAATCTAAAATAAAGCACTCCAAATCTAAGAAAAATTGTAATATGTAATTGTAACCAAATGTAGTTAATAAATATTTATTCATAAAACCAGTGAGCAGGTTGCCGCCACCACCACAGAAGAGAAGACAAAATGGACAGAAAATTGTGTCACATTTACAATGGTGTAAAAAACATAAGAGGTTTGGCAATAATGCAACATAATAATAATAATAATAATAATAATAATAATAATAATAATAATAATAATAATAATAATAATAATAATAATAATAATAATAATAATAATAATAGCATTTATTGTCAATAGACTAAGTTACACAGTTTCTGACATTGTCAAAATTGCATAACATTTTACAGTTTTAAAATATTTACAATGTAGTCATTCTAGTTGAATTCATTCAAATTCTATAGAACCTTACTTATTAAATACATTTTAAGCCTATGTTTAAAAATGTGTCACACCAAGTTGCTTTATATATTCTGGTAATTTATTATTCAAAATTAAGTCCATTACACTAGGATCTTTGTGGCAAATACTTAATCAAAAGCTTTGTTTATAGAAGTCTTCATTAAGTCTGGTAGTGTAATGGTGCACGTTATTATTTCTTAAATTTTCTTTTTGTACAGCATATGTGATTATATAAATATAAAGAGCTGATGGAGAAAGACAGACAGATTTTTTACTTTCTCTACTACTTACCTACATAAAGTACAGAAAATATAGCACTCCACCCAAAAATTCAATACAGCGTTTTCATTATATATGCCTGAACATTTCAGAAATATCTTGCTTGCATGGGTGTTTCGCAGTCATGTTGTAAGAATGATTTGGTTGAAGCCTGATGTAATCCACAAGCTTATTACACATTTTGAAATGTACATATATGCGAAAAATAGGCTGATACAAGCACTTATGTTCAGTGTCAAATGTTAGAAGTTATAAACAACTCCAGAGTAGTTTGATGTAATGGCTCCTACATCTCTTATTTCCCACACAGGTGAAACAGTTGCAGAAATTTTACTAATTTCAGACAAAAGCACTGATAGTATCTACACCATTTGCATCCCAGAAGACTGTCAGCAGATGATTAGAAATAAACAAAAATGAAAGATAAGTAATAGTTATAAGAATCAAGATATTGCATGTATTATATTTTGTATTCATGTATCATATGACCTGACAAATTCATGAACATGTGCAACTCATGAAGAGAGAGAGAGAGAACACACACACACATGCATGAGCACACATGCAAATTTGTTCCATCAGCTTATGCACACATTGGTCCGTATGAATAAAACCAGAAGTGCTTCGGAGCAAAATATGGAAGCAGAGGTTGAGCATGGAAGTAAGAGAAAGCATGCAGAGAATTTCCTTTTCTCCATATGAATAATCCCAACCTTATGCTTCTAATTCTGCAAGTTCATGCTTCTATGGCAGACACAAAATTTAATGGGGGTTGGCAGGATGTGCTGGTTAACACGACATCCAATCAAATGCTTACCACGCCTTGCAGTGTTATATTGTTCAACAAGCTGTGAAGTCGCACTGTAAAGCCTATGATTGAATATCATTTGCACCCACAAAATGTATTTTCGCAACAGGAAAGAGAATAACCTGATCATGAAGAGCATTTTATTTTGAAGTAACAAGTCTAAAAACCAATTTCCTATGTTAACTGGTTGCAGAGATATGAATGTGCTTTGAATTTGTCTTTTAATGATCTTTCCAAATCCTTTTGTTATCTACCTACTGTTTTGTTTTTTGTGTCAGCTTGTGACTCAACAAATATAACAGAACCACATGGCTAGGATAAGCAACTGACAGTTTCAAACTATTATAGCTTCAGTTCAGGTTTCTGCATTTGGGTTAATGGTGGTAATTTCAGTTCCCGTAATTAAATTATACAAACTGTGTCAAATTGTTCTATTGGTGTTTAACTTTCTTTGCTGGATTAGTCAAAATGTCACATAGTGAACACAGTGCGAGCAGTAAAAGTGAACCAATAATAAACAGAAAGTGTTGTTTCACCAAAGCAGGAGTATAATTTACAGTGTATATTGTTTATTTGAAACGTGAAGAAATACTGTAGCCAATTATCATCAACTTAGAGAAAGACAGCTATGATCCAGACGTGGTCAGAAGCAAGATGAATGCAATGATGACAAGGCAGATACAACAGCTTTGCCATAAGAAATTTTCTGCTTGGCCAGCGCACATTTTTGTTACCATTTTAAGGTGTGATTTTCAGATTTGCTAAATTAGCATGCACAAGTTTATGTTTACTTGACAGCTACAGCCCTATTAAGTGTTTTCATTTCATCTTGTTACCGCATATAACTTCTTCCCGCCCTTTGACATATTGCTACGTCATGGATCGCTGCTAGTGGTCAACGTTCAGCCACTATCAAATTTTGAGTCTGCCATAATCTTCCACTATGTGCATGTGCAATGCACTGTATACCTGATAGTGTAATGCTTTAATACTCTACAGAAGAGTTTAATATAGTTCAGGCAATAAGCCAGTCTATTGTTGTACTTATTTAACATGGGATTATCTATTCACACACTGGTGCTGAGCCAATTGAAAATACCTTGCCTTCAATAGTTAATCTCATTCCAATGCACTGTCGTGGTTGGTTTATGTTACACAGCATGATCATAACTGCTCCTAATTTTAATTTTAAATTGTGACGTGGGAGTCCAGGAAATTCTAATGAATTTATAATTTAAAAACTCTGTGGGTTAGTTCACTACGTCATTCTGGTTTATAACTGTGTGAACTGATTTGTACGAAAACAACTCCTTTGGAAGAAAGACATTCTAGAACGCAATTCTGAAATACAAACATTACTATTAGCATTATATGTGTCTCGCTGCTCATCAGTGCAGTCAGCACATGACATAGCTTGTCGCACATTTGACTGACTTCTATGACCTAAGAGAGGTTGCCTTCTCCTTAGCATAGTAAAACAGTTTCCACGAACTTCAGAAAGTTACGAAGGAATTCAATTCATTTTGTGTCAATTCAATTCATATTCACAAATTCACAAACACAAATTACAAAAAGAAGGTATCCACGGATTCACCAATATTTGACAACTGTTTGTGGTCAAATATCTATAGTGTTTGTGTGTTCAGAAATTAATTTTGTGTCTAATCTTTGAAAGGTGTATCTTGCTTCATAAAAAAAAAAATTGTCTTGGTAACAAACGATAAACGTAAAATATGGTATGTGAAGTAGCTCTGAAGACTTTGGCAAGGAATGGAATATCTTTCTACTTTGTAATGCTTTTGTTTGTCGAAAATAAAAGAAAGTGTATGTTCCATAAAAGTTTGTGTGTGTACTTTTATATTTAGTTAACAACCCAGTCCTTTATCACTTCAGGCTTTTTTTCCCTCACCTTTTAAACCTTCCTTGGACTTACACAAATATTTCAAAACCAAAATTAGGCAAATCGGTTCAGCCGTTGTCGAGTTTTTGTGAGACTAACAAACGTCAATTCATTTATATATATAATCTGCAATTATGTTTGTATTAATACAAAAAGATTTGCAAACTAATTCGGCCAGGTAAATTGTGTGGATATTTTTCTGCAAGGACGGTATTACTTTACTAACAATGTTATCTGAGTAGATCAGTTACAGTTTGTAATACATCTCTCAGCATAACAGGTGAGTAGTTATTAAAAGTATTGTAATATATTTACCTTATATACAAGAGTTTTAATACTATAGTGATATTTATCACTGCATGCATATTTGCCTCCTCCAACTGCACAGGATTGACTTTTGTCTCTTCTAGTGTAACATCTCCATATACTGCGGTAAGATTATAATGCGGGGGTAAAAGTTGTCCCCAACAACCATGTTATTTTGGGCTTCTACTGTATGTACTTAAATATTTTGCCAAATTTCTCAGTAAACATGCTTTCAATATGAGTTTTAATGACACTTTTCATGTCATTTACTCCTAAGAATTTTATATATTCCAACTTCCTAATATATTCGTTGTCAATTTTCACATTTAACACGGCATTTTTAGACCTAACCAATATGGCGTTAGAACTTCGCTGCTTTAGCTTTTAGAGGATTTACTTTCAGATTGTTGAGTTTTAAGTAGTTACATAAATATTGTATTTCTGTGTTTATTGATTACTCTAAGCTGCTTACATCTTTGTTAGCAAACATTATTGATGTATCATCTGCATATGTACCTATTTTATAACTTTTGGATTTAGGATATACAGCAGAAATAGGAGAGTAGATACTGCAGTGCATTCTTGCAGTAATGGATTTTGTTACATTGTTTCTGATCTAGAAGAAAGCATTTTAGAATTTCATGGCATTTACCACTATGACATTTTTGTAATTTACCTAGTAGTTATTTATTTTTAGTATACATCCTGCAACGTTAAGTCATATCAGACGATGAATGAAATGGATGGAATTGTTCAAATGAGCCCAGGGTGTATAGAAATTACAGTTACTTGACATTCATATTTTAGGATAAGGGAAAAGTCCGGAAAGCAAAATCTTATCCAGATAACTAAGGTTCGAACAGGACCTCTTGAACGTGAGGCAGACATGCTACCACCTAAAGTACATTTATTCAGACATGGCAGCTGAGAAAATATGCACAGTGACTCATCCTGTCCGACACCTACTGACAGTAAGAGTGGGGGTCAGTTACACTTGTGAAGTCATTGAGTTTGCACGTGCATCTTAAGAATTTTTCAAGGGTCGGGACTGTGTGATTTATAGTTTTATATGTATATGACAGTGTACTTTAATATATGTACAATAAATAGTAGTTCTCATTGCTCTGAGTTGTTTTCAGCGTACTTGTAAGTCGTGTGTGTGTGTACGCGCGCGTGCGTTAAGTGTGTTTTCTTTTACTGCAGACTTTAATATTTTAAAACATGTACAGCAAATTTCAAGCTGTGTTGCACTCCCAAACTATAAAAATTGTTAGTAATATTTATAAGTACATGAAAAGACATGCAGAAGCTGGCTTAGTAACAGTCAGCATCAAAAACATTGGGAAGAGTGTGGCTGATACAATAGGTGTTTCCGAAAGAAGTGTAAGGAGAATTATTAAGGAAACGAAAGATATTGATCCTGGTACTTCGACTTCATTCTCCATACCACATAAAAAGAGACAAATGAGGTCTTATCGTACCAGTTTAGATACTTTTAATGAGGCAGGAGTGTGCCGAACTGTGAACGAATTCTATATAATTCACGAAGACCGACATTGAAGAAGGTGCATGCTAAATTAAAGGATTCGATCAACTTTGCAGGGAGTGTATTCACATTAAGAAAAATACTCCTAAAACTGGGTTTCACATGGAAATGGACAAAAAAGAGCACAAAAATTTTAATGGATCACCATGACATCAGAACTAAGCGCCTTCATTACCTCAGAATGATGAAGCAATATAGACATGAGCGCTGTCCCATAATATATATGGATGAGACATATATCCATTCATCTCACTACTCAATAAGCACCCGCCTCGGTAGCGTAGATGGCAGCGTGTCTGCGTCACATTCAAGAGGTCCCGTGTTCGAATCTCGGTCAGGGTGAGTTACCTGGATAAGGTTTTTTTCTGGGGGGGTTCCCTTATCCTTCAAGACGAATGTCGGGTAACTCTAAGCTCGATGGACCCTGGACTCATTTGAGCATCATTTCATCCAATTCATTCACCGTCCGATATGATTTAACGTTGGAGGACGTAAATTACAAAAAAACTCCATAAGCTTGGACTAATGATAGTTTCCACGGCTTCTTAGCACCAGTATTGAAAGGTCAGCATGTTAGCATTGTGCATGCTGGAAGTGAGCATATATTCGGTTCAAGTCCCAGTAGAAAACCGATGACATGAACTACACAAATTGTGAGAAGTGGATAAAAGAAAGACTGATCTCTAATGTTCCCAAAAATTCCATATTGGTAATTGACAATGTACCCTACCACAATGTGAACCTTAATAAGGCGCCCACTGCAAGTTCCAGAAGAGATACAATGATTTTGTGTCTGAAACAAAACTTTTCCATGGAACATTTCACAAACTTTGATTTCTCCTCCTTGTAGAAACCTGACATTTATAATATGATCATCCCTCTCAAACCCAAATTCCCAAGTACAAAATAGACAGTTTTCTTCAGGCACATAACCCACATTGGCCTGTTGAGAATGTGGTCTTCTTCTTGTCTCTTGGGTCTAGAGCCTGCCAGTCACCCAACTTCAGGTCCAGGTTTGAGAACCACTGCGCACCAGCAAGCGAGTCCAGGGTGTCGCCAATCCGGGGTAAGGGGAAGCAGTGCTTCCTGTGACAGCGTTCAGCTTCCTGTAGTTCATGCAGAAGCGTAGCTCGCTGTCCTTCTTTGTCACCAGTACTACAGAGGAACACCAAGGGCTGTCAGACCATTCAATCACTCCCCTGGATCTCATGTCTTCCAGCATGTCTCTTACCGCCATTTGTTTTGCCAGCGGAATGCATCTAGGTGGTTCCCAAATGGGCCTGGCATCTCCGGTGTCAATGCGGTCCGTGCGGCCATAGTCGCTGTTACCTTGGCTAAAAATGTGCTGGTATCATCTCAAGTTGTCGAACCTTCTCTAGCTGCTCTATGGTCAGGTGGTCGGCCGTCCTTTCCACTAAGCCTTTCAGCAGGGGCCCCAGGTGTTGCATCGGCACCGACTGCTAGGTCTGGTCGATTGGCGTTCTAACAACGGGCTCGCACGTCCCCAACTCCTTCCTAGCCTGGATGTCGTTATCGGTGTCCGTAGGGTTGATCAGCCTCACCGGCACCTCCTCTAGGCTCGGCAACAATGTCCTGGCTACAGAGTCCGAGTACAGGCGTCTTCTGGTCCAGCATCAAGTTCTTTGTCCGCTGGCCTTCTAGTCACGGCACTTCTTGCGGGACAACCACGTCTTCCCTCAGGATGACCTTGTAGATTCCAAGGCGCTTTTCGGGGTGCCGGAGTATTATTTCTTCTCCATTGAGCCGCAGGACCTTTCTGCCGACGTCGACCGTCACCTCGTGGCTCCTGAGAGCATCCAATCCCAATATCACCTCCTCAGCCAACCTCCGCGACGAAAATCCACATACACACGGCACTCCGCCCCAAGGTCAACTGCAGCAGGGACTCCGTCTCCACAGGTCAGGTGCCGCATGATGCCATCACTAGCTGGTATAATCGGCTCGGTTTTCTCGACGGGCTACGACAGGTCTGATGTTGATCACGGCTGCCCCGGTGCCACAAGCTCGCGGCACGGCCTCCTTTTGACCCAACCGTCCTCGATGAGGCCGTCATCCATACGTAAGCTGACGGCGCACCTTGGCCGCCTTCATCCTCAATGCGGCCGTTAGCGCCTCGTGGACGGTCTTGCAATCGGCTTCTCGAGATACGAATTCAGTTGGGCGGTCGCCCAAGGCTTTGCTGGCCAGCTGTTCAGATTGCCAGGGCGATCTCCTGCAGCGTCTCCCCTGGCTGCTGCGTTCTAGACTCCAGCTGGCTGCGGCCAAACGGTGGTTTCCCAGGGTCTCCCAGATGTCATTAGGTGCCGCCGCTGTGGACCGCGTTCAGCATCTCTGTGGCTCGTCCCTGGAGGTTGGCTATTAGCTGTGCGGCCTCTTCTTCTGGCGACCACTTGTGTTTGGCCGCTGTGTCGAATTGGCGGCGGAAGACTTCGAAAGTTGACGTGGCGTCGTACTTAGGCGGTTTGACGCGCGCAGATGTGTCGCGTGCCAGCGCGTCGGCCTTCAAATCCTTCAACCTTCTGCCAGCGATGTCCTCCACCATGGCGTTCAGGGACTTGGTGTTGCTGTCGGCCTTTCCTTCTAGGTCGGTTCTGACGCGGTTCGCCAGATCTTCGACGCGCTCGTCCACTTGGCCCACCCACTTGCCCAGCTCCGTGACGTCATCCCTCACGACGGCCAACTGCTCCTCATATTTGGCGGCGAGGGCCTCGTTCGCAGCCTTGATTTCGGTTGCCAGGCTGTCGTTCGCCGCTTTCATTTCCGTGGTTAATTCGGCCTTCATTTCAATCGCTGGGGCCAGGTTATTTGCCGTTTTCATTTCAGCGGCCAAGGTGTCATTCGCTGTCTGCATTTCTTTTAGCTCCGCGGCCAGATTACTTGCCGCTGTGTCACTTGCTGTTCTTATTTATTTAGCTCCGCGGCAGGGTTATTTGCCGCTTCCGTCTTCACAGTGAGGGTGTCATTCGCTGTTCCCATTTCTTTCAGCTATTCTAAAATCTTGGGCAATGTAGCTTCCATCGTCGTATCCCACTCCTGACACCAAATGTGACTGTGGGTTCGTAGAATTAAAAGTCTTGTTTGAAGAAATTTAAAATGCTCTTTATTTCAGGAAAAAAAAAAAATAATAAAAAAACGCTCTGTACATCCCTTACAGCAGCGAAATAACGTGACATACACAAACGCAGTCCTCAAGGTCGTCTTTTTATTCTCGCCACACGTAAACAAACGAAAGAAATTACTTCGGTACACTTCAAATGTCCACACAGCTGCACACTCAATTAACAACTGCATCTCACTAGCAACTGACTCGCAACTAACACTGCGGGCTTATACCTACAAACATTGTTCTAGAAAGCCACCGACGCTTCAAGGCCTTTCGCGGCGCTGCGAGAGAAAGATAGAACTGTCTCTTTCTCTCTCTCGGCAAGCGTTCAGCGCTCGCCCACACGCCGGCTGCGGCTTGCGGCACTGTCTCTTTCTTTCCTGCCCACGAGTGACCAGCACTGACCTGTCACAACTCCAACGAAATAATGCGATCGGTGATGCTATTATATTCTCATTCTTGTATCTGTCTGCACTATTTTCCTTTAGAATGCCCCAAACTCTTTATTTTATATCAGAATTAACTATTCTGTTGCCTGTTTTTTAATGCTATAGAATATTGCTTTAAGATTGATGATAGAAAATAATTTATAGTGTAGATTTAATCCTTTTGTATATCAATCTTTATGTTGCCTTTCAAAAGAATGTCTGCTGCAAGATGTGCACTAGAGATATTTGTATTAAAAGTTATAAAAGACTATTCCAGTATAAGAAATAGAAATATATTTAGTAAGGTCTTTGAAATATGTGCCGGTGTCCGAGTTTGACTACTCCTTTCCAGGCAATACTAACCAATAAGCTTGCAAACCTGTTCAGGAACAAAAAAAATGTTTGCTCTCATTGTCACTATTTTGTACCTCAAATGATAAAAATGGTGAATGAGAGTATTTTAATAATCATTTAATTTACACATAACTTACATGACTAGCTTCTATTTATTATTATTATTACCATGCAGACATCTGTATTCTTGCATTGTATTCATTCTCGGATGAAAGTCAAATTCAAGAACTTGTAGGGACCCTTGATAACCTCAGATAACAAGTGATGAGTATTAATAAACCAACTACAAATAGTTTCTGAGATTAATTTTGACATCACTGTTACTAAATTCCTCCAAACACATATACCCTTGATAACCTTTCTTTATGTTATATATCTTTACACTGGAGATTACCAATAAATATAAGACTTCAATGCTTGCGCTTATGCTTAATTATGTATTCATTTTTACTTATCGTATCCTTTTGTTCTACTGACATCATATGTATTGTGATCAGAGGATGAAACAAATATCTATCTAATAAAGGAAAACTAGAATGCATACAAAATCAAGCACTTAGATTAATAACTGGAGCAATTAAAATAACCCCGACAGAAGCACTGCAGACTGCTACCTCTAACAAACCACTCAATCTAGAACTTGAAACTCAAGCTATTTTACAGTATGAAAAAATTTTCAAATTTCAATAAATGGAATAATTCTGTTTTGAAAGATACGAACTTTAATTATTGCTTCAATCCTTAGGTTACACTTTCTCAAAACCACTTACACATATTCTGATGAATTACAAAACTTATCAATATTTCATGGCTTTCTTAAACAAAATATTTCTTAAGCTAAATGATTCATCTTGATGTTTACTGTTTGTCAGCCTTATATTGAATTTGTTATGTTTTTTGTAAATTGTATTATATTCATAAATTTGTAAACTATATTCCTAATATACCTTTGGGTAAAATAGGAATAAAAAAAATGGATAATAAATAAATAATTCAAATGTGGTAAATAGGTTAAAAACACAAGCTGGTTTCATGCAAGAATTGGGTACACTAGAAAAAAATTAAGAAATACCAACACAAAGAGAAAATCTCATTCATTGCATCAACCCTAGTGAGATTATTACAACTGAGCGTCAGTTAAATCTAACATAGGAACTCTCGTGTTATTGGTAAACCTCTTACACTAGAAACTTAAAATCTAAAATATATGAATCATGAATGGACACAGATGATTTCCTCTCTGATACCAATGATGGGTCTGCAATAAACCAACCACAAATAATTTTTATATTAATTTTGACATCACTGTTACTAAATTCCTCCAAACACACATCAAGAATGGTTTATTGATACTCGTCACTTACTTTCTTTATATCATTGAGAGACTAGTTTTAAAGGCAATTACCTCCATTTTCAATCTCTTTCCAACTGGCATCTGTTATTGTCTGCTGTCTCTCTGGTGGTGGATCTATGAACTTCTTGGCCAAATTAGCTACTGGTGGGATATCAAGTTCATTACACGATCCTTATTTTTCCATATGAATATGTTCTTCCATGTTGTCAATTTATTTTGGTTTATCACTCCTTTTAATAATTTTGAATTTGAATCAATCTCATGATTTTTATTCCAAAAATGAAATGCTACAGCTGACTTATCTTCTTGTTTCAATCTAATGTTTCTAAAGTACTCTTTGATTCTGGTTTTTAGATTTCTTTTAGTTTGACCTATGTAGCATTTTTCACAATTCTTACAACTTATTTGATATATTCCAGATCTGTTAATTGATGGGATTTCATCTTTTGTTTTTGAATTTAGCAATTTTAAAATTGAGTGTCTATTGCCTTTGAAACTAGTCTCTCAATAACATAAAAAAGTGACGAGTATCAATAAACCAACTACAAATAGTTTTTACGATTAACATTATCCAATATTTAATTGCAAAAATTAACACTATTCACATTGTTGTTAGATTGCAATTTCTGAACCAGTTATCTTGGAATTTTAATTTTATAAATTTTGTGGCATTTTAAACCAAGATTTAATTAGTTTTTGCGATTAACATTATCCAATATTTAATTGCAAAAATTAACACTATCCACATTGTTGTTAGATTGCAATTTCTGAACCAGTTATCTTGGAATTTTAATTTTATAAATTTTGTGGCATTTTAAACCAAGATTTGCAGAATTTCTAATTCCTATGCAAGCTTTCTCACAGATTTGTTTGGACTTTGTTCTAACTTTCCTGCAATGACAGGTTTTTCCTATGTAAGAATGCAATTATTTACTTTGGGCTTACCAAGAATAGAGCCTTGTTTTCTTAAATGTATTCACAAGGTCACAAATCTAGAGCTACATTAATGGCAGGGAATTTGTCTATAAATCGCTGTCTCACTTCTCTACTAGAGCTTGTGGTCACAGTTATACAAAAAGATTTTGTGTGCTAAAGTACATGGACTTTTATTATAAATGCATTAACATACTGTAACATTGAAGCACAGTGTCTTACAATGTACCAACCCCTGTACAAAAACTGCATCAACTTATTAGACAGTAAATGGAAGAGGTGAGTGGAGGGGAAACAGAACCAGTTTAAAGCAGTGGTCGATTCCTCATATGAAAAGTCATCAGATTCAAAATCTAAATGATAACACCTTCATTTGGAGTAACAAATTTCATTTTCTCTATGTAGATTATGTAATAGTGTTAATACTTTACAATATATACCTTGCTATATGTAAAGTTTTCTTCTAACCCAACCCTGATTGCCAGCAAATTCATGAACTCCAGAAAATGTTTTCCTAATAAGCTCATTTGAACCACTAATCTACAACCTAAAACTGCAGCATAAGCTGTTCCTTTTCTATTATATCTAGCATATGTCATATAATTACTCTTACTTCATATTCTTTCAGTTCAGTTTGACTATTCGCATTTCCTTTCTTTTTGTCTGTCTTACTCGTAACCGACTTTTTCTTTTTATCTGGTAAATGATCTAGAAATTCTTTTATGAGATCAGGACAGCTTAAATTCGCTTCCATCTCCCATGTTTCATTTTCTGGTCCATAGCCTTTCCAGTGGATTTTAAACTGTCGTTTTCCTTTAATTTCCTTCACATCAACAATTTTCTCAACCTGCAAAATAAAACATGTAAAGAATAATCAAGAGTGCAAGAGTCCATAAAAAGTGCAATACAAAATATTCTGCCAATTTTTTTCTTTACATAAAGTAGAAGTAAACCAAAGATTGCAAAGCAACCTACCTACTCACACTAATGCATCTTATGAGGCAAAGAGTATTATGCAACAGATGTAATATACTACCACAAAAGTTTATGCTATTTTTATATTATAGTAATATCAACTAATAGAAATGAACAATTCTAATCTTAACATACATGTGTGCATTAGACAAATGAGGAAAAAACAAACCACCTGGCTATTTACTAAATAATAAAATTGTATAACTTTTGGTGTTATTCCTTCAGAGGAATTTTCAGTGACAATTGATACAAAATGCTGTCCAGCACCTACTACAGATATTCAACTTTCCTATCAAGAAATAATATCCAAGTATTATAATTTAAGATAAACATAAAGATAACATCACAAATTTAAGAACTTTATGTTGTTTTTCTCATTAAATAAAATGCCTAACATTGTTGCATCAAATTATTATAACAGCCAATATGTATTGTTCTCGCTTTCTATTGATGAAAAGGAAACTGGTATAAAAGAGAGGGAAAATTTGAATGTTGTAAAGAACAAACTCTTTTGCTTGCGGTGATGTATGAATATTCAAAATAATATTCAGTTTTAAAAAACTTTTTTCCCCTCTTGTGACTTATTTTCAGGCTTGCTCAATTACATAACTGTTATAAATTAGATAGAGGCTACTCTATCAGGCGTTAGTGGTTTCATGTAAAAATTCTGGAAATTTTGGAAAGTGAAACTATTACATCTATATTTACCACAACTGCTGCTCCTCAGCATAGAGATCCAGAACAAAAAAGAACAGTTTATGTTATAAGAAGACAACTTCAACACTTATGATTAACCATCTATAAGAAAAGTAGAGACATTCCGAGAATGTATCACGGTTTTATGAGTTTACAGTGAACTATTATGAGTAACTGATTGAAAGTTATTTTAATACAGTGACTCAGACATTACAAATAATATTAGTTTCAAATTACAAAATTGGACTTCTAGCTGGTCATGAGATGGTCCATATCCGCCAATTTACTATTCTGGGAATCTATTATTTAACTCTTTTTGAACATGGTTTGCAAATTGGCACAGTGCTCCATCTTGATGAAAGATAATTTGCAATCCCATTTCCAATGTATAAAAGTAACAAAAAAGGACTACAAATCCTATTGTGCATTAAGATTGCACCAAACATTCACCTTAGGAGAATCTCAAATGTATTCATGTATCACACACTTGGCTTTTCCAAGGGCCAAATGCAGCAATTGTGGCAACTACCACAACCACTTACCTGTGGCCAGCCTCATTGTAGATATTTTCAGAAATTGTGGTTTGTCAATTCTTTGTAGCATGTTACCAGAAAATTCACCTTAAACGATTTGTCATGGGTTTTATTACATGCGAGAGTCAAATTTTATAACTATGCAATGTCAATATCTTCTACATAAATCATTCACTATTAACTTCAGAAGATTTAACTTTCGGATTTTTTCAACATCTTCTGGTGTTAAGCTTTACTATTGGTTTTCCTTTTTTTTTTATTTTTATTTGCCGTTCACCTTAAACTACTTGTGTCATCATCTGAAATCAATTTTATGCCAAGGATCTTCACTGTACTCACGTCTGAATTGCCACTATATTACTACCATGAATTTGTGTTCCACCAACCATAGGGTACATGCCACTTTCTCTTGTATAATAGAAAGCAAGAAATACTTCTTTAATACATCTATAAACATTTCAAATAACATTTTAACACAAATAAGGCAATTTGGAGAAGATCTACACAGATCATTTGTATGCAGAATGCGTTTATATAATGGCATACAATGCAAAAAGTGAAAATGTGAAACAATGAGTTTATTATGATGGAAACAATGAAAGACAAAAAACATGTCAATGTAAACTGAGTTACTGGACTAATGAGAAGTACTTTCAACCAATTACGCATAATATTTAGTACACAGTGAACTAGTAAAACTGACCACACATTATCAGAAATCCTGTATTGACATATCTACATTTTAAAGCCATATATCACATGTGATTAATGTGGAAGCTAAGAAGTTTGAAGGGATGTTAGGATCAGAATTTATTTGCAGATCTTATGCTAAATAATAGAACTTGTTAATATCTATAAAAACATTCACAATTAAGAAATTAACATATTATACAATGTGCACCATTCACTTTTTCCTGCATAAATCCATAATCCATTGAAATGAGTAACAATCATGACACTATTTACTTAAAGCTTGTGAGTGAGCAGTTGCACCTTCTCGTAAATGAACAGCTGAGATATTCTCCCTGGTTGTAGTCCCAAACCCCTTTCTTTTCCAGCTGCTTAGAAGTTTTTTTTATAAAGCTCAATTTTTGTATCAACGAGCAAACTGTGAAAATACATCAATTCCTAGGATACCTCTTTAATTTAGAGCAATAAATGAAGTGTGCTCCATGTTTACAGCTTGAACCTGACCTGAAAATCTATTAGAGTGATAGATTATGAAGTGAAAACACAGAAATGAAGTCGAGATAGGAGAAATGGCAACACGAGAGTTTAGTGTGCCATCTGAAAATAGGGGCACTTACTTAATGGATCAAGAAAAGTAATTGGCTGATTTAAGTTATGATTCAACTTTTCAATTTGTAGTGGTTTGATGTTGGCCATCCTGGAAATTTAAATGTGGAAGAAAGCAAGGTGTTCTTATGATCCTGTGGAAGGAAGAGCATTTGATTTATCTTCGATACTTTATTTTTGAGTTTGATTTTTGAGTCACTATGTTTACACTCAACTTCACTTACTATGTTGTATAATTGAAACGTTTTCAACATCATTCGATTTCATCCTCAGCTGTTTGGTGACTAAATGAACATTCTTCTTCCTCCACTACCGTAGAGCACTACGGAGCACCGTAGTAGTGGAGGAAGAAGAATGTTCATTTAGTCACCATACAGCTGAGGATGAAATCGAATGATCTTGAAAACGTTTCAATTATACAACATAGTGAAGTTGAGTGTAAACATAGTGACTCAAAAATCAAACTCAAAAATGAAGAATACTTCACTGTTAATAATGCTTCTGCTTTTAATATTCATTCGATACTTTAGTTTATTTTCAATCATACAATATTGTGACTTTGTGGGTTCGTGAAATGAAAAGTCCAATTACACAAACTCAACAATGTTCTTTATTTCCACCGACTTACAGTTTAACACTTGCCAATTACACAGAATTTCGTGCTGCACACAGTTACAATTCACCAGTCCGTCCGTTACAATTTCACTTGTCCTCGCGATTACATAAACTCCGATGCACATACCAGTTACGTACAGTCTTCCGTTGCACAATCCTTTCGTTCATTAACACGTCACTAACACTGCCTTCTTACACCAAGAACTGTCCTCAATCACACTAACCAACCAACTGACTGACTCCTGACTAGCTGCAGCCCTTTTTATAAGCATCTCGCCGTCTTCTAGACGTTTCCAGATGATGAAAGATCCCGTAATTTCTGGAACCAGGTGGAAGAGAAACAGACCGCACAATTATGTTTCTTTCCCCAGTCGTCCCTGTCACCACTATAAGACAAACGAGGGGAGGGCGTAGCTAACATTGACCTCCCCCGTCTTCCGCTCCCAGCTGCTTTACAGGGTGTTCCAACGGTCGCGTTACAGTAGAGCACTACGGAGCACCGTAGTAGTGGAGGAAGAAGAATGTTCATTTAGTCACCATACAGCTGAGGATGAAATCGAATGATCTTGAAAACGTTTCAATTATACAACATAGTGAAGTTGAGTGTAAACATAGTGACTCAAAAATCAAACTCAAAAATGAAGAATACTTCACTGTTAATAATGCTTCTGCTTTTAATATTCATTCGATACTTTAGTTTATTTTCAATCATACAATATACACAGTTGGTGTTATTGAAGATCACGTCAGAAGCAATTATAATGGATAAGATACAAATAATTACAACAATATTTCAGCAGTGTGTGACAACATATACAATGAATATTGTATGGTAGCATAATCTGAACCTTAAAACCTTGAACAGCAGAACAGTTCGCTTACGTAGCTATTGTTTATATGCAAACAAAACAAAATTACTCAAATTAGATGCGTTCAACGAAAGAAGGCATTTGCTACAGTGAAACAAAATAGTGACATTTCAACGATTTGTGAATATAGTTGCTACTTTAATGATGCCATATTTGTACACTGCATGTAATGCACTTTAACCCTTTCGCCGATATGGACGTCATATGACGTCCAAGTTAAAAGGCCCCAAACCGATATGGACGTGTATAGACGTCCTGCGCATACATGCATTTAATGCTCATGTAACGCCAATTATTTTAATCTCGCTGTTTTACAATGAATTTAAATTAGTTCTATAAGGATTGTAAACGTATCCTTAAAGGTTTCTTTTTGAATTGTACACCTCCAAACCTGGATAAACACCCAAGGGCACATCTGCAGATTCACACCCAATAATATTGGTTTCCTTGCGAACTTCTTTTTCGCAACACACTACACATTTTCGAAATGGTTACAAGTTTTTTGGGTGTGGGTGGTATACTTTTAGGAAAGTGTTTTCTCTCAAGTATGAGGGATGATGTGGTGAATTTTGCTACCCCCTAGTATAAAGAGGCCTCTGAGTATTATAATACTCAATTAGGTTACGAGCTCTTTATACGCGCAAGTACAGGTAGATGAATGTCTTTTACAGCTCTGAAAATTACTAAACAACTGTGCATAGTTACATCCAGTGGTACAAAAATACTTTTTTTTTACCATTTAACTCTTTTCCGTAAAGAGGGATAGCTGGTAATAGCTGATCCGTATCACGCATATTTGACCCGCCATTTCCCCAAACAATGGAGTAGCTAATATGCCAGCTGTAGACCAGTACACGTCACTGCTACGTATGTCCTAAACATCTCCTTCATAATCGTACAACAAATCTTCCAGATTTTCTACAGTAATATCAGAAGCCTGTACACATCATACCCAAGCTAATTTATTTGCTACATTACCGGGATAAGTCATGGTTAACATTGAAATTTAACAATTTCAAATGTGCCATACATTTAGCTCTTGATAGCTTCAAGAAATCACTGAACAAAGAGAGAGTATAAATATCTGAAATACAGAGCGAAAACTGCTGCATAAGGCTACCAGAAACCTTGGTTGAGAAACACTGTAATAACAGATGCTGACAGAGTTTTCATTCCAGTGTGTGAGTGTGTGACGCAACATATTCTCGTCATATTATCGCTTGGCATAGCATAAATAAACTAAACTTGAACCTGAGAAGTCGCTTATGTAGCTATACATACATACTATGGCTCGTATACACACAAAACAAAGTGATTCACATATTAGGCGCGTTCGGCACAAAGAATGGCTTTTGCTACAGTGAAACAAAGTAGTGAAATTTCAACAATTTATTAATGTAGTCTCTACTTTATTGTTACTGTAGATTTATACTGCCTTTAATGAGTTTTCAACCAGTTTTTGTTTCATTTAAATAGCTTAATAAATACGGAAGATACGGAATTGTATTTATGATGCATTTTTACAGCATTTAACAATTTAAATGTCCTGTTCTGTTTATTGGGTATCCGTTTCCGGCCCCTGAAGGGTTTAAATGGCCATCGGCGAAGCGGTTAAACCAATTTTTGTTTCATTAAAATACTTAATAAATACGGAAGATATAAATGTATATTTACGAAGCATTTTTACACCATGAATCAATCACCTGTACTTCTAATGTTGTGCACTGTGTGCAGAAATTTTAGTCTTGCAGCAATAATACATCTTCTTTCAAGGAGAAATTTGCGACCATCATTGGTTCTCCTACATCACCCAAGAAATTTCAGATTATGCATAGAAGATATGGAATCCATATATTCTATTTTCTCCCTCATTAAATTGATCAGCCTTTTGGCAGTTGGATATTTACCCTTGTCATATAAATTAATTTGTTCTACGTGAAACACAATTTTGAAAATTGTCTAAGTTGGTAGTTTTTTAGCTGCTCAATGTTTTCCTGGAGATCTAAATATGGAAACTTTTACTAATTTGGTGAACTGTTTGCCTTATTTAACAATGTTCAGTTGACAGTATGAGCACTCACACGACAAGCTTGTGCCATTAATTCTCGACTCTGAGAAAATTCGTACTTTCAAAAATGTCTTTAATTGACATCTGTTTGAAAAAGGAATACACATTAACAAGAATATTTCTAGTCTGCTTATGTAAAATCTTATGAGTTGTTTCACAGTTACTACTAGGTGCACCAGTACTAGGCTTGCTAAGCGGTATACTTACTAACTTTGAAAAGAATGTCTGCAGTCTTAAAAGATCACCACTTTACTGAATGCAAGGTACAAAATGCAACTACGCATAGCATGTGTGTGCTTTTCTTCATTGACAGATAATGATTTTTTTCTTTCTAGTCAGGCCTCTTATCTTTCCATATATCCGAAACCAGATGTACTACAAACATGGGGTTGGACAGTCATACTCAGAAAAAATAGCTCTGTAACATGGGAAAAACATAATTCTGTAATTTGCATCTTCAGAACATGCAAAGAAATTAGCCGTATAGTTCGGCAAAGCGAGCCAGTATGCATGCTTACTGTACAACGTCCCATGCACCACATTGGCTAGTAGCGATAGACCAGCCAAGCCTGGCCCTGCCTTATGTTCATTCCTATTTTATAACTACCTTAATGATTTCCTGCGTGCTTTGCTTCACCACATTGCATAGAGCGCAGCGACAGTGTTATGAAAATCAGCACCTCTTGTTGTTACTCGTCTTGGGGGTGTTTACTGATCATGATAAGGTCATGTGATTACTCTTTGTAATCCTGTGTGCTGACCTACTGTGCATCCCGGCTGCATGTGAATCGAAAATACTCCCTTGCCAGTAATTAATGTAATGCTACTTTGGCGTTCCAGACAATTTCTTCACAATTATTGCTGTGGAGATATTCAGAAATTTTTTCAGAGCTTGCCTATAAAGTATTAGACATTTTCTATATTCCTACAATGCAACAATAAGGTTAGTATTAATCTGCCACTTAAGTATGTTTGCACATGTGCATAAGTGAACCTTTGGATTTAGAATAAACTTTAACATGAATTCAAAAGTTTTAATGCTTTTTTGGCAAGATTTTTTCTTTTCCCTTTTTTTTTAATCATGGTGGAACAAAGTTTCTTTCCTATTCCTCTAAATACAGTAAAACCTGAATTCAACGACCCCTTGTAATGATGAAACCTGTCTTAAACAGATATATTTCATGGTCCCATGAACTTAGAAGTGAAAAACATGCTGTATTCTCTTTATTAAATGGAAACTGTCTAATGCAGACTACAGAAATCAGTGTATGCCTTTTAACCGCTTTGCCGATGGCCATTTAAACCCTTCAGGGGCCAGAAACGGATACCCAATAAACAGAACAAGACATTTAAATTGTTAAATGCTGTAAAAATGCATCATAAATACAATTCCGTATCTTCCGTATTTATTAAGTTATTTAAACGAAACAAAAACTGGTTTAAAACCCATTAAAGGCAGTATACATCTACAGTAACAATAAAGTAGAGCTATATTAATAAATCGTCGAAATTTCACTACTTCATAATCGCACAACAAATATTCCAGATTTTCGACAGTAATATCCGAAGCCTGTATACATCATACACAAAGTAATTTATTTGCTACATTACGGGGATAAGCCATGGTTAACATTGAAATTTAACAATTTAAAATGTCATTCATTTAGCTCTTGATAGCTATAAGAAATCACTCTGAACACAGAGAGAGTATAAATAACTAAAATACTGAGCGAAAACAGCTGCATAAGGCTACCAGAAACCTTGGTTGAGAAACACTGTAATAACAGATGCTCACAGAGAGTTTTCTTTTCAGTGTAACGCAACATATACTCGTATGACTATCGCTTGGTATAGCATAAATAAACTAAACTTGAATCGGAGAAGTCGCTTGCATAGCTAAACATACATACATTGTTTCGTATACGCACAAAACAAAATGATTCAAATATTAGGCACATTCAGCGCAAAGAATGGCTTTTGCTACAGTGAAACAAAGTAGTGAACTTTCAACGATTTATTAATGTAGTCTCTACTTTATTGTTACTGTAGATGTATACTGCCTTTAATGCGTTTTAAACCAGTTTTTGTTTCGTTTAAATAACTTAATAAATACGGAAGATACGGAATTGTATTTATAATACATTTTTACAGCATTCAACAATTTAAATGTCTTGTTCTGTTTATTGGGTATCCATTTCCGGCCCCTGAAGGGTTTAAATGGCCATTGGCGAAGCTGTTAATATTTTACTTACTGTGCTTGTTGGTATTGTGCAATATATCTCTGGTAAATCTTTACTGTCTGCTGCTTGCTTGGCTAGACTATGCTGTTTCATTTCCCACATCACCAACATGAGCCTTGACCCACAAAGATGTATTGTCCATTCTTGGTTTTGGAGTTCAGCTATGTTTTCTCTTATTTGTTTGATAAGAATGTGCTTCTTATAATTTCTGATTAAATCCAATGTCACCTGGATATCTGTGCGAATTGAAGCTAAATTTTCATGAGAGCTCATTCCTTGAATTCTTTCAGTTGTTTTAGGACTTATAAGATAGCTAATTGCTCTGCTTGATTATTGGAGTGTTGTTTAGCTTGTAGTGAAAGTGATGTCTTATTGTGTTACCATGTCAATTTCTTCGTGAATAAGTCGTTTGTCAGTTTAAGTATTGTTTCTGTTTGCAATACCTTGTTTTATTTGAGACCACATTAACTCAATTGGATTGTATTAGTAGTGGTAAGGGGGAAGGCAGATTACCCCATATCCCATTTCAATTACAAACTGCTTCAGCAGATACACTTTTCCTGGGTTTTAAATGGAGGAACAGCTGAATAATATTGATTTGAACTCTGTAGGTTAAATAAACACCCTCCTCATAAACATATCATGCAATGGCTCATGTTCTGCAGATACAGCATTCTACAGGCTAAACAGGAAGTGATCTGTTGCTCTTTCTTTCTTTCTCTCTTTCTCTCATTTAACCAACACCTTGGCTTGTTCAAAGTAATTATTTTAGTACATTATGTCAATAATTTAGTTTTCAGTTCTGAGTAATTAAAAATATTCATACACACATACGGTCAACCTATCACAAGCAAGACAAGCAGGGCATGAGGAGCGAAAGGGGTTTGAACTGTGGATCTGTTTACTACGAAATGAGTGTATGAATGAGTCAGATGATGATTTGGGTTT
The DNA here is from genome assembly GCA_030765055.1 of Mantis religiosa. NCBI lineage: Eukaryota > Metazoa > Arthropoda > Insecta > Mantodea > Mantidae > Mantis > Mantis religiosa. The sequence goes on from CM060949.1 coordinate 143,352,892, forward strand.
ACAGGCGCTCAACCTCAAGGTCATCTGCTCCCTTTAAAAACAATTATGGCAAAAGACATGTATAAACCTAGACACTAAGTAGATATATATCTACTAAAAATAAACATTTAAAATAAAAAATAAAATGAAATACAACTAAATTAAAAGGGAAAAACAAAAGGAGATAAGTCATAAAGACAGAATAATATAAAGACAAAGCCCATAAAAAGGAACTTGAAACAACTATGGAAAAAACAAACATTACTATATAATATTAAATATAAAACAAAGACATATATATCTATAAAAAGAACAATGGCAAAAGCCAGCGATAAACTATGTAATGAAAAAAAAAAGAAAGAAAGAAAGAAAGAAAAAAAATAACAGACAATAAAAACAAAATTCAACTCTAAATCCAAAGATATATATAAAGAACAATGGCAAAAGCCAGCGATAAACTATGTAACGAAAAAAAAGAAAGAAAGAAAGAAAGAAAGAAATAACAGACAATAAAAACAAAATTCAACTCTAAATCCTAAAATTAACTCTAGCGATGTATCAAAGCCTTTTTCACCACAGAGATATTGTCTGCCAGGATCTCCGACAAGCTGTCCGGCAGATGCAGAGACTCCCGCAGGTCTGCTAGGTGAAAACACTCTAGCAGCACATGGACCATAAGAGCCTGACAACACAACAGGCAAATAGAAGCAGGGTCCTTCTTGAACAGGTGACAGAGTGCAGTGCCAAATATGCAACCGAGCCAAACTAACTTCCTCCCGACGTGATAAGCGATAGGTCGCCCAGTTATCCGGAAGCTCCTTCACCATTCAAAGCCTGTTTCTACACAGAACAGACCACTTATCGCGCCAGCACAATAGTGCTACTCTATGCACAGCAAGCCTTAAGTCTTCCGTGGTGACAAAAGAGATGTTGACACTGGGTTCTATTAACTTTAAAGAGAGTCAATTAAAGGCACTAAACAACACTTACTTTTAAATTTTTCCGGAACATGTTTGAGGCTTTGCCTCTATCATCAGCCTCAGAAACATGTTCCGGAAAAATTTAAAAGTAAGTGTTGTTTAGTGTCTTTAATCGACTCTCTTTAAAGTTAATTTATCATAACAACACTGTTTTCAACACTTCCAAGAAAGGAACTGGGTTCTATGCTTGCCATCTTTGCTGCCGAATCTGCCATTTCATCCCCCCGCAAGCCTACGTGACCAGGAATTCATGCGCACACCACGCTAATGCCAGAGGCATGTAAAACATGGAGTGCATCCGGGATACGCTGCACAATAGGATGATGGTTGTACAACACATGAAGGCTCTGAAGTGCGCTTAGAGAATCACTAAGCATAAGACGAACACCTAACTTTCTTTGGGGAACATGTAAAATGGCTCGGTATACTGCACAGAGCTCTGCACTATAAATGGAAGTGCTGCCATGGAAACCGAATGTATAGGGTTTGGCTCCATGGACATACGCACATCCAACACCGGTAGAGCTGTACAAATTACTGTCTTTATAACGTGATACAAACTCTAAGAAGGGACTGCAGATCCTACATGTGGGCGTCTTAGACTTCCAGTGGACCTTCTTCCCAAGTTCTATGTGGGAAGCTGCATGCAACCAAGGAGGATACTCTTTCGCCCTTAGGAAACATCCTAGGCATTTCAAGTGCATGCCTTCTTAGATGCTCCTGGAACCAAAAACCTGGCGGCTTTGGACTTACACATGTGTTCCTATAACATCTGAATTAAGGTGTTGAAAAATGGTGCAAACTTGAATGCGAAGGCATACTATTTAGCCCACAGCCATAATTACCCAGCAAAACCTCCCACTGATATTGCAGAAGAGGTTCTGCTGCTTAGGCGTAGAGGCTCACAACTGAGCTAACTGGAAATGCTCCAATAGCTAAACGAAGGCCAGAGTTATGGACCGTGTCCAATTTCTTCAGCTCAGATGGACGAGCTGAAGAAAAAATGATTCCCCATAGTCCAGTTTGGATCGGATCAGTGTGCGATACAAATGAAGCAGCACTGCGTGATCCGCTCCCCATGATTTCCCACTAAGTACCCGCAGTATATTAGGAGAATGCTCACATCGTGCTTTAAGCTGTGTTATATGCGATGTTCATCTAAGCTTCCTATCAAAAACAGTACAAGGAACCTTGTTTCATCTGCAAATGATAAGACATGTGGACCCAGTCGGAGTGAAGGTGGTAATCGACTCCTACGACGCCAGAAGTTGACGCAGACTTTTCTCCATGGAGAACCGAAATCCGTTCTTAGTACCCCAATCATGACGATTGTCTAAACATTGCTGCAGACAGCACTCCAAGAATGGAGTATGTCAAGTAGTGCAGTATAGGGGAAGTCATCTACGAACAAGCACAATGAAACCCCTCGAGGGACCCATTTGAAGATAGAGTTAGTAGCACTAGCAAGAAGTGTAACGCTTAGCACCGATCCTTGAGGAACACCGTTCTCTTGGACAAAAAGGTTCGAAAAGACTGAGCCGATGCTTACTCGGAAAACGTAGTTGTTCATGAACTCCCGAAGGAACACAGGTAGGCGTACAAGTATATTTCAGCTGTGCAGGGTGTGTAAGAGACCTGCACGCCAACACGTATCATAAGCCTTCTCAAGATCAAAAAGTATGCCAACTCTGACAGTTCTTCATGAAACCGTTCATTATCTGTGTCGACATCGACACAAGATGGTCTATTGTGGAACGGCGTCGTCGGAAGCCACAATTGATATCTGTCAGAAGATTGTGAGTTTCCAACCACCACGCCAACCGCCCACTGATCATGCGTTCCATCACCTTGCACACGCAACTGGTGACAGAAATAGGTCAGTAGTTGGAAGGCGGATGACGGTCCTTCCCAGCTTTCAAAATGGGTATAATGGTTGGCTCCTGCCGTCAACCCAGACACGATTATGGACCTAGAGTAAGGTCTCCAACCAGCAGATAAGGTGTTAATAGCTCGGAGACCAGATGTAAATCAGTAAGCGAGAAGTCATCAGAAGGTGGTAGATAAATGTTGCAAATAGCGAACTGTATGGAAATTTAATGCGTACAGCAACTGACTGGTTGTCAGACTGTAAGGGTACAAATTCTACAAATATGTCATCTTTGAGGAACATCGTAGTACCTCCATGTGAAGGGCTGCCTTCTTCAGGTGCAACGTTGCATCTTAGTGGGGTATAGTCTCTGATTTTGAAGTCGTCTAGAGGTCGCAACTTAGTCTTTTGTAGGCACATGACCAGTGGTTCGTGTTTATTAAGCAACAATTCAAGCTCGGGTCTATGTGTTCTGATTCTGCATATGTTCCAATGTGGGATAGCCATGGTAACAATGGGATAAGTTATTGATTTTCTTTAGCTTATGACTTTAACGTTGGCCGAATCAATTTACCCTTTTTCTTTGGTGTTCGGTTAACACCTTTATCGGGAGGCTTTTCCTGCCACTTTTTCATTGCCGCTCTGGCAGTGTGGATAGGATCCTCCTGTTCTATCTCGTCCTCTTGTTCGAGAGCCTCGAACCGATTGGAAACTGAGATCGACGACAATAATAATCGCCGATCAGACTCCTCTCCGGAAGATTCGTCAGAAGACGATATAGGAGATGGTCGCGGACTTTTTCGCTGGTTTACCGACATGGTGCCAGTATTATTTTTATCCTTGAGAAAGTCACTTCTTTCATATGCGGTCTTGAACTGTTTTGCTGGTACATTATAAATTACTGGTTCAGAGCTTCTTGAGGTTGATGGTCTAGGCGGTGATTTGGATGACAGCTTTTCACGACTCGATTTGCTAGGTGTGCATACTGCTGTACCAATTGAGAGTGAGGGCATATGAGTCACCAATGCTGCCAGATCTAATGCTTGTTTCAGTAATTGTAATGATAGGACTTCTAGCTATGTGTTATGGGACAACGCTGCATATATTAGATGAACCTAGCTAGCATCCTTATATCTGGACTGAAAGCATAAACATCATGGGATCAGCAAGAGTGATTACGTTACACATTCCTCTGCCTTACCTTCTTGTGTTGGGTGGGCAGTACTACCAACCAATAGTGATGGTCATTACAGTGCTTATGTCATGATGCATAGTTATAATAAATTAGCATTGTATTTAATTTTATTATGAAAACTATTTGAGCTAAAAATACAGGGTTTTTAGTTATGTTAGAAACATTACTCCCCTACCTTCCTCATGGATCACTTTTTGCAAAATTTGAATTTTTATCTTAGTGCAAATAGTATTTATGTATTGATGGATTCACTTAGGCTCCTCACACTCCACTTACGGATAATGCAACATGAAAAAATGAGAGGATTGATATTGGTTTCTGGCCAAGTAGCGTTCAAAGACAAACATCATCCCACTTGAAGGACACAGTAACCATAATTATATACAATATGTAAAAAATAGAAGCTAACGACATTGAAGCAATATATACTATATAATTGCGTAATTATATACATTGCTTTTTAATAAACCTGACTAGTAATATACAGACACTAACTTGTTATCTTAACTATGCCTAGCCTAAACTATAATTTACACAATCACTACACCAAGAATAGGCCTGCCTAATGTCTTCAAGCCTAGCCTAAACTTTAATTCACCCAATCACTACATTAAGGATAGGCCTGCCTAATATCTTCAAGTTCCTGTAAAGAGTCTGCCAAATGATGCTTGGTGTCAGCATTCAACAAATACTCACAAATGGTAAGAGTAGAGCTTATGTAATGGCGGAATTCACATAATACTTACTCTCTTCTTAATGCATCATCACTTGCTGGGAAGACACTATTATCCCCCCAGAAATAAAGCACTGCATGTATTGACAATAGTACCAAAGTCAGACAGATGCAATCAGTTATGCACCCATTTGCTAAGGGAAGAAATAGAAATAATTTCATAAACATGGGACAAATAGAAATTCAACATAAGAATCTCATTGATAACTGTACAATAATTTCATAAAGAAGAGAAATAAATAAAATGACTCCATTCCGTTGTTTAAGGACTATGATACAATGAAGCAAAAAATTAATACAATTTTGAGTCGAACTAATACTCAATGCTCCATTTATTGCTAGTATTTACTTAGAACGCATTTCGTTAGGATCTTCCTAACATCATCAGCTGTTGTCGACTAATGGATGCCGGTTCAGTGAACTCCTCGGAGGTGATAGGTGCGTCTCTGTCGGTATCTTGATGAACTTGAAATTTGGATTTTCTTCAAAGGTAGTATCGAAATTAAACAATTTACTTTCATATTTCTTTATAAAGATTTTTTCCCACGTGGTTAATGCAAGGTCCAAGGTCCAGCTGCATTGTTATTATTATTATTGTTACTTATTGTTATTTATTATTATTGTTATTATTAACAGCCTTTAATTTCATAGATCACATCAGATTAAGAATGAATGGGCGAAATGATGCTCAAATTAGCCCAGCATTCACAGAACTTAGTTACCCAACATGTGTTTTCAAGATACGGAAAACAACCATATCCAGTTAACTCACTGTAACCAAATTTAAAGCTCAGGACCTCTGAGACAGGCAGACAGGCTGCCCACAACACAGAGGTGGTTAAAGAGGGTAATTTTCCTTTAACTATTCTTTCTGTTTTAGTAGACCGCTTGGCTCTCACCAAGGTGGCCCGGGTTCGATCCCAGGCGACCGCAAAGTGAGATTTGTGGTGGACAACACGGCGTTGGGGCAGGTTTTCTCCGGGACCTCCGGTTTCCCCCGCCATCTCATTCCACCGGTGCTCCATCTTCATCTCATGTATCATCAGTGTCACCGCCTGCGGTGCCGTATGTAGTAAAAGCGGGCGTTAAACACTACACATTTCATTTTTCTGTTTTAGCAGTTACGGACAAAAAAATGTCCATGTGTAATAACTATATCAATGTTACTTCATTTATTAACATACTCAAAATTCACAAAAATATAGAGCTCACATTTTAATATTTATGTCCAAGAAAAATTAATATCTTTGGTTTCTTATTGTTAAATCAGATTTTTCAGTGTCCGCCTCGGTAGCGCAGATCACAGCGTGTCTGCCTCACATTCAAGAGGGCCCGAGTTCAAATCTCGGCCAGGGTGAGTTACCTGGATAAGGTTTTTCCAGGGTTTTCCCTTATCCTGAAAGACGAATGTCAGGTAACTCTAAGCTCCATGTACCCCGGACTCATTTGAGCACCATTTCATCGATTTCATTCATCGTCTGATATGACTAAACATTGGAGGGCGTAAATTACAAAAAAAAAAGATTAGCCAGCTGTGCTTTTGGAAGAGAACTACAAATTATCACTATCTAGGAACAATATTAGGCTACAAAATAATTCAAAATTTCCAAAGACATTTGGAACATTTAACACATTACTACCTTCTTTGCAAGCCATAGTGATAGTTTAGAAAAATATTTTTATTAATGATTTAACCCTTAAATGTATTAATTATTTTGCTACTTAAATCACTCTTGCTGTAACTGATAAACTGGTTTTCATACTGCTTTCTGTGGTGTCTCAATGCAATTGATTTGAATAACCATAGTCATTGAAGTGATATGTAATGGACTGGCAATCCATTCAAAGCCAAATGTCGTGAGTTCGAATCTAGGCAACTACAGTCAAATGTGCCTGTGGTAAAGAACGAGGAGGACCCATGTAAAATAATCGGCATACAGGCATGTGTGGACGTTGACGGTGTATATTTGACAGCAGTTGCTTGGATTGTGTCTTTTATACTAAAAAAACAACAATGTAACTGTAAAAGTAATATAATATTTGTAATTCAAAAGATTCAAAATATGGTGTGTAACTGACAAAAAAGACAATATTATAACAACAAAACCACATCAAATATTTCTGGATCTGAATACAGTCTAATGTTGCCATGTGGCTACAACGTACATTAAAGGCTTACTGGTGAAAATTATTTTTTTTTTTTAATTTACGTCCTCCATCGTTAAGTCATATTGGATGATGAATGGAGTGGGTGAAATGATGCCCAACTGATCCCAGAGTCCATAGAGCTTAGAGTTACCTGACATTCGTCTTACAGGATAAGGGAAAATCCTGGAAAAAACCTTAACCAGGTAACTCACCCTGAGCTAGATTTGAACTTGGGACCTCTTGAACATAAGGCAGCCACTTTACCATCTACGCTACCGAGGCGGGCGAAAACGATGATGAGCACCTTTTTACTTATTCATTGTCTGATATGATTTACAAGATTTAAGGGTGTCAAACTTAAAATAATGAAGATAATAACTCATCACAGCCTTCATGATATTCACTTGATGACATTTCTTACAACAAATGTGTCTTACTGTGTGTCATTTAATATATACAAGATAAATTTCATTGTAATATTTATAATTTTCTTTTATATACATATTTCACTTATGGACATTTGTCAAAATTTCAAAAAATGGCTTGGAGCAAAGCAACCATTCTTTGCGGCAGCCCTGTCTTTTCAACACTTTCGGTAACAAACTTACCAAATATGTGAAATCTTTTATTGACAATTCCCATACCAGTTACAAATGAGTTTTTATATTTTATTTTTGAGAATTTGAATAATCGAGTGTGTATCAGATTTTGCAATAATCCAGTATGAAAGTGTGTACACTAGTAGACTGTCGGACAGCCTCTTAAATCTGAATATTAAACTAATATCACTCTCCCTTGCCTAATGCATACCTAACAAACAGGCCATCCTACAAAGTCTAGGTGCAACATGCTAGGCTCTGATTTGTGAGGTTGCTGATTCAAACACAGCAGAGAACACTACATTTTTTCAGGTGTAAAACTCAATAACATAGCTTCTTTCAGAAGGGCAGTAAAGACAATTACACTTCTTTAATGCTCACATAACTTGTTATATATATGGCAATGACTTGTCAGACTTCTCTTTTCAAAAGCTGGATTACATGTTTCTAATTTTTAGTTGATAAATATAATGTATGCATCTTTTCTGTAATAATAATAATAATAATAATAATAATAATAATAATAATAATAATAATAATAATAATAATAATAATAATAATAATAATAATAATAACTTATTTAATTTTGTCACGCCACAGTCTACCCAAATTTCAATGCCATATTCCATGTGCACGTATATTATTGCATAATATATAGATCTAAGTGGTTCTTCATTAAGGTAGTTTGCAAAATATATTAGGAGACAGTAATGTTTCTCGTGATTTTCTTTTCCAACTTGATTTATATGAGTTTCATGTGTTGAATGTCTATCAAGGTATGTTCCTAATAAGTTATGGATATACTGCTGTTCTACTTTACTATTATATAGTCTTACATTTATATCACTCATTTCTTCACTTCTAGTTTGCTGATGCCGAAAATGAATCAGTAATTTTTTTAAATATTTAATTTAAGAGAGTTGTCAGAGGTAATGTGAAATTTGTGATAAGTTTAGATTAATTGATGGCCCCGTGCCGTACATTTACGGTAAGTAAAAGAACCACAAGTCTGCGATCTTTGATGCACAATATAGAATGGGGCGCTGATAAATAGAGTTAAGGCGTCCATAAATACAAACTCAATTTCAATTTTGTAACTGATCAGCTAGTAACATTTCCGAGGTTGGTAGTATTGTTGTATGGAATTTCTGTGGTTGGTAACATATCCCCTCCATCCTTCACAAGCACGACGAATGAGAAAGCACTTTAAGGTTATGAGCATAGGCCAGCTACATTACCTATAATCTTATCCGAAATTAAACCTAACCTCCCGCCATGATTTATCTATAAAACACCGTACTGTACTGAAATGTTATTCATAACACATTTTAGAGGTACGAGTGATAGTTATTTCTGGGTCCGGCGTTACTCACGGAAAACAGTAGAAAATACTATATGCCTATGCAAGTTAGCGGTCACACCTAATACTTACTTCGTATTCCTCGTCTTCTTCAGTTGCCTCTGTAGCAGTTCCGCCTTTCTTTGAAACTCGTTTTGCTCTCTTTTCAGGTGGTTCTGCATTTTCCGTATCAGCAGATGCCGTCTCTTGTGTCTTCCCTCGCTTAGGCTTACGCTTCTCATCCTTGTTGGTTTCTGCCGAACTGTCTTGCGCGTTTTCACCATTATCTTGCGTTTCTGAAGTATTATCATTTTCAGGCATATTTTCTTCATCTTCTGTCTTGGTCTTCTTTACATTACCTTTACCGCGCCTCATGTTTACCAGCTTCCTTCAACACAACTCAAATATCAAATATGGAGGTATATATCCACGCACTTAATATTAATTCCCTCCACAGATTCCCTCGCTTCAGAATGCTTAGATCAGCTTTGACGATATTAACTCAGCATAGCCAACTACTAGAAATTCTGTCTTATAAAACCAAACCCGAATATTTATTATCAGCCTGAAAATTCTATCCTTTGTTCTCTTTTTTAGTACATGTATATAATCAAAAGAGCGATCAAAATTGTTAATACCCATATATTCAATGCGCCATATATGTCTGCAATAGTGTGAGCAACTGAGGAAAGTTGGCATTGATGGAGGATCGTAAGGAAGTCGTTATTTTAAAAGAAACAAAAATTTGTAATCACGGACAGGATATAAAGCACTTCATTTGATGCCAACAGAAGAAATAGGCGTACGCTGCCAAACTGGTGTAAGTGTAGCACCAATCCAAGTGATTTTTAAATGTCCAGAGTAATAGATGATGACTGAAAATTTTGATAGCAGTAATTTAATGACAATTAAGTATAAATGTTACACAGTTTGATTCTTGTGAAATATTAACTGGACAGCGGACTCTGGCATTGGATATTTAACATCCTGGATCTCCTGGAGATCCGTGGTTCAAATCCCGGCCATGGCATTGAATGCTTCATGTTGACTCTATCCATCAAATATCTTAGCCTATATAAGGCCAGTGTGGAGAAATTATTAATTTCCATCAATTAACTAAAATAATAAGAGTTAAATGATGAAGCCTGGGACTTAAGTACTTACAATGGTAAGTCGCCAGTGACATATACGAGTCAACTGGAGAATTTTATGTCTGGACGGCACGTTGGCCTTGGTAGCTCAAAGGTTAAGAGCGACTGGAAGGAAACCAGGAGATCCGTGGTTCAAATCCCGGCCATGGCATTGAATGTTTCATGTTGACTCTATCTATCAGTATTACTTAGTTGTTCTTCCATTTAGGCACCAGAAAAAAGTGCATCAGCAACTACCAGTACAAATAGCGCGACTCAGGTACTGAACGCTTCAGACGCAGCCAAACTCTCTGCAAGAAAGCTTCGACCGCGCCACTGATGATATCTGCCGTAGTTGTGGACGAAACGTTTGGTTCTTACTCCAACAGACCACAGCAAAACAGCCCGGAAACAACCAATTGTATCACTGGAAATATAGTTTAGTTTTCAGTTAAATCGCTCCGAAAGAGATTCACAATGTTAGAATAGCACATAAGGTATGATGGAGTATAAATAAAAAATAAATCCCTGGTACGACAGCCCTAAGAGGGCCAAGGTCGACCAAATTGACTGCCGGCCTCACGCCCACTTACGCACGGCAGGGGTAGGCGATCATCCAGCCGATACGGGGAGATGTGGTCAGCATCTCGGCATCCCCCAGCTGGAACGTTGGTTTCGTGACCAGGGCCGCTTACCTAGTGTAACCTACTCGCTTTCCTCACGATGCTGAGTGGGCAGAGGTCCTATACCCGAGACTTAAAATCCACACCCCATGGGTGGAATCGAACCCGGGGCGCTTTCCGTGGACAAGGAAAAGGCATGCTGTATCATGGAGTATAGAGTATATAAAACAAAAGTGAAATAATCTTAAAATGAGCATTTTCGAGGTAACAGTTTAGTAATTTATTTCAAATAGCTAAATGTTCATCCTTTTTATTGCTCAATTCACATTGACACATCTAACTATGTGGTTATGTCACTACATTCGCATTTAGAAACAATTTCCGGCAGTTCAGTTGAATTAGATAATAGATAATTCATAAACTATACATGCAATTATATCATTTAAATCGTGCAAATATGCTTTCCCAATTTTGATTTAAATGAAAGCATTATTGTAAGGGTGTGGAAAATTCAGCTTAGTTTCCTTACGTCTAGCGCAGACGACCTTGGATGCTCAAGGGCAGTGTGCGAGAGAGAGGGAAATATTTGAAGAGAATGTGAGTAACGAGCTCTTTGCCGAGCACGCAAAGACATCTAATTCGCCACCGTCAACACCGATGACCTTGAAGTTGAGCACCCTTAAACATACATAGTCGCCGCATTCAAGAACTTCCAATTTAAAAACACAATAGGCAGAGGACACACAATTATGTGTTTCAAATGGGAAGAGATCTCACCTGTAGCGAATCAGATGCGTTAGAGCCTTCGCGTTGCCACCTCGTTACGCCTACTCTTTTTATATCTACCTCCCTCTCTCTCTCTCTCTCTCTCTCTCTCTCTCTCTCTCTCTCTCTCTCTCTCTCTCTCTCTCTCTCTCTCTCTCGCATAGTTGCGAGTCTCCTTGGCGCTAGACATAAGGGAACCTAACCTGAATTTTCCAAAGTTTTATAATAATGCAGTTGCTGAAATCACAACTCTAACATGGATATTCATATATAATGCACATGATTTAAATATTTAATTTAAAATTAATTATAGTTTATGAATTACTTATTTTTCTAATCCAACGAAAATGCCAGCGGTGCATCCATATAGCTATGAATGTTACTCACGTTAAGAGATAATTCGTCATTGTCATTGTCTTCATCGTCTAAGTACTGCAAATATATAATAGGTTCAAAAATCTCGATACGTGCTCTTTCTTTCCAAAATTCATTTTCTTGTAGGTTATCTGATGTCTCACGTTTTCCCAGTTTTGTTGTGTTCCTTGTTAATTTCTTCGTGAATACGCCGATCAACGTCAGTCAGTTTAAAAATATGACTTCTGTTTGCAACATAATTTGAGCCCATATTGGCTCAAAGTAAGGTGGATCATGTCTAACTGATCCGGCTGATACACTTTTACATGCTTTTCAAACGGAAGAGTAACTGAATAGTACTGCTTTGAACCCTCTAAATTAAATAGAGGTTACGAACCCTTCATAAACCAGGATATGTGACTAGACACGTTCTGCTAGACCAGCAGGAAGTGTATTGTTTCCTCTCATCGAATTTAACAAACACCTCGGCTTATTAAAAGTATTTCTTTCATCAAGCCATGCGAAATGTTTACGTTTAAGTTCTGAGTAATTTCAAATACCTATACGTACAGCATGCATGTCAACCAATAATGATGTTCATTACAATACTTACGTCGCAATGCATTGTTATAATATAACAGTACATTATTTATTTGTATTAGGAAAACTATTTCAACTAAAAATACGGGTTTTTTTTACGGTTTTATGTTAAATACATTTCTGTCCTTCTTCATGGACCAATTTTTGCGAAATATCAATTTTTTACTTAGCGCGAATAATATTTAATAGAGATTGATTAGCTTGGCGCTCGTGACACGCCACAAAGGGGGAATGCAATACAACACCTCAGGACTTCGATTGGTTGCTCACCCAGTAGAGCGCCCGCCTCGGTAGCGTAGATGGTAGAATGTCTGCCTCACGTTCAAGAGGTCCCGAGTTCAAATCTCGGTTAGGGTGAGTTACCTGGATAAGGTTTTTCCGGGGTTTTCCCTTATCCTGATAGACGAATATCAGGTAACTCTAAGCTCCCAAACCCCGGATTCATTTGAGTATCATTTCACCCGCTTCATTCATCGTCCGATATGACTTAAAGCTGGAAGACGTAAATTACACACACAAAAACAGTATAGCAGTTCAAATCTTATGATTTACTCAGTAAAGGTTTCAATTTTAGAGAACGTGGGTGCAGTGTGAATACTAAGTATCCAAACACAAAAGCAGAAACCCCTTGAAAAATGGCGGAAAATAAATTATGCTTAGTGGGTTCACTTACTATTAGACAAATATCCATCGCATGAAGTGTTGCATATTCAGAAAATAACACCAAAGTTTACCTACATTTCAGTGAAAAGGTGTACCTGAACTGCCCAAGGAATACAAACGGACTGATTCCATTATGGCAGCTCGGTCATCGGCTGTTCTAGCTTATAATATCGGTTGGTACTTTAAATTGCATGAACTCTGATTTCAGTAAATGAAACAATGTTCAAGCGCAAGTGATATACAGTAAATATGAAGAGGCAGCTGTTACGAAATGGGATTGCGAAATATTTCACGCAGATGATGACAGCTTTGTTTACAGGGAGGAGTAATCTGCTTTGGAATGGACAGTCATTACAATAATTCTATTATCCCACTGTCAAGGCGTGTGAAGCCATGTGATTTTTGGATAGAAACAGCGGAATCTGAAACATTCAGGGACTCTACAAGGGAAATAATCAATTGAAAGTTCTTTGCGAAATCCTGATAATAATTGAAATTATTATAAAGCATCCTATTAATTACTGCTTACATAATTAGAAATTGAAGATAAACAAATATGCTGTTGAGGTAAGTGAAATCTCCAAGTTGTTGCAGCTTACGCTGTTCAACAATAAAAGTATTAAATCATTTATATTATTGATTAGTATTTTCATACACTAAGAACTGCCAGAACGAGGTCGAGGCAACACATGAATACCCAAAAGGACACACATATTTGTGTATTTGAGAACAAAATTGTTGAACAAATTTTGTAACGTAAATTACAAGAGGAAAATGCACCAAACTCTATCACCAGAATCGTTAGCCACTACTAATATACAATCACTTCCAATTTTTAAAAATGCACAAGAGTGAGCACGTAAGTCTAATTATCCTTTATGTCTTAGTTACACGCAACAACTTGCTCTGTTCGAACTGATCGACTTATACCGAACACATCCTTTTTACACTTCTCTGCTTGCCGACTCACAGCTGCACAACTACTGCTCTGCGCTGCACAACAGCCTACAAACTCATCACTACTAAGCTGGACCGTAGTGCACTCTATGCAGACCTACTCGCACTGCTCTGCTCTCACAATCGCATAAGGCTGGCATTAGCACCTCGATTTACACTCTGTCGGTCATGACGAGAAGTTTCTGGGACTCGAATGTTCTAGCTCCGCCGGAAGTGAACACTCTGCATCATTTTCCGCACGGCAATATGAGGCTTGCATTGCCGACTTCGTAGCCTCGGCTAGTAGCTGTTCCTTCAATGTTCCTACTTTTGCAACCTTTGGTCGGCAAGGACAAAGTCGGTGGAGTGGGTTGACTCACAACAAATCTCTTCATGGCAGACGCTCACCGCGGGCGTGACACTCCTTCCTTTTCAGTGCTAGTCGGGAACGTACCATCCGCATGTCTGCTCAAACCTCTAGATGTACGAGATATCTACATTAATCAGATACTCCACATGATTAGCTCTTGTTTCGTTGGTTGGTGCTTGGGGCAGCGTTCCATTACACGGGTATCCCAATTCATACCTTTACACGGAAACCTCCGCTGTTAGCTCAGTGGTCGCGCCGGGTCTTCCGTCAATCACTAGCTATCTGAATCTGACGACAGGGTTCCACAGACTCTGGCGCTCTTGGTGTACCTCCGTAGTCTCCTTGCTCCTGGCGCACCCACCCTTAGCCGAGGGTATCCCGACGAAGTGTCATCTGCTCATCTACCCTTGCAACAAACACCCACAAGTTATAACACTCCACCCCAAAGTCAACAAAGCTTACGTTTTATTTATTTATTTATTCAATGTGAACATTACACGTTTCCCCAATTACAATGTGCACTAAAAAGCTACAATATAAACAAAATGTATAAAATACAACAGAAGATTAATTACAGAATAAATGATAACAAAACAAATACAAACAGTTGGTAACATTGGTTCACATGTACAGTAAGTCGATCATTCTAATTTTGGTAATAATCACAGGATAAAGCAAAGTTTCTGATTTTCATACTAAATAGGTCTGACTCGAGGCATATTCCACTTCGAGACTTCGAAGTGAACACATCGTCTTCTCTACAAGAGTAACCAGCCGTCCGGAGCTTCAGAGTAAGCGAATTGTCACCATCGGGAGGGACCTTAGGGAAGCTCCCGGCAATTCGCTACATCTCCAGCAGAATTTATTTTTTACCGTGGAGGGGAAAAACCCAGTTACAGGCGACGGCCCACGTGTGATGGCTGACAGTGTGAGGGTCCCTGTGCCCTGAGGCGGCCAGGCATACTCACTAAAAAACTCTTGCACGTGTTAGTTACGTGAATCTTATATTATTTTGCGTGCATTTATTAACATGCTTAGTTGGGTCCCGCATAGTACCCCGGTTAGTATGTGGTATCTATTAAGCTGGCATGCGAGCGCGTCTATGATGCTTCTCGGTGGTGACCATGAAACCTGGGCACCACCAAATGTAATTCATGCTTTAGTGTAATTATATACCTGGGGCTCAGGCCGGGTAGGCCTGTTGGTCAGTGTTACGTGTAGCTTATCTATTATTTATGTGTGCTTCGTAAGCCTATGTGTATTATAATAATAAAGCTCAGGCCTTGGTGACCTGATAGTCAGGGATTGGTATTGGTATGGTTGTTAGTTCTACTTATGGCCCCAGTTTCCTGTGTTTGTCAATGGTTTGTACGTGGCATGCAATTCGAACTATGTGTTCGGTCGTCCATGCGTTGTCGGTGTGTCCTACTCCATCTGCAGTCGCCCGCTCTCTCTGCGCCTGTAGGACACTGGTGGGAGGCCCTCTAACTCCCGGACCGCCTTGACTGTTGTCAAGGGCTTGGAGGGCTCTGTGCGGGCAGTGTTCTGAAAAGAGTCAGTAAGATAAAGATTAATGAAGGGAAAGTAGGGGTGTCAGCCTAACTGTCTGTGTCAGTTGTCCCTTAATAGGTTGTTCAGGAAGTTCTGAACGTCGTCTTCGTCGTCATGTGTGAGTCTTCTTTCGAACAGTGATAATGGTCACGCGTGTATGTTTATTTCTGTAGTGTAGTTTCCGAGTCGTGAGATTAGAGGATTGTGGTGTATTTCAAGGTTTTTATAGGTGTCATGTGCTAGTTTCTTAATGAATTCTTCTACTGTGTGCATCTTTAGTTCGCTGTGTAGTAGGTCGGCTGGTGCTGTGTGAGGTACTTTTGCTATCATTCGTAGTATTTTGTTTTGAAATTTTTGTAATCTTAGTATATATGTTTTGGCAGCATACCCCAAGACCGGCGTTGCATATGTGAATATGGGCCTTATAAGAGTTTTGTATAGCGTTAGCCCTAAGTTCATGTTTATATGGGGGTTCATGTTTATGAGGGGGTAAAGCTTGCCCAATTGAGCGTTGGCTTTACCCCTGATTTGGTGGACGTGCCTTTTCCACGTCAGCCCTTGGTCCATTTTGAGTCCTAGCCAGGTGACTGTGTCCGTCCACTCTATATTTTCTCCGAATATAGAGAGTGGGGGGAGCTGGTGTTTCCCCAATCTGTGCTTAAGCTTTTTGGTGAAAATTATGGCTTGCGTTTTTCTTGGGTTTACTTTAATACGCCATTTTCTGAGCCATTCTTCTAGATTATTCAAGACGTTTTGTAGTCTCCGGTGGATGAAGTCCAGTTTGGCTGATTGAGTCACAATTGCTGTATCATCTGCGTATCATCTTCCAGCAGCAGCAGCAGCAGCAGCAGCGTGCGAGCAACAACCTCCGAGAAAACAGCCGGCCAGGCCCACATTAGCCAGACGAGGTACACGGCCTAAGCCAGCGCCGTAAAAGGCGGTTTATAAGGCGCCCTTGGGTCTGGCCCTCTGTACCTCACGCTTTTTAGCAAACCTGTGCTGACTGGTAAGTATACAGTCAAGGTTAGCTCTACACTGCACTTCGGTGCAGGGCAAAATGCCCAAAACAGGTGACTTACCAAACCCTTCCACACCTACCAGTCTTCCAGAGATGGAAGCGCTCCCCAGTACTAGCACTGGAATCACCCACCCTGCTGTCAGGGCTCCAACCCTGACTGCAGGAAGCAAACGGCCTCGCCGAAAGCCAGGAGAGACCGTAAAGGGCAAGGCCAAAAGGTTAGCTGTGACCAAACAGCTATCTGACAAGGGCCCTTCTCGCGAAATATCACAGCGGGTAGGCAAAATTTCAGAGGGCGAGCCCTCAGACAACTCCTCCTCTGACGAGGAGTATTTCACCGTAGGAACTGTGGTTCCAAGGAATTCATCCTCCAGGATGGATGTCTCCGATGGGGAACACAGCTCATCGCACATCTCTACAGATGTTGATGAGGCTGAGTTTCGCACCGTGACCAACCGACGAAAGGAAAGAAAAGCCCCGCACCTGGAGACAACTGGCACGTCCAGTCGTTCAGGGCCAACCAGGAGGCACATTCCTCCTGTGATCGTGGATGACTTCCGGGGCTTGGTAGGCTTCCTAAAGGAGGTCATGCCAACCCTGTCGGTGTCATGCAGGGTCAACAGGAGGAAGGGCCGAAATGTCTTCCAGGTGAGTAACGCCGAAGATTATCAGCTAATCCTAAGGGTACTGGACAGGAAGTCCATCCCTTACTTCACCTTCGGCCTAGACAAGAGCCGTGACATTAAGAGGGTCATCAGAGGCCTACCAGTGGACACACCGGTGGGTGACATAATCGACAACCTTAACCGCCAGGGCATCCAGCCCCGCTTGGTCAGGCAGATGACCAAACCAGCTCCACAGGGTCAGCCCGGCCCTGTCCCAATCCCACTCTTCCTTATGATAGTGGAACGGGCCAACGATCCGGAGGGGAAGCTAGATGGTGTCACAACCATCTGCTACCTCCGAGTACGGATTGAGTCAGTGAGAAGCTCTGGCGGCCCCCGTCAATGCCATCGCTGCCTGGGATTCAACCACTTTAGCCAGTTCTGCAAGAGGACACCCCGCTGCTTGGGGTGTAGCGGAACCCACGACGAGGAAGTTTGTCCAAGGTCACCCACAGATGTGCTCACTTGTGATAACTGCAAGGGGGCACATGTGGCTTGTTACGGCGGCTGTCCTGTCAGAAAGGCAGTTATAGCAGCAAATAAGCCCCCAGTGAGACAGCAGCAACAGCAGAGGACCTCACCAGCGGGGACGGACCCAAGACCGGTCCCCTCAACCAGCTCCAGTGTGCCTACGACTCGGCGGGATGCCCATAGGCCCAGATCTTACGCTCAAGCAGCACAAGGGGCCTCTGATGGACCTAAAACGTCACGGGAGGCACATAACCCTCCCACACAGCCACGCAAACAAAAGCGGGCCCCAGCCCCAAAAAGCACCGACACCAACAATAGCAGGAATGGAGGGAGGCTTCCTCGCGAGCCCCAAAATCCTGCTGAACAGGAGAAGCATGGCGAACCCATGCCTCCTAGACAGCTTAGGGATGAGAGGGCGGGAGGAAGACCTGCACCCATTCGTTCCAGATCACCCTCTCCTCGCAACCACGTCGACCACACAGACAGCGCTCCCCTAACAGCTACACTCGATCTCACGGATGTGTTCAAGTGGCTGCAGCAGTTGTTGCAGACACAAGAACAGAAGATCTGTGAGCTCGTTGTGAAGTTCTTCACTGTTACAGATCCGGCCAGCAAGATGCTGGTGGCAATGGAGGCGATGGCCCTCCTGACCGCAGGCACGTAACAGCTCCGAGATGGCGCATCAAACTAGGTCACGTACCTCGTTTCGATTCGCATTTTGGAATGCGTGCGGCCTAGCAGGTCAGGGGAGCGAGCTGCTTCACTTTGCCCGAGACAATGCCCTAGACGTCATCCTAGTCAGCGAAACGCATCTCCGACCAGACTCCCGATTCCGTGTCCCGGGCTACATCTGCCATCGTATGGATCGTCAGGGACGCCCAGGGGGTGGAACTGCGATCTTGGTGAGGCAAAATGTGGTCCATCAGCCCATCCAGCTCCCACCTCTACAAACCCTAGAGGCCACGGCCATTAGTATGAACCTTGGTGGATTAGAGGTCTTGGTAGTCTCTGTGTACCATCCACCAAACCAGCAGTTTGTACCCAATGACTATCTATCCATCCTAGCCCTATATCCCTGTGCTATCATGGCCGGCGATTTTAATGCTAAACATCAACGTTGGCATTGCGGTCGTCGGGCGATTGCAAGAGGCAATGAAATTATTCGCCTGATAGATGCAGACCCTCAAATTCAAGTACAGGGTCCCTGGCAACCCACTCATTACCCGCGAGGAGGAGGACTGCCCTCAGTCATAGACTTCGCAATCACAAAACATCTACCATTCCATCTCACACTCACATCATTAAATGCATTACATTCAGATCACAATCCAGTGTTGACAGAGATCAACACAAGGGTTGCCAGTCACGACATCTCGCTTCAAAAGCGAGAGGTTGACTGGGAAGGCGTCAGGAATTGCCTCCGCACTTCCATCCCGCCAAATCCCAGAATCACAAATATCCCTACACTGGAGAATGCCATCTCATCCTTCACTTCCATTGTGAAGCGGACTGCCTATAATCTGACAGTCCATGCCCCGGCTCCTCTTCATCCCGATGTCCTCCCTTTGGACATCCTCCTTCTAATCCAGCGATCCTGGGCAGCACGGAGATTATACCAACGTCACAGCACGCCACATAATCGAGCGCTCCTAAGACGTTTACGTCGAGAGGTCAGTGCCCGTCTGCGCGAGCACAAGGTGCAAGCGTGGGAGGACAAAATGGCCAGGTTGCGCGTCAAGGATGGTGCGTGTGGAGGATAGCCAAAGCCCTCAGAAATCACAGAGATCAGTACACCTCTCCCATTCACGGCACCCAGGGCCTGGCCTATGAACCCCAAGCCAAAGCCAACGCTTTCGCTATCTTGAGCGCACTATGTGTCCGAGAGATGACCCCCAGGACGACAACTTTTCCGAACGCGTCCGTCGGGAGGTGCGTCGTTTCCTACGTCACCCTCCTGAGGATGCGGAGAGACTCCCTACCATCCGACCTAGCGAAGTACAAGGCGCACTCCAGCGTCTCAAACCAAAGAAGGCGGCGGGGCCGGACGGGCTGACTCCCCTAATGCTCCGCCATCTTCCCTTCAATGCGGTTCTCTTCCTGACTAGGATTTTCAATATGTGCCTCGCCCTTGGGTACTTTCCACGAGAGTCGAGAGAGGCCCGGGTGATTTACATATTGAAACCTGGGAAGAATCCGGTACACCCTTCCAGCTACCGATCCATTAGCCTCCTTTCCACCCTCTCGAATGTTCTCGAGAGGCTAATTCTTGCCCGCTTGTCCCCAATATTGGTAGACATTCAAGCCATTCCTGACCACCAGTTTGGTTTTCGTCCTGGGCACTCGACAGTTCAGCAGTTGCTGCGTGTGGTGGAGACCGCCGCCCTGGGTTTCCAGGAAGGTGCCTTCACGGCCGCAGTTTCGCTGGATGTCGAGAAGGCCTTCTCTACGACATGGCATGCCGGACTCCTACACAAAATGATGCATCTGGGGCTCCCAACACAAATTATCAACATCCTACACAGCTTCTTGCAACATCGCTCATTTAAAGCTCAGTCGCGGGGAAAACATCAACACTAAGGCCAGTGAGAGGCGGAGTCCCCAAAGGCTGTGTGCTATCCCCCACCCTCTTCAACGTCTTTATGGCAGATTTCCCCACAGAACCACGAGTCGTAATAGCACAATACGCTGACGACGTGTTTCTGTTCTGCAAGGACAAACACATCCTCAGAGCCTTCAACCCCATTCAAAGACATCTCCACCTAACACAACAGTGGTGCCGGCGTTGGCGGATGTCCGTAAATACGGACAAAAGCCACGCCATACTTTTTACAAAGCGCCACACCCCCGCAGACTGCCCCAACTTCAGCTCTCGAGGTTGAAGGATAGAGTGGTCTCTCTGTCCAGTACCTAGGAGTAAACTTGGACAGAGGTCTAACTATTCGCCAACACTTCAGGGACCTTTCGGCGAAGGTACAGGGAGCAATTGCTTCCCTGTACCCAATGCTGGGGTCGACCTCGATGCCAGTCCGCATGAAGTTGTACCTCTTCCGAGCGCTGGTAATCCCGGTGATGCTATATGCCTGTGAGATCTGGGGCATGGCAGCAGACAGCTGGATAGCATGGCTTCAACGTGCACAGAATATAGGACTGCGGTCTATCTATTCTGTGGGACGTTATTTCCCTACCAGGGTGCTCCACGAAGCATCGGGTCTTCCATACGTGGAGGATGAAATTAGGCGCCGGGCTTCAAAATTATACGCAAGTTTACCATCACACAGAAGCGCCCTTGTCAGATCATTGGGAGATTATGACACCACTAGATGCCGATCTAGACTGCATCGGGTCCCCCGTATGGCATGCGGGCACCCTAGATCACCCAGGAGCTAACCCTATCAGCAGCTAAAGCTGAGCTCCTCATAATTCTTCCAAGCTGTTTGGCATCTAAATTTCTTCCCAACTAAAATTTAAAACAAAAACAAAAATTTGGTGCTATGTACTGCATCCTCCTCTTCAACCCGAAGGTACTTTGGTAACCTCTAAATTAACTCCCAACCAAAACACCTACATCACCTTCATCCTACATGATTCAATATTAATCCTACCTGCGGTAAAACCCTAATGGGTGGGCACGCAGCAGAAACCTTCTGGCTGTATACAGCCAGCCAGCACGAGCGAGCGACCATACTAAATATATCAATATTTAATGGATGTAATTTATGACCGCATTCTATGCATAGGTAAATATTTTTAGGAATCAGTATTAACTTTCTGAGGAAGAAAGATATTACGAAATCTATTAAGTGCAACATTTGGAAAGTAAAAACGTATAAATTGTCTTAAGTTAGGGTCATCAATCATATTATGAATTAATTTGTAAAGGAAAAGCAATAACTGACAATTCGTCCTATGTGATAGACTTATAAAGTCGAATAAATGAAGCAAAGTATTATATGATATGAACTTAGGAAAATAATGAAAAGTTTTAAAGAACACATACGTTAGACATTTATATTGAATACCTTCGATAAGTTTAATTTTCTTGGTATACTATTATGTGTTTCAAGTGGGATGGTGTTTGTCCTAGGGCTCTACTAGGTGAGCAACCAATCGGAGTACTGAAATGTTTTCGTATTACATTCTCCCTATGTGGTGTGTGACGAGCGCCTAACTAATCAATCTATAATAAGTACTATTCGCGCTAAGACAAAAATTCAGGTTTTGCAAAAACTTATCCGCTAGGAAGGAGAAAATAATATATTTAACATAACCGTAAAAACCCCATACTTTAAGCTCAAATAGTTTTCCTAATACAAATAAATAAAGTAGATATCATTATATTGTCACGCAACAGGCATAAAAGTTTCGGCACAAATAAGAAAACAGTCAGCGGATAAAGTTTCATGGTAACAATAAGCCTTGCTAAGCAGTTAATGATAGCGCGGCTATTGTAAACAAACGCCGGCAAGCAGAGATAACTGAGGTAAAGGATTTGCCGGCATAGATTAAGTTACCCTTCTGGAATGTGATAGAATCTTTGGTTTCTTTATTCTTCCGGAAATGTCTGGACTGATAGAGATTGTTCGGGTTCTGGTTTATTTTAGAACAATCTAGAATTACGAGCTAGATATTTAAGGACGTGACGGCTCGCAAAGTGAGTAGTTGTAAATAGACTGAGTAAGCAGAGTCTCTTGTGTAACAAGAGTGTTGTTGTAAAGAGAGCTGAACTGAACGCTCTTATTATCATCGACCTTGGAAGATTGTGTTGTTATGTGATGTAATGTTTTTACGTGACAATTGAACAGTGTATCTTTACGGAAATAAAGAACATTTAGAATTTCAGCAAATTGGATTTTTAATTCTACGAACCCATAAAATCACAATATTATAACAATGCATTTCGACGTAAGCACGGTAATGAATATCATCATTGGTTGGCATGTATGCGTGAACGTATATATGAAATTACTCAGAACTGAAACGTAAACATTTGACATGATGTGATAACAGAAATGTGTACTTTGAATAAGCCAAGGTGTTTGTTAAATTCGATGAGAGAAAACGATACACTTCTTGCTGGTCTGGCAGAATGTATCTGGTCACATTATATCATTGTATTTGAATGGTTCGTAATCTTTATTTACTCTAGAGAGTTCAAAGCAGTACTATTCAGTTACTCTTCCATGAACAAGTGTATCTGCTGGATCAATGGGACACGATCCATTTTCCAGCTTACCACTGTCAGATCAATCCAATTGAGTTAATGTGGCCTCAAATTATGTTGCAAATAGAAATAATATTATTAAACTGCCTGACGTTGAACGACTTATTCACGAAGAAACTGACAAGGAACACAACAAGCCCGAAAAAACTGCGTGAGACATCAGATATGCTACAAGAAGACAACTTTTGGAAAGAAATAGCACATAATGAGATTTAGGAACCTATCATCATAAACTTGCAGTACTCAGACGATAAAGACAATGCCAATGACGAATTATCTCTTAACATAAGTAACATTCACAGTTATACGGATGCACCGCTGGTATTTTCATTGGATTAGAAAAATAAGTCATTCATAAACTATAATTAACTTTAAACTAAATATTTAAATCATTTGCGTAATAGACGAATATCCACATTGCAATTGCGATTTCAACAACTGCATAATTATAAAACTATGGAAAATTCGGTTTGCGTTAGCGCGAACACTCGTAAGGCTGCGAAAGAGAGGGAAATATTAATAGACGGGGGGGGGGGGGGGGGTAACGAGATGGCAACGTTGAAGGCTCTAATGCATCTGATTCACCACCGGTGAGAACTCTTCCCATTTGAAATACATAATAGTGAAGCAAATTCGAGTCTGGTTCTTACAAATGAATTATATAACATAACAAGAAGTCTAATGTCCTTGAAGTTGGATGGGTTATGAATAATGAATCCCAAATTTCTATATGCTACACTGACTACTGTGTTAATGTGTTTATTAAAAGATAGATCCTTATTACAAATAGCTCCTAAATCATATGTTGTTTCTAAAATTTTTAAATTAACTCCATTTATTCTATAATCAAAAACAATATCCTTTTAAGCCTAGAGAAGACCAGAACTTGTCATTTTGATATATTAAAAGGAAGATTATTCTCCTTGTTCCATATATTGAATGCATTCAGGTCTTTTTGAAATTTTGCGTAATCAGAGATGGATTTTACGGACTAGAGATTTTTAGATCATCATATATTTGAACATGTAGCCACAGATAATATATATCATTTACAAACAAAAGAAATAGTAGTGGACTTAAATTAGAACCCTGAGGTACGCCGGAGTAATCTTCAAAACTATAGGATTCTCTACTTCTCTACACGCAAGATGTCACCTGATGCTGGTCACTGCTGCACCCCTCTCCGCCTATATTCTACTGTGCACGATGGTGTTATCCTCGATGTTCTGTCCTATCACGTAGCATCGCACGAGGAAATGGCTCCGATTAACCGTAAGCCATTTCAACCCTTGCTCGTTTCTTTCCGGCTCGTCCACTAGTCAGTTGACAGTTCTTTACTAAGTGTTACAGATGGCCATTGCCTCCACACACATCTTCGACCTCCTTGAACCTATTCTTTGTTCTCAACGTACCGGATACTTCTGTTATTCAAGGAGGGACAGTCGTCATCTTATTCGCTAGGCGCTGCCTCCTTAAACAGGCGCTATGCACTTCATTTATAAGCACCGCCCATTCCTCGAATCCGCCTTACGAAAGACTAAGCTTTCCATTCAGGTCCTACAGGACGTTTACGGTTGGCTGAGATCTTTCTTCCTCTTTCCCTCGAGCTCTTCCATATCCTTCTAACGCCAGCCGGTTGTTCGTTATTTTGATCTTTAATTTATATAAAAGAAAACCTTGCAAGCTACTGTAAAAGGCAAGAAATTGACTTTGAAGCCACAGGGATAATTTTACAGGAAATTAAAGTGCTAATAATTGTCTTATACAGGTCACCAATGGGAAATCCTGCTATTTTTTTAGAAAAGCTTGAGGACCTATTGACTCAATATACAGGTCCTACATGGAAACACTTTAATATAATTATAGGTGGGGATCTAAATTCCCATTTTGATGTTACTGAAGACAAGCAATCTGTTATTGAATTTTTAAATATACTTAGACAATTTAATTTTAAATGTACTAATCAAAAACCTATGTTCTCATTTAGGGATTTCATTTTTGTCACAACTTTATCTTCGGTACCCAAGATTTTATTTCACGCTGTTCCTCTTCGTTTCTTCAATCGAGGAATTCATTGACTTAATTCATTCTTCCTTTCTCTTATTCCGCATCTTATTTCACTTTTAATTTATTCCATCCCAGATTTCACCGTCGTTATTTCACTTCCGATTTTGAGCATGCATTATTGTATTTTGTCCAGTTTAGCCAATTATTTTTGAAGTATCGTGTCTTCATTGTATATTCTTATCCCATTTCTGACTCCATATGACATGATAATGCGAAGTTGCAACAAAATTTCTTTATTTGTAACCTAAATCATTAGCTTAATAAGAACATACAATCACTTTTATTTTTAAAAATAGATACACTAGAGTAAGCTCGATGTCGTCCACTCCTACAAGGTGACAAGTATGAGCAAATGTTTTTCTACATTATAGAAGTAAAGATAATTTCTACGAGAACATAAAGAAATGGTTTCAAAATGCGAAGCTGCTGACATTAGTTAGAGACGGCAGTATGAATGAACCAATAAATGGATGGAGAACTAGCTTTCAAAATAAATACTAAACTGTTCATTTGAACGTGCTTATTTTAACATTATTTCATTTTTCTTTTATCTACTATATACTCCATCATACCTTATACACTATTCTGACACTTATATATTTGTTTCGGAGTGATTCTACTGAAAACTATAAGCCATATTTTCAATATTTATAAATCCATTCACAGTTATTTTTCAAAACATCCACCAAAGAATTAAACTGCTTTTTTAAAACTTAACATTCTATCTACGATAGTTTCAAATGAGAAGACTTCTGAACCACAGCGAATGAGATGCATTTGCCAGCTCATAGTTACCACCTAGCTACCCCAAACATTTCATATTTCTCTTTCTTTAACGCGTTATTTTAGAGCATGCAAGTCTCCTTGCCGCTACACATAAGGGAATCAAAACTTAAAATTTCAAACTTTTATAGGAATGGAATTATTACAATTAAAATTTGAACATGGATATTAGCATACATTTTTAAGTACTATAATGACAGTTTATGAATTATCGGCTTTTCTAACACAATGAAACAACTAGTGCCTCATCCATGTCCCTGTCAATGCCACTTAAAAGTGACAATTCTGATTGTCACTGTCTTAATCGACTGAGTCTTGCAGATTTATGATAGTTTCCAAACTTTTGTCACGTGCTATTTCTTTCCAAACGCCCACTTCTTGTTTTTTCAGCACGTCTTTTGCAGCTTTCCCTGTCTTGGCTTGTTACTTAGTCAATTTCTTGGTAATTAAGTCGTTTACCGTCAATAAGTGTAAACGCGTTATTTCTGTTTGCGAGCCTCAATTTTATTTGAGTCCACACTAACTCAATTGGATAGTGTTAAGTGGCTAGGCAGACCAAAATTTGGCTGAAGCTGAATTTTGCAAAGTTGACTCCTAGTGGAGTGTTAGTGAGTTTGGTCGAGATCCAAGTGTTAGTTGGGCTATACTCATATATGCGTTTCTTTGACAACTGAAGTTTCTTTCATGACACAGTGCTGCACCTTATATTTAGGTGTGTCTTGCGTTATTTGTGCGCGTGAGCTACCTTGCTGCGCTCTTGAAACACATAGTGCATTTATTTCATGAAGCGATGTTTTTTAAGTGAACATGATCAATAACATTATTTTACTTTGGAAATTTAGTGGCAAAAAACACAAGCCGTTTTACCGTGTTCGCTATGGCGGAACTCCCATAAAATTGGAGTACTCCGATCAGAGGCGGCGCGTCGTTACGTGCTGCAGCACGCTCTTTTCTGTTTTATAAATCATATTGTAGAAATTTTAAAAGACCATGTAAATAACAATGCATTATTGTAAGTATAAGAAATCGAATATGACCAATAATAATGAATTCTTGATAAGGATTGATACATGAAAAACACCTGCGTTACTAATGAAACGTATCCTTGATGTCAACGTGCTGAGAGCCAGCAAGCTCGACAATCAGCATTGCGCATGCGTACAATCTTCTCCTCCTGCCTCCCTGATGTCATAAGTTCCCTATATTTTCGCACAAATGCGTGCTGCATCTGGGTGTTGCGCGGCGATCTTTCACTGCACGGTGAAGCAAGTCCACCAGCACTCTTAGTTATAGCTGTAGAACTTAAATATTCATTCTATAATTGCTTTATATTTAAGTTCCATCCTTCTTACGTAAACAAATCAATACCTAATGGTTAATAAATCGCAGGGCAGATTGTTTGTGATGCACCTATCAGGTTGGCACGATACTACATTCCCACCACCATAACGGGAATCCTCCATAACAAAGTACATGTGGTTCACGTGCTTGCATTGTGTAACGTTATTTGGTGGCTGATATCAGTTTCTTTTCTTTTTTTTTTTTTTTTTTTGTATGTGGGTGTGAAACGTGTTAGAAACTCACTTAAATCAGTGTATGTGTAATTTAATATTACGAAAACTTTAGCCAATAAATAATAAACACAGTTAATGAACTTCTGAAAACTCCCTTTCCAAGGTGAACATTAGTAGAAAGGGTGAGCAATACCTGAACTAAAAATTAAGCAAAAGCGAAAGGAAATGGAAATTATGTTTATATCATGAAGAAATATCGGCGCATGGACTTCATTTTTCGAAACTAGGTGAGTTTCATGGACTTTTACCCGCTCACGCTGTTATTTTTCTGTACGAGCCACCACTGACTCCGATTACTGCTTAGGTTGTCTATTTTTTAGCTTTCTTGAGTCGGCCCATTTCAATTTTTAAACTTACTCAGATCAATGAAAGACCAGTTATATTCAGTGTACCATGGATTTATCGTATACCCTGTAAGTGTAGGGCAGGACCATAAACATAAGGGCCGAGGATATGGCGGACCATCCGTTTGTGCAAGCCATGAATTCCGCCTTTTGAAACATAGTTATGAAATCCATCAAGATAGAAATTCTGCCACGTCTGTACCTCTCATCACAGCGAACAGCGTATAACGGTCATATACTGTGAGCGAGAACCCTCTTAATAGTAATATATGAGCAATTCTCTGACATTTTCTGGCTTAAAGAGATCCCCCCCCCTTACATGGTCATTTGTATCACACAGACCATAAAAAATTGCAAATATTATGTACACTTTTGGTATTTACGGTGGAATTAAAATTACTTTAGTTTTCTGACAGCTAGAGAGGAAGTTATGGAAGGGAGTGTTGCTATGGCAACGGCAGTGACCACACCTCTTGAAAGTCCGCGAGCATAACTTCGACCAGTTAGGCGATACTTCCCCTTTCACACCCTTCTCTAACTTTTGACAAAAATATTACTGTGTTCTCACGTAGACGCATGTCAGGTAAAGCATTGCTTGTTTATCCTTTTCACCATGTGTAATTTAAACGTACTCGTTTGGCTATACTTTAACTTATAAAAAAGCCGGTTTCGTCGTTAGATATTTAGTCGTTTCATTAGTGTATTAATATTTTGTAGGTCATTGGTGCTTTAATGTTATTATTAGGGTAAATATACAATGTCTCAAACTATCAGCACCACTAAAAGGTAGATCGGCCAAGAATTCGTTCCCCCAATAAAAATATTCAAAAGTAGGACAGAGAACTGCGCTACGCGGACAAGCAAGGGAATTGGTTTGTGCCCTGCGTGAATATTTTGAAAAGGAGAGGGAACATGGAGGCCCACTCTTAGATGTCAATAAAGTTGTCGAAAGAACTGCTGCTGCCCTGAAACTTAACAGGAACATAGTGATCAGGATAGAGAAGCAGAAACAAAAAGAGGAACAAGAAGAAGAGCTGGAGAATGTAGAAGAAAATACAGAACAGAGAGAAAAATACCCAAGGGCGTTCTAGAAATACCCGCGAAAAGGCGGCATTTTAAGAAGAGGATGACTGCGCTAGATGCATTCCAGCTAGAGGCAATTCGTCGACATGTTTAAAAATATTACACGCGCAAAGAACATTCAACTATAAAAAGCTTCTTCTCACGCTAAAAGAAGAAAGCTTAGTCGAAGGAAGTCAGTCTTTGCTTCGAATGATAATGCAAAATATGTGCTTCGAATATCAGGTCCTCAACATCCGCGCCGTGCTAGAGAGAATCGACATTGTAGCTTGGCGATGTCGATACCTCAGAGAAATGAAGAAAACTGTTTTCAGCACAGTTGAATGGCTGGCAGAAACATGAGTAATGCTGGTCATACTCTAAAGAAGAGCTGGACGGATGGCATTTCAGAGAGCACAATGAAAGCCCTGTTAGGTAAGGGAGGAAGAATCATTATACGTTCACGCGGGAACCTCTCATGGTTTTGTTCCGAACTGCCTGCTAATGTTTCGCTCCAAAAAGACAGTAGACTATCACGAGGAAATGAACACTGAAACATTTAAAAAATGGTTCGAAAACTCCCTTATGCCAAACATCCCGCCAAATTCAACAATTATAATTAATAACGCCCCATATCACTCGACAATGTTGGATAAGCCTCCAAAAATGCAAACCAGACGCGGCGGCGAGATTCTGTCACGTACTTTCAGGATATAGTGATGTCACAGTGACAGAAGCCACGAGGAAAGTAGAGCTAATGAAATCGTAAGGTTGTACAAACCAAGAAATCCTATGTACATCATAGACGAGCGGGCATAAAGGAACGGGCACCGTACAATTCGCCTGTTCCCATATCATGCTCGTTTGAATCCCACAGAAAATATATGGGCTCAAGTGAAGGGTTATGTGGCTAGAAATAATAAAAAATTCACTGTTACTGAAGTGGAGCGGCTTACAAGGGAAGGTGTAGAAGTTGTCACAGCTCAGAACAGGAGTGGTGTTGTTTCTTCGGTAAAGGCGCTGACAGAAAAACAGTGGCGTAAGGATGGAATAGTGGAAGACTGTGTAGAGGAGATGGTTATATCCCTTTCGAGTTCCAGTTCAAGCTGTGAGAAGTACGATAGTGATTCTTCCCTGGGTGTTGTCCCCCTGCCAGCATAAATGTGAGTTAAAAAATCAGTTACTGCTATCTTTCTTAAGGAAATGCACAGCTGAACATTCTAAGCTTTTAAACATATAACTTGTGTATTAAGCCCACATTAGGTACACTTTAAGTTAAAAATGTACATTCTGAATTCTTAGTTTTGAAAAGCCTTTCTGTTTTGTACTTGCTAGTATAATATGGCATACAGAGAATGTAGACGTTTTAAAAACTATTCTATTATTTGGGTATTCAGAAAAATGGTTGAGTAAACTATTTCGTTTAATGTCAAACCGCATATTAGGTTTCTCTTGCTTGTTTTTATTCCCGACTTTCTAAGAAACACTCTAAGACAGATGCATTACGAAAAACAAAATTAAACATTGCTGAACATTTTCAGCGTTGTTTCAGTTTCATCTGTACATTGCCTTAACAGGGTATCGTTCAAATTCATTAGAAATATTAATATCAACATTTTAATTTAGTTAGTTTTAGCGCTTTCTCTTTCTAAACATTTCGCGCGCCAAGGCGTTCATAAACGGCAACGTCGCTATTCCCACCGCCACGAAAGCACGTGCTACGCGGCAACTGTAAGAAAACTAAAGTAATTTTAATTCCACCGTAAGTGAACAATGTGCTTTTACAGAAAAGCAAATACAGCAGGAGCACTTTCAGGGTCTAGGCAGGCACATTAACTTTTTCATATGTATCTGTGCCATACAGTCAGTCCATAAAGTATTAGTACACCACCTAAATGTAGAAACAAAGTGTGTTGTTGCAACATAATTATTTCTGAAACTTAGTAAACTTGAAAAAATTATATGGTTTGTGTATTTATTTATCTATTCCTATTGTAATTTTCTGGTAGTTTTCTACGGTAATATAGAATAATACCGTAAATTTGGCACAAAAAGTATTCGTACACCAAAGGTCTCTCAACATAGAATACTGTAGTTATATTATAAGCTAGCTCTCTCTTTTATGAACAGTCTGCATTTAGCGTTTTCACAGCAAGTGGTCAGCACGCACCAGTCCGACATCGAACACAGTAGGTTGCGGAGGCAACGTAAAATGAGCCGAAGAGGTAAGAAACTGCGCCAGAAGAGAGAAAAATAGTCATTAAACTATACAATGAATTGAAAACATTTTCGGAGATAGATAGCGGGGAGACCACGGTCAACGAGTGAGTGTGGTGTTTTAGGGCCCGTCGACAGCAAGGTCATTTGGGCCTACGGTCAACGATACAATTCATCATTGACAGAGTAGGAACCAGAAAATCGACCTTAAGTCCTCAATGTTAAAGATGAAAGCAGCATTCTTTGCTGAATTAAAATAGATCCACGAATGACTGCTCTTCAGATTGAGTTGCAGAAGGCAGGAATGACGTATTGCATTCCCCATAAGTGGTATGTGCCGAGCGGCAAACTAATCAATCTCTAATAAATACTATTCGCGCTGAGACCAAAGTTCAGATTTTGCAAAAACTGATCCACGAGGAAGGAAAGCATAATGTATTTAATATAACCGTAAAAAACCCATACTTTTAGCTCAAATAGTTTTCCTAATACAAATAAAGTAGGTACCATTATATTATAACAATGCATTGCGACGTAAGCACTGTAATGAATATCATTATTGTTTGGCATGTATGCGTGAACGTATATTTGAAATTACTCAGAACTGAAACGTAAACATTTGACATGACCTGGTAAAAGAAATATGTACTATGAATAAGCCACGGTGTTTGTTAAATTCGATGAGAGGAAACGATACACTTCTTTCTCATCTGGCAGAACCTGTCTGGTCACATTATATCATTGTTTATGAATGGTTCGTAGTCTCTATTTACTCTAATAGAGAGTTCAAAGCAGCATTATTCAGTTACTCTTCCATGAAAAAGAGTATCAGCTGAATCAATGAGACGCAATCCACCTTCCTGCCCCCCTTACTACTGCTACAACAATCTAATAGAGCTAATGTGGGCTCAAATTATGTTGCAAACAGAAATAATATTTTCAAACTGACTGACGTTGAACGACTTATTCACGAAGAAATTGACAAGGAACACAACAAGCCTGGGAAAACTGTGTGAGACATCACATAAACTACAAGAAGACGACCTATGGAAAGAAATAGCACGTAACGAGCTTTTGGAACCTATCATCATAAATTTGCAGTACTCAGACGTTGAAGACAATGACGAATTATCTCTTAAAATAAGCAACATTCAGAGATATACGGATGTACCACTGGTACATTTAAAACATTTGCGTAATATACTAATATTCATGTTGCAATTGTGATTTTAACAACTGCATTATCATAAAACTTTGGAAAATTTAGTTTGCGTTCCCTTATGTCTAGGGCCACGAACACTCACAGGTGTGCGAGAGAGAGGGAAATATAAAAAGAGTGGGGGATAACGAGGTGGCAACGGTAAAGGCTCCAACGCGTCTGATTCGCTGGAGGCGAGAACTCTTCGTATTTGAAACACATTATAAATTTCGCTCCTAAGTACCCTGATAAGGGTGTGGATTTCTGGGAAAAAGTTGTATGAGAGCTCGTTCAAGGTATTCGGTGCGGTTCCTCTCAAAAAATGGAGGAAAAAAATTATGGAGCTGGAGCAAAAAATTCTTGTTTTCACAGTAGGTAAAGCAAAAGCACGTCGGAGGATCCGTCCTTGTCTGGGGTTGTATAAGCGCATCAAGTATCGTTATCGAGGGGATGGATCACAGGAAGTATATGGGCATTCTTAAGTAAGAGTTGATGCAAATGTGGAGTAAATGGGCCTGCAAGAATTTTGGGTTTATGCAGGATACAAAACACACTGCACTTAATACACGATTGTGGATATTATACAGTGTTCCAAAACAGCTTCATACCTCTCCCCAATCTCCAAATATTAATCCTATTGAACAAGTGTGAAATATCCTAGGAAAATGCATAAGAAAACGGACAATTTCCAACAAATAAGCACTGAAAACTAATCTTTCGGAAGAATGGAACCAAAACAAGACTATATTAAAGCTAAGAGGTACCCAACGAACTACTGAATAACAGCATTTTTGTTGTACTGTATATTGTTTTTGTGAGTGTACGAATACTTTTTGAGCCCGAAAAATTTGCAAGTTAATTTTATTTTTATGTGGAATTTTGTTTGTACACTGTTGCTATTTTCATAACAAATGTAAATTATTTTGAGAATTGCCTCTTTTGAGTCAGTAAGCTTTAATTTATTATTTAAATACTCACCATAGTTCTATTGGTGTACAAATACTTTGTTCTGACTGTAACTCAGTCACAAGTTCTCTCTGCAGTTCAGAAGGCCTTTGAAAATATCTCCAGAGTATTGAATTTCATTAAGTATCTTTCAACTATCATTTGAATATGCATTTCTGACAAGAGTTTAAAATATTATATGGATCACTTTTTACGTAGGTTGGTGAACAAAGTATGTTCCAATGCACTGCAAGAAGGATACAGATTTTTCAATAGTATTTGCTCACTGACATAAATGAAATGTGCCTTATGAAATGTGGGAATGTTTTTGAATTGTCAAGAATTCTAAATTTCCTCAGACCTGCGTAACAATACTAATACCATAACTATCATTTCCACCTTATTATTTGCATGAAGCTCCTGAGCATCAGTGACATTAATAACTTTGGTCTGCCAACGTCTTATCAGCAATACAAGCAGTTTCCTTAAATTTCCAAGTTAAATCCATATTACATATGGAACATGGGCCTGCACTTAAATTGTTATAAGATCTAAATTTTCTCTGGCAATGAGAAAAACTTCTCTTGCTTACGTATTAACACTGAATCTGCTGAACTGTCATTTAGTGATGAATGATTTGTAACTTATAAATTATTACTGACATGTATAAGACTTGCTTTTTTCAACTCTAACCATGGTAATGGTGAGCTGGGAAGGAGAGGACAAAAAAAGAACCACCAAACCCCATCGCTTATTAGTGCAAGGCTTAGTTTTCCTTATCTCAAATATAGGATTTATAACACTTGAAATACTCTATACTTTAATAAACAAGTTAAACAAGAATAGGCTTAATTTACCTTATAGGTACCCATTAAAACCAATCCAAAGTTTAGGTACCATCTTGCACTTTTTAACCTCATTAGATTAAAATACTTGCTATTTAAAATATTTTATATACATTTTTGCTTAACCTAGTTGTATAAATTGCCTTGTGGCATCTTTTACACTAGCTAACTCAGCTTGCTTGGCACCCAGACTTTCTACACATGAGTAGCCTAACATCCATTTCATGTTCCCTTGTCCTAATAATTTTTGTTTTCCAGTCTTTACTTTTCTCAACCACTTCTCTTTAACTTTCCAAAATAAATTCCCCATTTTCTATTTCTTCTTGTAACCATTCTTATAGCTATTATTTTGCATCACATTTTCCCCACATCTTCTCCCACACTGTCTTCATATTGCTAGTTCTTTGGCCTTTGTCAAAATATGAATTTTACTTTGTTTCTCCACATAATTCACATATTCCTCTTCTGCTATCTCTTAGTCCCCTTAAGTACATTGATCCTGTTCTTATCCAAGCCATTCCTTCCCTCTCCTGTTATATTGCTCTATATATTCTCTTCTCCATTCTCTCTTTATAATTTTATATATAAATGATTTTCTGTTTTCTAGCTCTATGTATGTCTTTCTAATACTCTATTCTGGTTATATTTCCCAAAAACCTTCATTTGTTTGTTTTCTGCAAAATTAAGGCAAGTGGATATGTTTAGTTTTGCATATAGGCACTTCAAATAACTAATAGACAAAGCTTAGGACAGTTTTACTATCAGAGTAATGTGTTGCACTTTTTTAATTAAATTAAATTTCTCAATCTGCAAGTTTGTTGGGTTGGAAGCAAGTAAAAATGATGTATGTCAGTTACAATCAAATCACACACCAATGCGCAAAATGTATTATCTTACTGGTGTCATGGGCATCAATTTGCATACTGTTCTCATTCCTAGTGCACTTTGAACCAAACAATTACATGCACACACATCTAGGTAGTTAACAGTAGTTGCTGAAGTTAAAAGGCTGAGCAATGTACGTGCGGAGCACAGTTGCCAACTATAGAAGGCAATGTACCAGAGAGGAAGGTAGACAGTTAACAGCACTTTTATGCCAACCCACGCTGTCAGCTATACTTCTACTTTGATATGCCAGTGGATTTGCACATGATAGTAATAAGTATGAGGATTTGAAGGAGCTCAGTCTTTCTTACCTAGATATAGAGATCTTTTGTGCAATCTACATTTTCCTATCTTCTAGGAATTCAAATCCACTCCAAACCAGAGTTCCCATTGATGTAAACAAAAGCATGTGCTTCTATTTGTCATGAACCAAAGCAAACCATCTGAATGGTTCTTTAATATGTAAATATGTTTTATGCTGAAATATTAGGGTAGCAAAGGTTAGAAATGCACATTTTATTGGTTATCATAACTCTGCTCAAGATAATGGTTATACAGTAACTGAGATATCTTCCATACATATAAAACTGAATTGACCTTTGATAGTCTCTCAAAAACTTGAGAGCGGCTGAACCAGATTTGACTAATTTTGTGTAAGTCCAAGGAAGGGGGGGGGGACCAATCTGTAAGTGATAATGGGCCGGGTTATTAACTAAATATAAAAATACACACGCAAACTTTCATGAAACACATACATCTTTTTTTATTGTTAAAAAACAAAAGCACTACAAAGTAGAAAGATATTCCACTACTTGCCAAAGTCTTCAAAGCTATTTCACTTAAAGTAATTTATTAAATAACGTTTATTGTTTGTTATTAAGACTGAAATATTTTTATATAGTATGATATACCTTTCAAAGATTAGACACAAAATTAATTTCTGAATGCACTGTAACACTACAAATATTTGACCACAGTCAACTTGTCGAATATTGGTGAATCCTTGGATATCTTCTTTATAATTTGTTTGTGAATGTGAATTGAATTGACACAAAATCAATTCCTTTGTGACTGTGAAGTTCACAGAAACAGGAAATGCATTTTTGAAGCAGCTGTTAAGACATTGAAAATGGTGAAGTTGCCACTGACATCTCGACCAGATTAATTACATTACCCACAGATTTCTGTCACTTCACAGACTCGAAAGAGGAGCCTATTCAGTGCGTTTTTCCAGACATAATGCTACAGTACACTAGCCATAACTGGCTGAGTGTATGAGCAATAATGGCGGCAAAAGAGGCAAATGTAATGATCTAAATGAAACCATACAAAATTTTCTCCAGGGGGAGCTGTTTTCGTAAAAATCACATGACTAAGTTATAAGCCATGAGGATGTCAACTATTTCATGGAGTTTTTAAATTCATTAGAATTGCTGGACTCCACCTCACAGTTTAAAATTAGAAGTAGGATCAGTTGTGATCATGCTGCGTTAACATTAACCAACCATGACTGTAATGGAATAAGACTGTGAAAAAGCTAATGAATATCATTTAAGCAACAAACATCAAAGGAAAGTGGAGAGGATATCTTGATCCCGCATATTCCGATGGATATACATTTTGATTTTAAGCATCTACACAGTACTGCCATAAGTTCTGTCCGTACTTTCAATGCATATTCATTGATATACATATATTCTGAAAGAACACAGAAAATGCTACAAATTGGTTCAACTCTTCTTCAAAATGATCACCATGTGCAGCAACACAGCGACGAAGACGTTCAGGCCACTCATCAATAGCTGCACAAATCGTGTCCAGTGGAATTTTTTTCACAGCCGACCTTATTGATTTTTTAAACATCTCATTATTACGTGCCGTTTTTGACATGCTATCGCCTTGAGCTTCTGCCACAGAGTATAATCCAATGGATTGAGGTCAGGACTTCCACTAGGCCAGTCAGCTGCTCGATGAACCTTGGAACATTGACTGCCAACCACTGTTGTGGGTCTTTGCTTTAAGTGCAGAAGCGCTGTCCTGCTGAAAAATCCATGACTTCCCTTCGCACAGCCTTGAATTTATACGTGGAATCACCTTTACCAACATTGCCTGGTAGACAGCTGCGGTAGTCTTTACTCCACTTTTGCAAAAATGCACCTCTGAAGTTCCCTGCCAGGAAACCGCCCACGATACCATGACAGAAACAGGAAGATGTCCTCGCTGCACACATGGAACTTTGTCTCTTGTTTCCTTGGAGGACCGTGGATACACATGATTGTTTTGCTTGTTAAATGACTCTTCCACAATGAACATGGTTTCATCTGTGAAAAGGAGGTCGTGAAACTGACTCTCTCCATAAGTCAACAAAGCCTGGGATCAAATCCGGCATATCTCCTTTAATTTTTCGGTTAATAAATGCTGTGTACCTTTTATATGCACGAACATGTAAAGCATCCTTCAAAATGCATGACAGTTTGTAGAGAAATATTCATATCATGAGACAAAATTATTGGTTTACACAAAGGCTTGTGTTGAATCCTTGCACGAGCAGCATTCACAACTTCTTTTGTCTGTACACACCTAGGACGGCCCGATCTGACACGATCATCAGTTTGACCCATTTGTTTAAACCGTGCTATTGTTCTAAACAAAAATCGTTCGTTGATACTGAGTGGTTTCAGCATGGAAAAAAGTTTACTTAGCTCGCTTCCCACAACAAAATAGTACCAATACAGCAATATGGTTCTTGTACTCTCCCCAATTCATCTTTCTCATGTGCTTCCTGCTGGCACACTGCCAGCTGGTTTCTCATGCTGTAGTGAAGGTCACATTATAGGTGACGACATACAGCATTGCCACACTTCACTTGCAATTACGGTTCCAGAGTGAGTCTGGATTTTACTGACAAACCTTTTGGCAGTACTGTGTACAATTTCCCATAAGTTTGGCCTTTGCAATGATCATAAATAAATAACAACGGCAGCCGTTGGATGTTTGCAGAATCAACTTTGAGTTTCCCTCATGGACATTTGTACATCGTGTGTTCGCTCCTTGTAAAACAGTCTATATATTTATGCACAATAAATAAATAAAGAAAGAGAGAGAGGAGAAGTTTATCAGGAAGCTTTAAATTGATCAACTTAATTGAGGAGCGTCGTTTCAAAACGTATTAAGTGCACTCTTTTTCAAAATACAGTTTGACACGATTTCCCCAAATATTTCATGTGCTCTTTAACACTATGAGCTCAGATTGGTACATTTCATATTATATCCCTTATTTCAATGTTGAAATAGGTGCATCAGATCCAATCGTATTAGGTGCATGGGAATGATCGGTTCAGAACGTATTATGTGCAACTTCCATCTAGTTAAGTTCTACAACCTGCATTCAACTCAGCTTCTCTGCTGATATTTCCTGCTGTTATGCTGCTGACGTATCCATAAGACTAGAAGTGGTATGTCAGTTCATTGTGATCATCATGGAGGGAGGTGAACCTATTGGAGAACGATCCAAAGGAAGCAGAAAGTGAATCAAGGATGTAAAAACCAAACGCCAGCATGAAGTGGAGGCTAGGTGAGTTTCGTTTCTATTATTTTATGACTTAGTCAACATAGCATTATTGTTTCTATTATAACCTTAGCTTTGGTGTGGAACTAAAGAGAAATATTGCTCTAATAATCAAGGAATTGCATACTAAAATGCATAATATGCTTACTGTTGCGTAAATTTGATAAGCATAATATGCTATATTTTATAGGTACACAAACCATGATCCCGATCTGCAACAATTTGAACTTCCATGTTCTCACAAGGAAGGGAGATATAAATGCCAAAGCATTCCTACGTACTTTCTCTTGAAAGCAAAGAATATGGTATATGCAGTACCTAATAAGCTAGAGCAAGATCGCAGATTAAGCTACCTACTAAAAGTCAAATCTCCTAAGCCATGGAGAACGTAAAAAATTATGAAAGCAATCGTAGTGTTACTTCCATTGTTGTATCTTATAAAGTAAGTTCTATTCTCTGTTTCATATAACCTTGCCCAGCTGAAATGTATCACTCCGCGTTCAACAACCCTCCCCCTCGCCCTAATTGGCTAATGCTTTCGCGTCATACGCCATAGGTGGTGCCTTCCCGTCACATTTCGTAATAATTGCCGGGAAGATAAATAAAATCATACAAAAATCATACAAATAAGGATATGAAGGCATGCAAAAATACAAGTTTATAATGAACTGAGCAAATTGAAACAGAATGGCTGAGCAATGAAGCTGAAAGAGTTTATAATGAAAGGCCTTCGGCCTTTTCCACTGGAATTTTTTAAACCAGCACACATACCTTTCAAAATTGCTTGTCTTTCAGTCTTAAAAGTCGTGTCACACCATACTTTACTTTTCGTGTGTTCTTCGTGTATATTTAGCGATTTGTATCTCAGTGCAGTGTAGTTGTCAAATAGCGTCTTCGCCACACAGCAATATCACCTCTGTCTTTTAGCACATTTTTCTTGCCTCTTTTTTCATTCACAAATCCCAGCTGTATAAGCAATCTGCTGAAATTTGGTAAATCTGCATCCTCATTTACAGCAGACTAAATGTTACTTATGTTAGGGAGTTCGTTTCTAAAGAAAAACTACACACATGAAGACGCACAACACTTTTCACGTATTTTCTCCGAGCACGCACTTTTGTTTATTCCTGCTTTTGCCTGGAGTGGTAAGTTTTCCTGTTTCCTCAATTTCATGTCGCGATGTTCTTACACTCACACCTGTAACTTCAGAGCCCAGCTGTTCGACTTCTCTCACTGACAAAGACGGATTCTTCTCTGTGAGTGCATTAAACACATGCAACACAATTCTTTTTTCGCCTGTTTGTAAATAATTATCCTTGCGATACTTAAGCGAAAAACTGGCGGTAGACTCTGCCATTATACATATAAATCATGCGCAATAAACGATCAATAAACTAATTTAGCTCCCGCACTTTCGAATGGCAATGCATGACTAATCCAATTCAAAACAAGGTCAGTGATAAAAGTCTTATAAACAAATGTCACCACTACCGCTAAATCACATGCTATCGTGCCATGTGCTTGAGAGCAAAGGAACCTCCCCTTTACTTTAAGAATTAACATGCATTTCAGATAAATCAACTCTGTTGCGTAATACATTTAATTAAAACAGTTACGAAAATATAAATTTGACAATTCTCTTCCAACATATAATGATATATCACCATGTTAAATAACGAACTAATTTTTACCGCACGACAGTCATTACCACAACAGCAACCAATGAGAGGTGATTAGGTCACGTGACCGTTAAGATATACTGGGCAAGCTTACGTGAAACAAGGTATAGAATTAATGTATTCTATGATTTCTGTTGTGCCCGAGTATCAAGTTGATGGGTGTGAAGGTATGCTAACTGTTACTTTATACTTCCTCAAACGATTAAGCAACAAAAAATGCAGCGCTTTGCACTAGTCATAGTATAGTCTACCGCAAAATCTACAACATACTTACGGCATTCCTTGCACTGTTCTGCTTCAAATGTGTATGATGTTGCTTATTTAACTGGAGAAGTTTTCCTTACTTTGGTTATCTCCTTTCAGGTGAAAAGAGGTCACAAAACAAAACCAGTATGTTCAAAGTTTTTCCAGCATTTATTTGTGATAAGTCAACCAGACTTAATAGCATAGCCAAAGCGGTAAAGGATGGACGGTGTGTTAAAGAGAGAGGAGGGTATAGAAAAACGGCTGTTTACTGCAAAAAAGAGAAGTGTATGTGGGTTTATAGCAAAATTAAAGAACAACAGAGTCCCATTACAACAGAAGCAAAAGTCAAAGGTTATATCTATCAGCTGATTTAAGCATAAATAAATTATTCAAGATGTACAACACGAGTGCTCCTGCCCAACTTAAGGTAAAATAGTGGTTTTTCCAGAATATTTTTCGCACAAAATTTAACATCGGCTTTGGGTCACCTGCCACTGATATGTGCTCGAATGTAATTTCAAATTAAAAATGCAACAGATATTCAAAGAAAGAATCACTTACTGGATGATCTGGGAGCACACAAACTTTGTTCCAAAACCTTCCACGAATTAATGAGGGAATGTTCTGCTGATAGAAGAAGTTTCTGCTTCGATTTACAACAGGTACAGGCCCCCTCCCAACTTATCAATTGGCAAAGCATACTATTCCCACCATATCGTTTTATGCGCAATGTGTCACTGACATCAGCAATAAGAATGCTATATTCTTTGCATGGAATGAGACTGAAGGTGGCAGAGGAGCAAACAAGGTGGCATTGGGTGTACTTTTTTATCTGGAGGAAGCCCATTTTGAGGACTCGATCACCACTATTAGGCTTTTTGCTGATGGCTGCGGAGGCCAAAATAAAAACATGCACGTAATTCATGTTCTGGTTTATTGGCTCTAAAAGAAAGCTCCTGCAAATCTCAGAAACATTACAGCAATATTTCCTGTTAGAGGGCATTCTTATTTACCCACAGATCGCTTGTTTGGAGTTGTAGAGAAGGCCCTCAGAAAATGCTCCAACATTCTCACTCCTGAAGAATATAGAGAAGTTTATAAATCTGCGGGAAAAGTTA
The DNA here is from genome assembly GCA_030765055.1 of Mantis religiosa. NCBI lineage: Eukaryota > Metazoa > Arthropoda > Insecta > Mantodea > Mantidae > Mantis > Mantis religiosa. The sequence goes on from CM060949.1 coordinate 143,394,627, forward strand.
GATCACTACGGAAAGATTGGGCTGTCAGAGATTACAAATTGCTTGCAAAACAATTCAGAAAATTGGATGGAATAAAGGATATGAAGAGGATAATTTTGAGGAAATGTGTTATAAATGGGAAGCACCTCATCAAGAGTAAAGATGGAGCCAACGTACAGGTGTGGATGCAATAAAGGATATGAAAAGGATAATTTTAAGGAAATGTGTTGTAAATGGGAAGCCCCTCATCAGAGTAAAGATGGAGTCAACGTACAGGTGTGATGATCCATCAAAAAATTTCACAATACTGAAACGAGGAACAAACATGGAACAATTGTTTGAACCTCCTATAGTTGACAAATTGAGAGCTTTAACGGATGCAAAGAAAACAGATATGAACAATCTTCTGAAAGCAAAATTTGGTGATAACTGGAGAGAAATAACGAGTTTGCAGATGTATAAGTTAGCTCTGAATTTCAATGCACTACTCGAACTTGTGATCCTGAAGTGACTGTTTGCATGAAGAGACAGAACTTGCAAGATTATGATAAATTGAGGTAATTGTACTGTAAAATTAAATTTTTTTTTTATTCACAATGCCTTTAAACAACATAACTGTAACCTGAAAATGTAATTTCTCTTTATGACCTAATATGTTTACCCGTGATAAATGTCATCAGTGTCACTGACACTAATTTTGTTCTACTTACTCAGAAGTGTCCGTAGCCTGCCGCAGTAGTGTGGTGGTAGCATATCTGTTCAAGAGGTCCAGAGTTCAAATCTCGGTCAGGGTGAGATACCTGGATAAGGTTTTCACCTTATCCTGAAAGACGAATGTCAGGTAACTCTAAGCTCTATGGACCCCGGGCTCATTTGAGCATCATTTCACCCATTCCATTCATCGTCCGATATGACAATGTTGGAGGACGTAAAAAAGGAAAAAGAAAGAAGTGTCTGTATGATGCTGACAATTATTTTAAAATATTTATAAAATGTAATCTATATAGCAAAAATAATTTGAAAAGCCTGTTTGAATTTCCCTCTATAAGTTTATTGAATAAATGGTTCAAAATGTATTAGGTGACAATTTCCAATTTGTAAATAAGACTACATAATGAAAAACCAATTTTGGATTTTGAGGATTCCCAAACATTGCCACAATATCTAAACCCTGACATCTGAATTGTGCCGATAGCTTTTCTTGTTCGGAACTAAAATGTTTTTCATTTCTGAAAAATGTACCTTCGTGAACTTCATATGTTTTGAAATAATGCTCCTCAATTGTAACTGTGTTGTATTTAAACTTTACCTGAAACTGCAGAATAAATAACTAATTCGAATTTGTTTTATTTATATAGATAAATTCAGACAATTTTTACTGGTGGTACAAAGTCTGCCAGGTCAGCTAGTTAAAAAATATAATTTTGTTAATGTCATCTGCCATTGCGCTAATACTGAGAGAATCTTATTTGTGAAATACCAGCACTATGCATACTGTTGTTCTCTTGCACATAAAAATGCAACAATGCATTCCCTGAGGTGCTATCTGAGCATCAAAATAGTTTGCATAATACAGGAAATATACGAAAACGGTCATCTGTAATACGCAGTAAAGTCTGTCTACTCAACGCAAGTGCACGGCGGCGGCTTTCTTTGAGGAACCCTCATAATCGTTTTACAACACGGACTCTCCTCCTGACGGTCCTCTCTACAAGGTTGCAATATTTTAACATCACCGTCTTGCACCTAATGAAACAGAACAACTGGAAGTTGGAACTTTGGCAACTGAGACTCCACGCGGAGTAGACATGCAACTGTCATTTTCAGAAAATCAGGGTCGCTATTGCTCCCCAACGCCAGTGTTCCATTTCTGAAGTGTGGAGATTGATTTATGACGGTCATCAGTGGGAGGGTGGCTCAGGTTCCTTTGACTCGGAACTGCACATGCGTTAAGTAAACAGACTTTACATCTATGCTATGCTCACGCCAAATCTTCTGATTTAGTTATAATCTTTGCAAAAGTTAAAGGTATATGGAGGCAGGCCATACTGCAGACTCCAGCCAATCTTAAGCTTGCCCTGCCTAGCAGCGCTGCCAAATGTGTTACACCCATCTTGCACGCATGAACTGAGAACATAAAATTAATTAATTAATTACGCTCGGATAAATGTTTGAAAAATGACAGATGCCAATCTTATAATACGACAATTTTATTTCATAACTGTACAAAAATTCTGTCTCTACGATACTTAGAACATGAGCGATTCATGTTTTATCTTCACATAGTTATGGTTAAATGTTATAGATAAATGTTTGAATATTACAGATGCCAATCTTATAATAAGAAAAAATGCTATATTTTGATCATGACCGTACAAAATTCCTGTCTCTACAACACTTAGAAAATGAGGAATGAACACGTCTTATCTTCACATATTACGGATAAATGTGTGAAAATTACAGATGCCAATCTTATAACAAGAAAGAATTTTACTTTCTGATCATGAATGTACAAAAATCCTGTCTCTACGATACTTATAACATGAGCGATGCACTTTTTATCTTCACATGGTTATGGTTACACCCAACATCCATCCATTCAACACAGATAAGCCTGAAAAATAACACCATTCTTTCCTCATAACATTTATCTCAAACTGTTAAAGTGAATGGCATCGATAAGTCATGTGTTGAATTCGAGCTGAAATATTGTTAATATTACATTAAATTATTATTATACACATATCTTTTTTCCAGTGTTTGTGATCTTAGTGCGTGAACATGTCCGTTGAAGCTGGGACAAGTGACTTTTTGATCAAGAAACATGAAGTGATTCATTCTCAGGGCAGACAAATTATATTTAATATGAACAAGTTTTTATGAGATCTCTACAATCAAAGATATAGGGCAACTGTAGATTTTTCAAAATCCCAGCAATTAACTCTGTAACCTTGTGGTATAGGTAGTGTGCACACAGTGTCACAAACTTGTAGTGAAGCAGCTTCATCCTTAGAAAAAAGGAGTGCACTGTGTTTCAATCTCCGGGAAATATCCACGAAGTCGGAAAGCGAGTTACTGGATTGGAAACCGTGCTTGCTGTTTCACTGCTCTGACATGTGTCTTGGTAAGATCTTAATGTTTTAGGAATATTTAATGTGTTGTTTAATTACTGGAATAGCCAAAACCTCTGCTGGCGGGTAAAACTGCTCATATTTACATGGAACCTCTGCAGGTGCACGTAGTAACTTGGCAACAGCGCTCCGCTTGAGCATTGGCCAGCATTCATATGCCTCTAACTTTTGCGAGCGGTATAGTGCTTCAGTTTTAATGGCAAAGGAAGTTGTGTATGAACTGTTCAAACACAAAAGCAGGAAACCATTTACAAGTGCATTTTATAGTGGCCCATTGTCTATATTAAAAAAAAGTATATTATATATATACACATATATACTGATTCCAATATGGCTACTGAATCATCTTTAGTGAATTTCTATTTGGAAGTTACTTACACTTTTGCCTGAAGATGGCAAATATGTGAAATGCTCATTTCCACATACTTAACTGATATGTAGCTAGTGTGGTGTAAGAGGAACATCAGCATTAGGGGCAGGGTTTGTATACTACTTTCACATGTATTAAATAAAGACTTTGTTTACAGTAATCAGCACTCTGGTTTGGAATGACAGTAGGATTTTGTTAGCTCCAGTAGTCTTTCCTAAAATAACATCTTTAATACCATCCAGTGGTGGGACCCCATAGAGTAGATATTTTCTCTACTGTAGGACTCTTCAATCTGGCAGTTTCTTCATGTGGCCCACAAAGTCTAGAGCTTGTACCACCAAGAGGATGACTATCACAATTTTATGTGCTTTTTTGGAGTGCCCATGCCCAGCTAATAATCAAAATACCTCCCTGATTCTATTCCTACTTACTTGTGGCAGTGTTCTAATGAAGGTTTCACTGGGCACTTTAAATGTGTGTTTAAATAGCAATTATGCCAGAGTTATTTTTCCATTGTTTTTTATGTTCTCCGGTTTGTTGTACTGCAGGGCTTCTAACACTTGATTTATTAATTCCGCAGAATGGTTCTGGTCCATTATTTAGGGTTCTAACTTCCTTCTTAACTAGTTTATCAGCTCTTCTGTTGCACTTGATCATCGGAACTTAAGTAAAATAAGTGAAGCTATCAATCTATAAATCTGTCATCAATCTAGTCACAATTTCAATTGTTACATATTTTGCTTTCCTTTCTCAGGTTATTATAAAATAACTTCAACTCAGGTTCTCAAAAAATGAAAAAAGGATCTCTGATATAATTTGGGAAAGGTTTGGAACACCGTTAAACATTAGTTAATCAGCAGTAAAACTATTTAATTTTCACAATATTCAGCTTACATGGAAGAAATTCCATAAAACATGGTTTGAGAATTCTTAAATTAAAAATAAATCAGTGGAGCTATAATAACTATGGCTAATATCTGCCAAATATTTTGTACTTTATGCTTCAAAAATGTTTTTATCGTCGTCATAGTTGTCACCTTTCTTAAAAAAGTTATTAAAATAAAACAAGAAATTAATATGAACATATATATATCTACAACTTTTAAATACTTTCGTTAATTAGATGACTTACATAAGTTCATTGCACTTTTTTCTTACATGCAGCATTTATTTGCAAAAATGTGTGTGTACTTTAAATTAACGGTTTGATGTAACACAACAGGCATCAGGAATTGTTCAAAATGTTTAATTGAAAAGTAGATTACACAAATATAAATATTTGTTACAAAGGCTTCACTTATCTTAAGAAATTGGTGTTAATACTTTTTTCTAATGGAGATCGATTTCAAAAAACGGGTTGTTTTCATCATCAGTCAACCTCGTTGGACTGGCGACGAAAATAATCTGTTTTTGAAATCGATCTCCATTAGAAAGAAGTATTAACACCAATTTCTTAAGATAAATGAAGTCTTTATAACAAATATTTATATTTGTGTAATATTTATTGCTTCACTGTAGCTAGCTTCATTTTCTACCTAATCAGTGAAAAGCAGATTTCAACAATTTATTCAAATGATATAAATTCATCCTGAAAATATAAGCAATACAGGGATATGTATAAAGACTAAAATTGAGTCATACCTTTTAAAACTTGTAACTTCACTCATGTCCTTTTACAAAATCAGGAATGTTTTCGAAACTGTTGCAGTTTCTAAAATGTTCCTGATTTTGTGAAAGGACGTGAGTGAAGTTACAAGTTTTAAAAGGTATGACTCAATTTTAGTCTTTATACATGAAATTAGCTTCACTGTTAACAATGCTTTTATTTACAATTTCAAAATACAGGTGACTACTGAAAACAGCAGGAGGGCTCCATAAATCAATAAAAGAGTGGGAAAACCCAAATTTTTGTTCACACCAATAAAAAGACTGGAACAACTTGTGAAATGCACTGCACAATGCTTTTGCAATTTGCTACTTTCACAAGATAGATATCAATTCATTATTCTAGTTACACATTTAGTTGCTAATAAAATTTATAATTCATCTTAAAACTGGAAAAAGAACTTAAAACTTAATTTACATCAGCACATTTGCCAAAACTGTTTAGTTTGCCTTCCTTATGATATATAAAAATTAAAGGAACCATTTCTAAACTTCTGTTTAGCAGTTTTTCTACAAAAAATATAAAAATGTGCTAGCAATTACAGATGTAATATCTGTGTAAGAATTTTAAAGGTACTTGTGTTAAGCCAAGGAGAAAACAATTTTCCTATTGCTGAACAACGTCAGTCTACTGCAAGACAACATCCACAAAGTTTATAAATCTGGCACAGTTCTTCAAGTCATAAAAGTTTCCAATGATTAATACCAGAAATATACACACAGTACGATCTTTGCACATCACAAACTCTCACCCAAAATGTTCTTGTACCTGACTATCCCTAGCAGGTTCTTCATTCACTGTTCTGAGCAGCCCTGAAACATAATCCATATGTTTCACAAATCAAAGCCAATGCAAGGGTCATTAACTTAATTTCCAGTTATGGTAACTCCATTTCTAGTTATGGTAACTACAACACACAAAATGCTTTTCCTTGTGTTGTCATTTTACTATCAACATGACAAGCAACAGCATCAATATGGCCATGATTGAACCTTCTCCCTGGACCTTTTATGTCTAGCAATATTGGAATTACGGTTCTACCTTTTGTAAATTGGAAGAAATAAATATTTGAAATCTGTTTCTTCCTTTTGAATAGCCCCATATTTCTTTTATTTTTGAGTATGACATCTCAGGAGTTACTGAGAACACTTGAAGGTATTATATTAAAAGAAGTGTAATTCAGTAGGAGAGCATCAACATATTAAGTAAAGCATTTACGGGTTGAGTCCCTAACCTGGCATTAAATGTCACAGGATTCAATTTTTAAACTTTAGCTTACACATAAATAGTATTAAAACCAATTAACTAGATCTATTGGACGTTGCCTTCACTCTAAAAGTTTATCTTACTTCTGTTTGTTATTTCGGCGGCCTGCTTTTTTCCCTTTTCCTGAAGCACGTGTTGCACCTTTACGTTCCGATTTTGTGTTGGATGTCTTATGCTGTAAAAAAAGGCATGAAAGATATTACATATACAAACAATGCTCAAGCCAAGTTAATAGCATTCATGAAAGCAGAAAATTTAAACTTGTATGTACAGACAGTGTGAGCCCATTAGATGTCAGAAACTGATATCTTCTTGCTCCCAATTCTAAGTTAGAAAGTTAATGAGAAGCATACAGAAAGTAAAACAGGAAGAAAGATGTTAGATTAAATTATGTTAGATAGAACTACAAGGTGATGGGAGCATTAGCTGTACTCTGTAACAAAATGAGGTCTGTTCAATAAAGTACCTGCTTAAGAAAGAATATGCCAATTTTTTTTCAAACAATTATTTCTCAAGGAAGCTCCAAGAAGCTTCTTCCAACATTCCTGCCATTTTCTTAACCCCTTCAAAAAATATGTCAAGCTCTCAAAAATACACCTCTGCCTCAACAATAATTTCATTTGATCTGCATTTTTTCCTCATGGCCATTTCTTCATGCATGTGGACAGGAAGATATATGAGGGTGCCATACTTAATGAATATGGGAGGCACAGCAGCAAACCACAATGTAATTCATGCAATTGGCAGCAAAGCAACACAATGTTTATGATGCAATGTCATTGTGAAGAAGCGTTTTCTTCTTTGCCAAATGGGATGTCTCCTTCAACTTCTCAAATTGGGCCAATAACACACTAGTATTCTTCAGTAATTGTTTTTTCATATTCCTAGAGGTCAAGATATGACACCCTTTGCATCTCAAAAAAACTTTATAATCACCTTTTTGCCTTCTTAGAAGCAGATCACCAGAAACTAATGGTTTTCACTGCTGCTTGCTTTTTGGAAGATAAATCCAGTCCCATTAAGTACTTCAAATAAAACTTGATTAGCTCCAAATGCAGGTTTGAAGTTGAAAGCCGCACCAGCCTGATGTTCAGTATTAGCAAATATGACACTAATTAGACAACTTTTCTTCAGCTTACACCAAATATGAACTGCATTTCCTGTTAACATATCTATGGCCTCTACCACTTCACAAACTTTTTCAATGACTTCCTAAGCAACTATTTCTGCGAGACATACTGGGTACTCCTCTTCATAAATGGATGTTCAACCACTTTTAAAGTCATTGAAACATATCTTAAAGCCATTGTGCCACACCATTAATCTGTCTTTTCGTAGAGGGGAATTTCCTGATCAACTGAACTTGGCAATAGTTAAACCAATATTTAAAAAAGGCTCAAAGGAGGAAGTAAAGAACTATAGACTGGTGTTTTTACTCTCAGTATTCTCGAAAATTATAGAAAAAGTCATGCATAAAAGATTATATAGTTTTTTTTCCATAAATATTATCTGATGTCAGCTAAGCAGCACGGATTTCAGCAAGGCAAATAGACTATTACTGCAATAACAGACTTTCTTACAGGTGTCTACGAAGCTGTTGATAATAAAGAGCTGTCTATAGGGATTTTTATAGATTTGTCCAAAACGTTTGATCTGGCAGATCATAATATACTCTTGAATACACTACAATCAATGGGAATAAGAGGGATGGCATTCAACTGGATAAAATCTTATTTAAGTAATTGGAGGCAAATAGTCCAAATAACACACAAAAATTATCATACTAAGTCAATCAAAAGTAACCACTCTAAAGAAATGAATGTTGAACTGGGGGTACCACAAGGTTCTATTTTGAGGCCAATTCTGTTTTCCATATATATTCAAGCTTTACCACTTGAACTCAGTGAAGCAAAAACAATTCTATATGCTGAGATTTAACTGTTTTGGAACACCACAGTGAAGCGAAATTATTAATTTATAGTTGTCGTATTTATTAAACATCTATAAATTAATAATTCTATATGCTGATGATACAAGCTTGTTGATTAAATAAAAAACTGCATCTAACTTACAAAAAAATATAACTAGCACTTTCGATCAACTTTTAGGGTGGCTTGATAAGAATAAACTTATAGTGAACCAGGACAAAACAGTAGCAATAATATTTCATCATGCAAGAAATAAAAACTTGGACACCATACTGTACAACCGGAGAACATGGTTACAATTTGTTCTAGACGTTCTCGGGCTTCGAGCCAGGTAAGCAGATGTTGAGACATCGACATTTCGGGAGTGTACATCTCTCCCATCTTCAGGATGTTGCTTATATTACCTTTGCCCTCGAGATTATATATATATATATATATATATATATATATATATATATATATAAATATTATTATATGTTCATATAAATCATTTTCAAGTAAATGATGTTGTACATTACCACCACACTCATAACAAGGATAAACTGGCAGTTCGAGTGCACCCAATGAGCCTTTATGAAAGAAGCTTTAACTACAAAGGGATAATGTTATACAATAAACTTCGAAATTCATTTAAACAAGCCGCATCATTAAAACAAAGAATAAGGTTAAGAAATTTTTTAATGCACACGGTTTTTATATGGTTAATGAATTTTTAGAACTATAACCATTTAAATGAGCACTGGGAGCATAGTACATTCACAAATCTGTAATATTTATATTATGACATTTCTTGTAGGTAAATTAGTCTATGCAAATACCACTGAAACCATAGAAAGCTGCTTAATGTGTATATTGTATGTAATCAATTTGGCTTTAAGTGTACACTGTATTTATACATTTTGACGTGTCTCATATGTATATGTTGCCAAAGACGAAATAAAATTCAAATATCTGTCACTGATGGCAAAAGGTTTCCATAAAGAGAGTCAACTTTGCCTTTATCTCCTTGCAAGTTTTGCCTCGCAAAAGTAAAAAATGAACACTGAACAATACCTAACCTTTTCCATTCTAGCACAAACACTGAACTGAGATGTCTGCCAAATCCAAATTAACTTATAAATCAGTACCAAATTTGTTTTGGCAGCATGCAACAAATGATACATGATAGTAAAACCCATTTGCCTAAGCAACACTATTTACCTTGAAACACAGGTACTTATTGAATTGCCCTCATATAACACAAAGCCTGTCCTGTTACTTCCATAACTTTTGCCTATGAATCTCAGAAATGAATGCCAGACATAACTGAGCTGGCAAACTGGCATATTCATATTAACACTGAGAACTTAAGATGTATTAGATAACATGTATAAGACAACTTTTTGTTAACCCAACTTTGTTAACTTATACTAAATTGTAATACTATTTGGTCATTTATATCAGAAACCATTTATCTTTAACTATAAAGACTGGTACACAACAAAGTGGGAACAGAAAACAGAAAAAGAACAGAAATAAAAAACATTAGTTTGGACTGAAATATATGAGGAATGGAAGAAAGAATGCTTATTGATTAGAAGCATCTTAAGTCAATTGTGCATACTGGGATGCTGTCTGATTCATCAATATTTTTTCACCTGCTTGCAATTATGGCAGCATGAGGATTAAAAATACATAATTAAAATTACTAATTAAGCTAGAGAAAGCACTGTCCTATTATGCCTATAATAAATGTGAAGCTGATTTTTCAGATAATTTAAGAAATTCATTAAAATTTCCATATATGGAGATGTAATGCAAACCTGGCCCTCTGAAATTAATGAAAAGGTTAAACCAAGATGGCTTTGTTTGTGGCGCTACAGATTGCCTAGGTTTATTATCATTCCAAGTTACAGAACTTTCCAGAAATTCAACCTTTGATGTCAAGCCAATCAAATTCAAGTTTTGGTCCCTTAGCAACAAGACATTGTAGAATGAACCAATCCGAGTTCAGTAAAATTTTAATTTGATTTCATCTTCACTTGTGAAAGGTCTCATTCCTTCTGGTTCTTTCGATGTAGTCAGACGTGTTATAGATATCGTCTCGGACACAGACACACTATTAAGTTGCAAGAGGACTGCTAGGTTCCTGCAAGTTACAGAAGTAATTTTATCTACTGATTAGCGATCAGTAAAAAGACTCGAGTATGCATCGCAAAAGAGAATACATAAATGATGTGTGGCACGCTGTTGCGTTCACTACGCCTTTAAAATCAGGAAAGATGTTTGTAAATCATGTTTTAAAACATCGGCTGTGTAATAATTCAGTGAGAAAATAAATTCTCAAAAAGTGAAGCAGTGTTTTAAATCGATTTTGTTGCCACCATTCCGTTCCGTTGCTGGCGCCGTACCACTACCCTAGATTACAGAGTTCATCACTCATCGCCGGAGCTGCCGGCAGATAGTCAAGTCTACATCATCGCAGTGACAAGAAAGCTGGAGAGATCGATTCTCCATCCCGAGGAAGGTAGGTCGCCTCACAGAGGGATAAGAAAACTTATTACAAATGGCGCACACACAATAGTTATTATATATGCTGCTGTATAGAATAAAAAGAAGTATTTCACGAAGTGGAGTGAAATTGTCATGTTATTGTAATAATATATGCTGCTTTTGCTAATTCAAGTTTTGTTTATCAAGCTTCAATAGAAAGGATTCTAGTGCAAGGTTTAGTTCATGGTCTCTGATCAATTTCCACCACCATGAAAAGTACTCACAATATAAACACAATTTGCTGTTCCCCAGAATAGAAACGAAAATGCTTACACTGGAAGGCTTACTGGAGAGGGCGGCCGACCACCTGACCGCAGAACAGCTCGAGAAGATTCGACAACTGCTGAGAATGTATGAACACGTCTCCAGCCAAGATAACAGCGACTACGGCCGCAAGGACTGGATGCTCCACTGCATCGACACCGGAGGCATCCGGCCTATTCGGCAACCACCCAGGCACATTCCGCTAGCGAAACAAACGGCAGTACGAGACATGCTGGAGGACATTAGATCTAGGAGAGTGATCAAAGAGTCTAACAGCCCTTGGTCTTCCCTTTAGTTCTGGTGACGAAGAATGGCGAGCTACGCTTCTGCGTGGACTATAGGAAGCTGAATGCCGTCACCACGAAAGATTGCTTCACCTCACCCCGGATTGACGACATCCTGGACAAGCTTGGCAGTGCAGTGGTTCTCGACCCTGGACCGGAAGTCTGGTTACTGGCAGGTAGCTAGACCCGAAAGACAAAGAGAAGACCAAATTCTCGACAGGCCAAGGGCTTTGGCAGTTCACAGTTATACCCTTTGGTGTATGCAATATACCAGCTACCTTCCAATGCCTCATGGAGTTAGTGATGAGAGGACTGACTTATGACGCCTGCCTGTTATACCTAGACATCACCGGCAAGATCTTCGAAAACCATCTCGAAAACCTGAGCAAGGTACTACAGAGACTGCAGGCGACAGACCTGCAGCTGAACGCGAAGTGCCAGCTCTTTCGCAAGAAAGTCAACTACTTGGGCCACATAGTCTCACCAACTGGAGAGACTACAGACCTGGAGAAGACACAGGCTGCAAGAGATTGGCCTCGGCCAAAGGATAAGAGAGAATTGCGCAGTTTCCTGGGGCTGTGCAGTTACCACCGTTGTTTCATAAAGGGCTTCTCCAACATCGCCAAGCCCCTCAGACGGCTGACAGAAGAGTACCAGCCTTATGCATGGACGGAGAACGCCGAAGGTGCTTTCCAGCAGCTGAAGAAGACACTTTGTAGTGCTCCTATTTTGGGGTTCCCACAACCAGGCGGCGCCTTCATTGTCAACAGCAACCATTGCATTGGAGACATCCTAAGTCCAGGATGGCCACGAGCAGGTGATAGCTTACTATAGCAAGATGCTGTCCAAAGCAGAGAAGTACTGCGTTAACCAGCGAGAACTACTGGCGGTAGTAAAGACCTTGGAACACTTCCACAAGTACCTGTATGATCAGCCATTCCACCTGAGGACTGACCATTCCGCCCTCACCTGGGTACTTAGCTTTAGGAACCTGGAACGCCAGACGGCCTTTTGGATTCAGAGGCTGCAAGAGTATGACTTCACCTCTGAACGTCATAGAGGAAGGAGCCACGGTAAAGCAGATGTCATGTCCAAAGACCTTGCCCGGAAGAGTGCAGCCAGTGCACAAGAGAGGAAGAGAAGGAGCATGCTGCAGCTGTCAGAGTGGTCACGGCAGTGCCTGCAGACAGCTGGGATAGTGCAGGCCTGAGGAGGGAGCAGCTGCGGACGCCGACTTGGGCCACTCTTGAGAGAAGAGGAGGCAGGGACGAGACCGATCTGGGAGGACATCTCATTCAGAAGTGCTGTGTACAAGTCGTATGGGCCCAATGGGAATCGCTGAAGGCTAAAGAGGGTGTGCTGTTCCGAGTATGGGAATCACCCAATGGGAAGATGTGGAGGGAGCAGTTGGTACTTGCCCGGAGTGAGGTCCCGGAAGTCTTGGAGTAAGTGCACACCGGTACTTCCGGAAGACACCTGAGAGAAAACCGAACAATTAACAAACTCCAGCAGCGCTACTACTAGCTCAGGCTCCAGACTACAAGCCGGGGTCACATGCAGCAGTACAACGTCGGAACGTCTTTCAAACGCATCGCTGTCAACATAGCTGGACCATTCCCAGTGTCCGACCGAGGCAACAAGTACCTGATGGTGGCCATGGACTATTTCACCACGTGGCCGGAGGTATATGCCATCCCGAACTACGAGGCGAAGACGATCACAGACTGCCTCGTGGAGCAACTGTTCTGCCGTTTTGGAGTGACGTTAGAGCTCCACAGTGATCAGGGCACCTATTTTGAGTCTAACCTGATAAAGGAGGCACTGGAAAGACTTGGGAGTGAACAAGACCCACACAACACACCTACACCCGCAGCTGGACAGCATGGTCAAGAGGTACATCAGACCCTAGAAGAACATCTAAGGAAGGTCGTGGCAAGCCATCAGCGAGACTGGGACGTCTAGGTGCCAATGTTCTTGCTGGCCTACCACTCGTCAACACACGACACCACTGGGATGACACCAGCCAGCTTAATGTTCGGCCGAGAGTTATGCCACCCTTGTTACCTGGCTTTTGGGAGCCCCCCGGAAGCGAAACAGCCAGCAACCGAGTATGTGGAGAACTTGGTGGACCGTCTACATAACATGCATGAGATGGCTCGTCAGAACATCCAGATGGCGAGTGACCACACGAAAACCCGATACGACGGGCAAACCAACAGCCAAGGATGCCAGCAAGGTGACTTGGTCTTGTTGTACCGCTCTACCCGGACCAAGGGACACTGCCCGAAGTTTCAGCAAGCATGGCAAGGACCATACCGGGTGGTAAAGAGGATTAACAACGTGGTCTACCGCATCCAGGTGTCCCGAGGAAAAATGGTGGTACACCTGGATCGTCTGGCCTGCTACGATGGTGCTGTTTGGGGCAACCAGCCTTGAGGAGGGAGCAGTGTCGCGAACGCACTGTTGCGGCGCAGCCGATGAGTTCAAAGAGACGGACAGTATAATGCGGAGATAAAAGCTTGCCGAAACAGTGGGGGAAGGAGACGAATTTCTGTATAGTTCGTCTTTCTTCTAGCACCGTCTTGATTGTTTGAGAACATTCCAAAAATTTCCGGAATAGTGAGTAAGCTAAAAAAGGAAGCCGCAATTCTTCAATGTGGAGCAGTCGGTAAATGGACGCGTATGCGCGAACAGCTGTTTTGAACTCTTATGGTCGATTACCTTGCAAGTTTTATTGTGTATGTGACGTAATTCTGCTACTCTAAGGGTTGACAAAAGTGTGTTTCAATGGAAATAAAGAGCAATTTTTAGGGTTTGCAGCCCAGACTTTTAATTTCACAAACCCAAAAAGTCACATTAAAATTACTTGCATAGATTCATGCTATATTAACCTTCTCGAAATGATTACGTGAGTTAGTTCAGGGAAAAGGAAGTGGTTTAATATCATGCAATTTGTAACACTCCGCATGCCAACAAGATAGGATAAATCGACAGCAATTACATTTAAAACCATCAAAGGTAAGTAGAGTCACACTGAAAAATTCAATGCCATAGCCAGAATTTGAACACAGATTGCCCAGTCTCTGTACCTACCACAGCTAATATGGAAGAATTAATTTTCACTAATTAACATCAAAGGTAACATTAAATCCTGGGCACTAAAATCCCTTTTTAGTTTGCACCAGCCACTTTACTGGTATACTGGCATGGCTAAGAACTAATTAAAAATACCAGATGTGTACCTTCAATTTGGAGTACCTAATTGTGAATGCTTACCTTAAAGTATCTTCATGTTAACTTCACTGCTCTGTCCTGGTTATAAAGAACCAGCCTTAAGAGTCAGATATTTATGAACTACAGGAATGGTCCCTAATTGAAAATAGGAGCTACTGTACTTAACGTAAGTTCAAGGGAATTACAAAGTGAAAGTTTTAAACAATACTTCAAGTCATTTCTTACTTACCTTTTTCATGAATTCTTCTATCAATTCCCCACAATTGAGGTTCTCCTCTGGTTCCCATGTATCCTCATCATGAGAAAACCCTTTCCAGTGGACCAAAAATTCTCTTTTACCATTCTTTTTGCTTTTCATCTCCATCACTTGTGCCACCTGCATAAATTTCACATATATTAACAATCTAAAACTAAATGTTCACTTAAACTGCCAAACACTATTAGAATATTATATATAGTTCTCAGAGGATAGAAGTACCGCCTGGCAAAATTTTGACGCAAATTGGAAAGAACATGAAATAATGGAGTTGTTTAAGTGAACCTATCACGCATATCCAGAGAGTCAATGTATGTACACTCTGTTCAGATGCAATTTTGTCTTCTGAACTGTAACATGTCACACATATACCATTATTGAAGATTGTGACAAGGAGAAAGAAGAAATCAAAATCCATTTGTGTCAACGACTAAACGGGTGGCTTGAATAGTAATTTAGATTTGCATATAAGAATTAATTGCTGAACATATCAGTCAGAGATCCCAAGTGCTCTAATTGTGTATCATGATGCCAAGTTATTATATTTCACTCTTTTAGTAAACAAGATAACAAGCAAATGCAGATCTGCCAGTGATGGCCAATATGCCTAAGCGCTTTGCCATGTTGTGCATGCAGAATGTCATTAGTACAAAGATGATGTGATGGTAGAGGTACATTGATTCAGTACTAGTCATGGCATTAAATATTTCAAACCCAATCCAACATTCCAAATATACCTAAGCCAAGTTATGAAACAGCTTAGCTGCTACAAGATTGCTTATATGTGCATCTTCAAAGATTCAAGGTAACATGATTCCGAACATTGGAAGTCAGCATGATGCAAAACTTTGTAGATCACTCTTGAACTTCCACTGCTGATGACTCCAGTGAAATGTAGCACAAACAGCTCCATTTAGTCATGAGTAAAGTCCAGATTTTCATGCAAATGCATGTCTTTATATACTTTGGTTACACTTCTAAAATTTTGCAGTTGATTTACGCATTCTAAACAATATTTTTTATGTATGTGTATTTTGGATTTTTAAAATTAAAATTTTAGATGTTTTTAATGCATATAAAACCTCATTTTATGGTTTTAGTGCGTATCATGTTACTATGCATAATTATGCACTTAATGAATGTGCCTCCCTAAAATTTGAGACTGCTATATTATTTGAATGCCAAGAGAAGATGAAAGATAAGCTTTGAATGTCTACTGGGATGCTACCAGGCAATGGCCATAATGTCCCCCCTCCCTCCCAGGCCAGCTTACTTGAAAGAAAAATGACAAAGAGAACCTTTAATGTATAAATACCAAAATGTGCATAAACTGTGTTCTTGTGGCTCCCATGAAAAGTTCAAGAGAAGAACTTGGGCATAAATGCATTGAAGGAATGGAATTTTTAAGTACAGGTGGTAATGATATGTATTGCAATTGCTGTAACAAAAACATCAGCACTAAGTTTCAGTTTTAATTAATTTAGACTAATATAATCCTTCATAACGGTTACTGAAATAGGTTTTTAACGAAATTAGAAATGAATTAAGGAATTAAAATGTACAGGTTTGTGTGGGTGAAATTAAAGGTTCCTTAGGGTGAAATGTTTTCAATTTGGTAATTGGGAAGCTACCTGAAGAGGAATAAGGCCACCCTCATTTTATGTGCAGCAAAATTTTACAAAAAGCAAACCATCTTCTACAATTGTAAACTTCTTTGATGAAGGAATGTGTGAGTAGCATTAATTTGATCATTTCTTGTAAATCGTAAACCTCCTGTTAAGTATAGCAATATTAAGGTATTTTTATTCCAAATAAAAGGAGCTCTGCCGTTTGACTTTTTTCTTATTTTAACTATGGATGCTATTCAACTGCTGTGGTTCTCAGCTTCCAATTCTATATTGGGCATGAAAGACTGCTTAATTTTGCTTAGAGACCTCTTTACGAGGCTTGAGGTTCTTTCACATGTTATAATTCTACAAGGGGCTACTGGCTTTACTTCCCTTCCAAAGGAAGCAATGCCAAGGATTTTTGTGAAAAAGAGAAAGAGAGATAAATAAAACAAATATCCACTGACCTCTGCTGGGTTTGAAACAGCGACCTCAGAAATCACAGGCTAGGTTACCCCTAGACAGCGGAGGACAACAGTTCTGTTTGCAACAGATTTAAACAAAGAAATGTTCCTGCTGTTTCTGTATGATGCTGCACCATAACATAATCAAGGCTGGAAAAGCAAGGTATTTTATCCAAACCTGAAGCATGTGATGTGTGTTGTACATGTGCTGAACCGAGTGACTAAAATAATATATGTGAATAACAATGTAAATACATTGATATTCTTCATGAAGGCAAAGAAAAACAGAACATACCTTCTGAAATTCTGTACTTACAACTGAATTAACTTAAATCATGCTCTGGAATAATCTATTCATTTTATAGGCATTTTTGAAAGCCCCTGCATGCACAGCAACTTACAAAAATATGCTACCAGAGCTAACTTTACCTCCATAGATGGAGTACTTGATTAAATGCTGCAACGTTTTACTGTACATGATACAGTGGAACCATTTTACTCCACAAATATGTAGTTTAAAAAGTAAATTTATGCATACATTTAATCAATTTTTATTTTTCATTAATTAGAATATTTCCCGGTTTTGGGGACAATTTCGCAGTTGATGCAGATTGTATTAACCACCCACAACATCTTCAACAATTGCTAGTCAATGCAGTAGTTATTGCTTTTAATTTTGTGGCGACAGTATACTAAAGAGTCCTCTTGCATACAGTTGTTAAATGCTGCCTGTGGGTTAACTAGGCTCTATGGAACTTGGGCTTATTTGAACATCAACTCACCAATTTCATTTGTCAGAGGATGTAAATTAAAAAAACACCTATTGTGAAGGTGTAATGGACATATTCAGTGCATTACATTACATTTTATGTATTCAACTTTACAGGCCAGTTTTATGTGCCGTACCCTGTACATATACTGGTTTTACATGAGAAAGGAATTTACCTTAATAGCTTCTAGTTTTAAAAGAAGGCTGCATTTTTAAGGGAACTAAAACCAATAAAATGTGCTGAAAATACTGGTTTTGGATTAAACAACTTTTGTACAAGGAAAGCTATGACAGAACATGCAATTCTACATATTTTCCATTCCATTTCCTTTTTATCTTTTTTGTATGGAGGATTTACACCCTCTCCTCCCCAAATTCAGGAGTCAGATATCTGTGGAGGAGCAAAGGAACTCTACATCCTACAGAATATACAAGATGGAGGATCAGCACAATACCTAGTATGTAGATGACATGAAATAGTGCTGCAGTAGTTGAAAGGTAACATGATTTTGCAGCAGAAAACCTGCCCAGACATTGCTTTGTCCACCACAAATACTGTGTACAGTCCCTGGGAACAAACCGGCCATGCCTACCTAACCACTTGGCCAAATTGCAGACTATTTTAGATTTTTAAACCAACTATTTACTCTAGCGACACAGTGTGGTTATCAGTTCGTTTCTGTAGAATCAAACAAGGGGTTAAGTGCTGCAAAAGTCTAAAGCACCAGGGAAAAAACAAGGGGGGAGGGGGGGACACAGTTGCAGTACTTCACATTTTCATTGCTCTAAGTAAGCTTTTACATCACTGCTGAATCACATTTCTTTATGTTCACCTAGCAACAACGACTGACAGTATTCACAAATTTCCTTCATTTTTCTGTGGAAATAAAGATTGAAATGAGGTACATACCAAATGGATGTTAAAAAATTGGAATGAAGACCTACTCCCAATAAAATCACTGCCAACTGAAGATATCACCACAAAACTTTAAAACATTATGTATTCTAAAGGCAATTATTTCAAATTTCAAAAATTACAAATACAAAACTTAATGAAGAGCAAGCAAACTGTGTTACAGCAACCAAAACAGGTCTTAGATTTGTTTCTGCTGCAAAGAGTTTAGCACAAACTGTTTCCTAATTAACCTCTTACTTCATATTCTTTTTGGTCAGCTTCTTTGTCTTCGCTGAAGCTCACTCTAGACTTCTTTGTTTTACTGTCTGTCGACTTTGCATTTCTTTTCTTCCCCTTATTTGGTAACTGACTCACGAAGTCTTTGATTAACTCTGGGCAGCTTAGATCTTGTTCCTCCTCCCAAGTATCACTTTCAGACCCATACCCTTTCCAATGGATCTTAAAGAGTCGTTTCCCTCGACTCTCCTTCATATCAACAATCTTCTCCACCTGCAACAATGAAAAAATGCACAAAGTGCTTAGAATATACGCCATTATCTCAGGACTGAAGAACGAGGTTAGTGAAGAAGGCACAAGTTACAATTGTTAGCTGCTCAAATGCAGAACTTTAGCAATTCATCTTGGACAATGCAAGTTGAAGATAAAATCAACTCAGTTGCTTAACAAGTATTAATTGAAGTGGAACTGAAATATAAAAACATGAAGCACTGTGCTAAAACCGTAACAAGGAAACTGTTTTGAACATTTTGATTTTTCAAAAGTCTAACATCATTTATTAAAATATTACCCTCTTCAGGAATTCCATTCAATTGCCAATGGCAGTTTGAGATGTAAGATTGAAATTACATTTTTTATTAACCATGATCAATTTGTTATCTTATTAATGCAATGTTAAAACATTTCCATAATAAATTCATCGGTACAGAAGGATTAAATTTGTTTACCCAATCATCCAAATAGATAATAAATACAGTAATATGCCAGTTATAGTTTTCAAAAGTGCTACATGTAGAACTAAGATACATGAAACAAGTTGTAAATCTAAGTTTACATTGTGTGAACCAATTCAATGCCTTTACAAAATGGAGAGGGTGAAAAAGGAACTCAACTGTTACTTGCGATGTACATTCAGAAAGGAACCATCATGTAAACAGAGCAACATGGGGTGACATTGCCAATTTAAGGAAACTGATTGTACGAGGGTTGATCAACAAAACCCGAGGCTGATTTTTTCCTGTAACTTACGTGATAATTTCCTATTTGTAACAAATATTTCAAAAGAACAGGCTTTTATGTATAATGTCCATAGGCAGCAGTACTCTTGTATTGGTAGATTGGTAGTAATGCTCTATTTTGTAGATGTTATATGCATTTTGCATACCAGACAATGAAGGTGATGCAAGAGGAGCAGAATAGTGCAATCAAATTCTGCTTTTGTTTAAATCATACAGCCAACGAAACTTACAAAAAGCTGAAGCAAGCATACTGTGAAGATGTGCTACCTCATGCAACAGTGTTTAGGTGGTTCAAGGACTTCAAATAAGGCTGACTTGTCTGAGTTAAGCAAGGTGGGTCTGGTGTTTCGGCTTCTACTGTGACTGAAATCAACATCAATGCAACTGGTGTGATTGTCTGTGAGGGGAGGATAATTACATAACCTCAATGAATGATTGAGAACTTCATATGGCAGTTGCTTTACGATTATGCACAATCATCTCCATAAAACCAAAGTTTGTGCCCATTGGGTGCCACGCCTGTTGACTCCTGAACAATTTTAGCATCATTTCACCCATTCCATTCATTGTTCGATATGACTTAACTTTGGAGGACGTAAATTGCACAAAAAATATATATATAAAAAAGGCTGCGCGAATGGAAATAAGCTTTGAGTTGCTGCGTCACTTTGCTAATGGAGGAGATGCATTTTTTATATTATCAGTGGTGATGAGTCATGGCTGCAACATTATGATCTTTAAGGAAAACAAGCCAGCACAGTGTAGAAATTGTCAGGTTTACAAAAAACAAGAGAGAGAAGGTAAAAGTTGTTTCATCTATAGGGATTTTTTTTTGTGCAAATTATGTCCTCCCAACGTTAAGTCATATCGGATGATGAATGAACTGGGTGAAATGATGCTCAAATGAGTCAGGGATCCATGGAGCTTAGAGTTACCAACATTCGTCTATCAGGATAAGGGAAAACCCTGGAAAAAACCTTATCCAGGTAACTCATCCTGACTGAGATTCGAACTCGGGACCTCTTGAATGTGAGGCAGACTCGCTACCATCTACGCTACCGAGGCGGGCTACAGGGAAAATAACATTTTTGACAGTAATGGAAAGATCTACCAGCATGCAGTTCGCCTCACACTGTAATTATAGACGAATGTCTGTAAAGCTTACGGGCATTCAATTTGAGAGCTCTGAAGAGTGCTTAAGAAATGTGAGGTGATTACCAAGGATCTGACAAAGAATGGTGTGTTTGAGTATTGACAGATGTGTAAAAAGTACACTGAAGTAGGAGAAATGCTTTGAAAAAGTTTATGTAAACATTAAAATGGAGTAATGAACATGTAGGGGGAAAAAAAATCAGTCTCAATCTTTGATGATTAGTCCTCGTATATATAAATGGAATGAGTTAACCTTTAACGTAGAGTCTATAAACATCTATGATCCTACTTCAATCAACAATGAGATCGACTTTGCACAACAGTTACATTTCATACCAACTACAGCTCCTGCCCAATTACAAGACAGAAGATTTTGGCAAAACCCTATCACAATGCATGAAACACTGGAAGATGAAGATTTTCTTGGAGTTGATATTCCATGTAGAAGCAGCATTCCATACAACTGGAAAGGTTTTAATTGTCAAAAGTAAGATTCCGGAGCACTGAAAATATGCTTGGAATTATAGCTTTTGTAAGAGATTCCCCTAAGTTTTAATGTAGTTCAAAATACAGATGAGTAACCAATGTTTTTCTTCTACAGGTTAAAACATCAATGGATATATCTTATCTGGATATTTTGCAGTTGAGGTTATTTTCACAATAAATATAGGTTAGATAGAAGACAGGAGGAATTATATTCAGACACTATTAACTTATTTCTGTTCAATAAAATGTTTCTAAAGGACAACCTGCAAACCTATATACCCCAGAATCTCTCTGGAAACAACCAGGAGATCTCCAGGTGAATGCTGATTGAGATGGTTTATATTGCAGAATTCCCTGCACATCTTGCATTCCTCACAAGCTCAGAGCATTTTTTTAAAATATAATTTATGTTCTCCAACGTTAAGTCATATCGGACGATGAATGAAATGGGGTGAAATAATACTCAAATGAGTCCAGGGTCCATGGAGCTTAGAACTACCAATGTTTATCTTTCAGGATAAGGGAAACCCCTGGAAAAACCTCATCCAGGTAACCTACCCTAACCAGGATTTAAATGCCCGACCTCTTGAACAAAAGGCAGACACGCTGCCATCTATGCTACCAGGCTCAAAGCATTAGAAGTATTGATAAAATGGTAAGTTTTTCATAATGCTTCTGCCTTGGAGTGTTTCTTAGAAAGCAGGTATTAAGAATAAGCAAGAGAAACTTAATACACTTTTCGGAATTAAACGTAATGGTTTACTGAATGAATTTCCCAAACATACAAATAGAGTAATTTTTAGAACATCTACTTTCTCTGTATGCAAATACAAAACTGAAAGCCTTTTCGAAACTAACAAATTCAGAATATGCATTTCTATTTGAAGTGTACTTATTGCAGGTTTAACACATAAGTTACATTTCTAAAAGCTTTGTGCATGCCTTAAGAAAGATGGCAGTAACTAGGATTAGGAAATGAACTCATTTTCAGAGTTTTGTAATACTGGCAAAAATACTCTGACCTCTAGCGACCTTAAGGTTGACGAGATTGAATGTGACTGAAGACGTAAACGAGTGTTTACGAAATTGCAATCTCACAATTTCTTGAAATTTTCATCAATTTCTTTAAAGATAAGTGAAGTTTTTGTTACAAATAATTATATTTGTGTAGTATTTGTTGCATCACTGTTACTAGGTTAATTGTTTACATAATTATTAGGATTAATATGGAGGAGGTTCGGCCCAGGACCTGTGGTTTATTGTACCTATGCCCCAAATGGGGCATCCCTTGGAGAAAGGACGAGGCAAGAGGAGACAGAGGACGGCCAAACCAAGGAGTCATGACAATGCTGAGACAACCACCAACACTTCTACCCTGAATGAGAGATGTGAAATGATTAATGGAGATTAAATGGAGGAACAAGAAATTCAGGGGATGTAATTAACCTACCCAGCATTTGCCTGGCAACATGGAAAAACACAACCCCGCCCTTCCAAAAAAAAAAAAAAAAAAAAAAAAAAAAAAAATCTCTGGGTTAGGTAGGTCGGCCACGGGAATCAAACAAAGGCCTCCCGAATGCATGTCACATGCGAAACCGCCTGATGAGCCATCGTGCTTAGTTGGCAGCAACTGTTTACCTTTTCCCCCCAAAAAATATTCAAACAGTGCACACATTCCCTTGCTTGTCCACGTAGTGCAAATCTTTATCCTAATTTTGAATATCTTTTCTTGGGGAAGCAAGTTCTTCGTCTAACTTGTTTCTGAGTTGTGTTGGTAGTTTGCAACATTGTGTCCTTACACTAATAACATTAAAACACTGATTATCTATGAAATATTAATACACTAAATTAAATGACTAACAAAGAAACCAGCTTTTATACAGAAACCAGTTAAACTAATCTCTGTTTCATATAACCTTGCCCCGCTGAAATGTATCACTCCGCGTTCAACTACCTTCCCCCTCACCCTTATTGGCTAATGCTTTCGTGCCATAGGCCATAGGCGGTGCCTTCCCGTCACATTTAAACCTGCAGTAAACGTCATAATAATAGCCGGGAAGATAAATAAAATCATAGAAATAAAGATGTGAAGGCATGCAAAAATACAAGTTTATAACGAACTGAGCAAGTTGAAACTGAATGACTGAGCAATGAAACGGAAAGAGTTTATAATGAAAGGCCTTTGGCCTTTTCCACTGGGATTTTTTAAACCAGCACACATACCTTTCAAAAATGCTTGTCTTTCAGTCTTAAAAGTCGTGTCACGCCATACCTTACTTTTCGCGTGTTCTTCGTGTATATTTTGCGATTTGTATCTCAGTACAGTCTGATTGTCCTTAAATAACGTCTCCGCCACACAGCAATATCACCTCTGTCTGTCTCTTTTTTCATTCACAAACCCCAGCTGTATAAGCAATCTGCTGAAATTTGGTAAATCTGCATCCTAATTTACAGCAGACGAAATGTTACTTATGTTAGGGAGTTCGTTTCTAAAGAAAAGACTATGCACATGATGACGCACAACACTTTTCACGTATTTTCTCCGAGCACGCACTTTTGTTTATTCCTGCTTTTGCCTGGAGTGGTAAGTTTTCCTGTTTTCTCAATTTCACATTGCGATGTTCCTACGGATCTAACACTCACACCTGTAACTTCAGAGCACAGCTGTTCGACTTTTCTCACTGACAAAGACGGATTCTTCTCTGTGAGTGCATTAAACACATGCACCACATTCTTTTTTCGCCTGTTTGTAAAGAATTATCCTTGCGATGCTTCAGCGAAAAACTGGCGGTAGACTCTGCCATTACACATATAAGTACACGCGCAATAATCAATCAATAAAATAATTTTCCTCGCGCACTGGGTACAACACACCGCCGAATGGCGACATATGACTCATCCAGTTCAAAACAAGGTCAGTGATAAAAGTCATATAAACAAATGTCACCACTACTGCTAAATCACGTGCTATCGTGCCATGTGCTTGAGAGCAAAGGAACCTCTTCTTTACTTCATTTTAAGAATTAACATGCATTGCAGATAAATCAACTCTGTTGCATAATATGTTTAATTAAAATAGTTACGAAAATATAAATTTGACAATTCTCTTCCAAAATATAAAGATATATCACCATGTTAAATAACGAACTAATTTTTACCGCACGACAGTCTATACTACAATAGTAGCCAATGAGAGGTGATAAGGTCATGTGACTGTTAAGAGATGAGGGGCAAGCTTATGTGAAACAAGGTATATAACCAATCAGGTATGCCTAGATTACGCACGGTAAAGGGAACATAACGAGCGATATTTACCCTTTACATGATACATGCATCAATGTGACAACACTGTGACATTTTTAACAGAATTCACACAAGGGGGTGATGGGGAAATAGCTCATCTAACTGGTGTTGCAGCCTACAAGAGGTGTGGTTACTGTCGTTGCCATAGAAACTCTCTGTCGACTAACCGTTGAAGGAAAAGTTAGCATCCTAAAGTAACTTAAATTCGACCGTATGTTTGTTACTGTCATATTACTATCTTTGACATCATAGCATACCGTGGTTACTCTGAGGAATAGCTGTAGCAGCTACTAAACATGTGTCTGTCACATCAATATATTGCCAACTACTCCATATCAAAATGTCACCAATCAAGATGTATGCAATAGAACTAATGTGGTAAATCTCTTGATGAACAATCTAACATTGATAGGGTAAAGGCTATGAATAAGAAAAAGAACATCTGCCTTGCAAAGAATGCATCATTAACTTATAAAGTAACAGAACCACCCTTGTACATCCAGAAACAGTTTACTGCCTTTTACAAAACAGTACCCAAGATTTACATTTCTAAAAGAACAAGAGAATAAAACCAAAATATGGAATGTTTTCTGGTTAAACTGCAGAATAGCAGTGGCAAAGGAATGAGCATGGAAACAAGCTGTTGCCAGCACATTCTTTGTGTTTTATACTTGTTCCTATATTACTGTTGTGCATGCAGATGTTAATGACCACCTTGCATAGAATTATCCATCTTTCAAGGTACAAACAGAATGCTTCTATTAAACAAGACGATCTATAATACATGCAGTGGCACTCCAAAATTATATAACGGGATAGCTATCCTTGGAAAAAATGTACCTATTAAGTAAAATGCAGATGGTTATAATAGAATCGTGTTACATCTATGAATGTGGTATTTTATGTGGATCTGCTGTGCAGACTTTGGCTACATGGTGTTGGTATTTTCAGCGATACAGATTTTCACTCTTAGCAACACTGGCCACTGACGTCACGACCGCCATTCTATATACCAATGATCTGTAGTTTAACCTGTTTTCCTTAAGTTGTGACACATTCTTGTATCATTTTGGTTACACAGTGTTAATGTTTTAAGCGCATGCATGTTTCTTCAGCTGGCAATGCTCAGCTGCCTGGACCAGGTTCTGGCCACTATTATACAGGATAACCAGTAAAAGAACAAGAGAAGGAAATCAAAATATAGAAGCTTTTCAACCACAGAGCTATCATTACTACCATCATTTTCCACTAAATCATATGCATTACCATTTTAGTTATAGAGGGTTGGTAACCTCAGCATATCTACGTTTTGAGTGACAATGTTCTAGGCTACTATTCTACAAGATAACCACTATGGTGCTATTTCAGTGAGAATTGGAAACTGAGGTTAGAATTGGACCAGGTGAAGAAATAATAACATTTGTTGAAGGTATAACAGTTTGGCAAATATCAATAATACATTTTGGTATCAAAAGATTTAAGAGAAAATGCTGCGAAGAGGAAAACAAATATAGTTGGGGGAAGTAAGGTATTTACTAGGGGTAAATCCCTTGCATGAAGGTTAACTATGGTTTATTGCATGCATTCACCTCCTGTTTTGAGCAAGCTGATGTTAGCATGGCATAAACACTCAGCCATACAGTTCTACAAAGGCACCCAAAGTGTGCGGCTTTCCTCCTTTTCATTTGGAGGAAAGTCCTAAGGAACCCTTGAACTTATTAGGAATTCTGTATTTCCTAGCATATAACATTATTGACTATGATTACTAACATTAAGTAGTATAGACGTAACTCAGTCGATTAAGTGTTCATTACGTCTTTCGATCAAGTACCGCTATGGTTTCCAGGAAATGAAAACAAACCAACATGTCACACATTTTATACAACCGGTTACGTTAAGCTAGGCCAGTTTTCTTTAAGCTATAAAAAAATAAGCTCCGATATATTGATTTCAACGTCCAGTATTTGTTTGGCGCATATCTGCACCAAACAACGTGGCATTTTATCGGATAGCGTCCACTTAAGTGCAACTGACGCCACTCTTAATACTCACCTCATACTCTTCTTGATCTTCTGTAGTCTCCTCTGTGTGGCTTTTAACGTTTCTCGTAGCACGCTTCGGCTTCTTTTCTTCTGGCTCGGCGTTCTGGGCCTCATCTTCAGTGTTAGGAGAACTTTCTTCTTTTTTCCCGCGTTTCCCTTTACGTTTCTTAACTGTGGCGGCAGCGGCGGCAGTATTCTTATCTTCTTTATCCGACTCACCCCCACTTGCAGATACAACTGTGTCCCCATTTCCTTGAGTTGCAGTTTCTTCGCCTTCAGGTGCTGCATCCTTTTCGTTTTCTGTCTTTGATTTAGCCGTGCCTCGTCTCATGTTTATGTCTGTTGTAACAACACTCACCTTCTTATCCGTAGCTTGCTGCCTACACCTGACGCACAGACTAAGCTAGCTAGGGGACGCCGTTATTTGCCGAACATCTATGCAGGGTTGCCACTTTGCAGCTGTTGTAATTTTGAATGCGAGAGATTCCTATCAACATAAACTGAAGTTGTTTCCTTTAACGTTGTTAACAACTTTAAAAATTAAAATAGTGTAATATGTAATAATTGATCACCTAAATTTTGTGCCAGATTATCTTATTATTAGATTCAAAGAGAGTTGCGCTCGATAATCACATAGGTCATGTGATGACTGAACTGGCTAACGAGAAAGATAGAATTGTGATGGTAGTCTGAAACATGGCTAATATTGCTTAGCAACATGTTAGAATATTTTTATACATATTTAAGGAGACATTTATGTGTTTAAAACATGAATGTATTAAGCGATTGCAATTTTACTTCGTTGGGCCATCCCTGGATTTACTTAATCTTTTGATTCCATTTCGTGCCATAGCTTATTATTCCGTTAGCCAAGATGACTGAAGTAGTATTGGAAAAGAAATTGAAGATGAACCTGTGATGGAGTCCCATTATCCACCAAATTAATGAAATACAGGTTGGTAATGTGTGGCCGTGCCTTAAAACTGAATATTTCTGCATTTCAGGTTTATTATTTGCAGCATCATCAATAAAAAGTATGTTTACGGCAACCAATTCTGAAGATTAATAACCCTGTCATACTCAAGGATGAATATGCGAAGAAATGATTATAAAATGTGGATTGATAAAATTTAGGATAATATCAAGAGTAAATTGGAGCCGTAGTTTGCTTCAATATGTTTTTATGAGACATTTGGGTTTTAGTTTAGGTAGTAGTCCTTTGAATTTCTGAAGAATTTTTGTATGAAATATAGTTCTAACATATTTTACAAACTAATTGATTAAAACTACCACTAACTTATAACAAGTTAGAAAGTATTGTTTCGCTGAATCTACAATTGCTGCATGCTTGAGACCAACTTAATTGCATATAGGTACTTGACGTGGCTAGAAATAGCATTCAAATAACAGCGTATGAAAAAAGCAGTTAACGATACATTAATGCATCTTTAAAAGAATACATTTATTCATCTGTAAACCTGCTCAATCAAGGTTCTGGTGTATTTTTAATTACATAATGTACTATTCTATCAGAGAGAATTGACCAGAGTCATATCAGTTCTGTATTTGCGACGTTGCCATTTATCAACTGCTTATCGTTCACGAGGTGCTCACAAGAGAACAAAGAGACGTGTTGGCTTTGGTCAGCAATCAACACTATGATGAGAAGTTAGTAAAACGTTCTACTCCGCTTACTGCGAAAGTCTAGAGGATATCCTTCAAATACGTATCTACTCATTTGCTCTTGACTACTAAATCTTCGTGTCATCTCCAGTACTACGAAGTCCTCAAAGAAATGCATAATTGTAAATAACTATGTACATACTAGACAAATCACGCGAAACTAGATCTGCAATAGCGCATTATGTTTCTAGCAAATCATATTTCAATCATTGCATCATTAGCAAGTAATTATGCCCGTCAATTTTATAGAGCTTCTTTTGATTTTAATACACTTCTATATAGAAATGAGTTATTTCACGAATCTAGATAGAAATGTTCGATTGATAATACTGCATCAAGTATCAGTTGCATACTTTTAGTTTCGTGTTTACTGTATGTAGGTGCTACACATATTCCCGATTTAATAACCAAACTACAGATCACAGCTACAGATCCAGCTCTGTTGTGGTGAAAGTACCAGGTGTGCGGTTTACATTTTCAATATTACCTTAAAATTTGGGCATGAACTTGAGAATCAAGTAAAATAAGAAGCGAAGCAACATAAAGAGTACAGAAGTTAGTTTCTAGATTTTGTATATATGCAGCTTCCTATACCTATTTACACGTTTAACTGAATAAACATCTAGATAATGCTTATTTGTGTATATAATGCGTATGTGATGCTCTTTTAAATATGTAGATGTCATGGATGAAGCTATAAATGTTATGTATATGCAAGAAACAGGAAAACATATTCGTACCAGAGATGGTAGAGGGATTTATAATTGGCGGTTGTTACTGGAAATATAAACTATGTAATCATATTTGATAGTACTTATCATCAGTAATAGTAATTACTATAAACATTACTTAACTTAATTACTAACATACAGTACTTAGCTAACAATTTGGTAGCATTACAAGAAATAATATATGAATTTGATTCTCAGATGCAGAATTGAAAATAGTTTTAATAAGTATTAGCTGGATTTTTTTTTATAAAATGCAAAATCAGTTATTATTATATAGTTCGATTCAAGAAATATGCATAAATGTGTGGAGAAGGTTGCACTATATACACATATATTATAGCATGTTTCAAGTAACTGTCTTAAACTGAAAAAATGTTAAGATTGCAGATAGGATGATATTACTGCTCTTAGAATTCATAGATCACCAAGTACCTCCGTAGAAAAATTCTTAAGTCATCTAAATACAGTATCAGGCAGATATCTATTAACAAAATTAAATTATTGAGGGTTATCTAAAAATAAACAACGTAGGTAATGATTTCATCCTGGCTCTGATTATAATTATCTGATTATTGATTTCATTCTGGCTCCCATAAATAAAAGCGGAACATAATCAGAGCCAAGGTGAAATCCTTACCTGCGTTGTTTATTTTAGATCACCCTCAATAATAAACAGTTACGTGATTATTGAGGGTGATCTAAAAGTAAACGTAGGTAGAGATTTCAGCTGGCTCTCACAAGTAAAAGTGGAGGATAATAAAAATAAGTATAATCGGTATATATACAGATTAGAAGTAGATGTGATCAATAAGTGAGCATGTAACACAAGCACTCTAAACGTCCAACCTGTTGTTCTACTCACAGGCCAAGGTCCAGCCAGCTGGACACGCAGAAAAAAAAAATTCAGTTTTAAAGATTGAGATGTTCGGTTTTTTATGTACGCTGTTTAACTGCAGTGGTTCTCAGTTATCCATTCTATATCGGGTGTATAAGACCGCTCAGAGGCCTCTTTGTGAGGCTTAGAAATATCTTCGACACGGGAATGTCAGTTTTACTTCACTTCCAACAGAAGCTATGCTAAGAACTTTTACGCGCGAAAAAAATCCCTGGCCCTCCGCGTTTGAACCTGCGACCTACAGGATAGCGTGTTACCTCTAGATCACAAAGAAGGATTCCAATTATTAAATTTTAGATGAGTCGTATTTTTTACACATCTGCTTCACTTTCGTACCTATTTTTCGTACTCAAAATAGGTACGAAAGTGAAGCAGATGTGTAAAAAGTACGACTCATCTAAAATTTAATAATTTTTCGCTTCACTGTGGTGTTCTAATACAGTTAAATCTCGATAGAAGGATTCCAATGTTTAGGGTGTCGTTTTCTGATTTAAAGTGGATTATACTACATAGAGAGGGTGTATGTCCCTCCTTCATAACTGTCTCTCAGGACGCAGCAACCCTCTGCACAGTTCTTTTTCATAATTTACTTCCTCCAACACTAAAGTCATATTGGATGATGAATGAAATTATGCTCGAATGAACTCAGGTTCTATAGATGTTAGAGTTACCCAACATTAATAATTCAGGATAACGGAAAACCTGGAAAACTCTTATCCAAATAAGTCACCCATACTGAGATTTGAATTCGAGCTCTTGAACGTGAGGCAGATGCGCCCCAACCTATGCCACAGAGACGAGCTGCATCCTGATAGGCGAGGTTTTTCAAGGCTTAAAATTAATTGGCTGTCGGGTGAAATTTAGGACTGATGCAGACCTTGGACTATTTAATTATGAAATGGAGCTCAACTTTAGTTGCTGATGGAATAGCTTCAGTGTTATCTGGTATGTTCGCAAACCATGATGGAAATCCGGTGTAGCCCAAAGCGGCGAATTATGGATTCGTAATCCCTATATACACGTTATATATGGGCAAAATATAAAAATTATTTAACATGTTTTATCATATCAGGACTCTTTGATGTAGTAGTAAACTTGCGCAGAATTTTACTGCTTGATGCCTAATTTCAACCTCTACGTATGGAATAGATAGGGCGTTGTAGAATAACCTCGGGGAAATGAGCGGTCAATAGAATAGACGGGTGGAGTCATATACTAAGTGCCGCTGTAACCAGCTTATCTGCGGCTATGCCCCGGATCTTGCAGCCATAAAACATTAAAAGAACTATAAGATACCGGAAAATGTGTAACTTAAAGCGAACGGGTATTGCAGAAGTCACCAGCGAGGTATCAGTCAATTGGACATCTTTATGATTTCGACGAAGCATTCCATGTCCACTGCGCATACTGGTTCCCATGATGAATTCGATCCCCATTGCGCAAGATTATAATCCCTACAAAGCATTCGGTAACCACTATGTTGTGGTTCGAACAGAGCTCTCAGATAGCACTACGCATCTTCAAAGCTTCGGCAAATAATTTGGGCCCCAATGGTATTCTTTATGATCCGACGAAGCATTCGCACCTCTGCGCCGAAACCTTGCCTTTCGACGAAGCTTACGGTCCTCACTGCGGATTCTTGTGGTTCAGACGAAATACGCGGGTCTCACTGCGCTTCATTGTGGTTCCGTCGACATAGGCCATTAATTTGCATCCTTATGGTGCCAACGAAGCAATCGGACGCCACTAAGCACATTTATTGTTCCCAGCGAGCATTCGGGTCCCCATTACGATTCTGACAAAGCATTCGGTCTTCACTGTGCATTATTTTGGGTCCAACAAAGCGCTCGGTTCCCACTGCCCAACATTTTCGTTTGATGAAGCGCTCCAACACTTTGTGCATCCTTGTGATTCTGAAGAATCATTTGCTACCCCCTGCGCATTCCTCTTGTTCCGACGAAGTATTTAGGCTCCATCTTTATGTAATTTCGGAGGCGTTCGGACGCTCCTGTGTATCCATGAGTTTTCGACGAAGCATTCGGACACCACTTCGCATACAAATGTTTCCAACAGGCAACCAACACTAATGAGCACCCTTACGGGTTCAACGAAGCAGTTGGGCGCTACGACACATCTGTATAGTTCATGCGAAGCATTGGGTTCCCAATGCGTATTCTTATGGTACCAAAGAAGCATTAACCACAGGCAACCAACACTGAGCATCCTTACGGTTTCAACGAAGCAGTTGGGCCCTACGGTGCATCTGTATGGTTCTTGCGAAGTATTGGGTTCCCAATGCGTATTCTTATGATACCAAAGAAACATTAAGGCCTTCATGGTCCTGGGTAGCATTTGGGCCCCAGTGCACTTCCTTCTGGTTCTGAGAAATAGTTGTGTCCCAGCGTGTATTATATTGTTCCTAAAAAAAACAAAAAAAAAAAAAACTTCATTCCTCTGCTTAACCTTTTTGTTCCGAGGAAGTATTTGAAACCAAGTGCACAGCTTAGTGCTTCTGATGGAGCATTCGTTCCACATTGCGTATCATTGTAGTTCCGTACACACATTCGGTCTCCACTATGAATTCTTTTTCAGACGAAGCTTTGGGGACACTGCGAATAATTATGGTTCCCTCGAAGTATTTGGGCCCCACTGCGCTACCTTATGCTTCCGACGGTTCACTCGGACCGAAACATTCATTTATGGTTCGCACTAAGCACCCGGGCCCAATTTTACATCCTAATGGCTCTAGCAAAGCATTCAGACTCCGCCGCATATTTTGATGTTTCCGACGAGGAATCTAATCTCCACTGCGCATCCTTATGGTTCAGAATTAGCATATGGATTTCTGGGCATTCTCTCCCCACGGTGCATCCTTATTTTTATGAAGCTTTTGGATCCCACTACACATTGTTATTTTGACAAGACTGTTGGACACCACTGCGAATGCTTATGATTCCGAATCGCCACAAGGACTCCAATACGAATCATTGAGGTTCTGACGAAACTACGCTGAGCAGGGGTAACCTTATGGTTTCAAAATGAGTTTCGTATTCCAATATGCATAGTTGTGACTAAGTTTTTCTTATCCATTGTGCTTTTTTAGGGTTATTAGGTGCTCAATGCGCATCCTTATGCAAAAAAACGCTAAGCCTTAAGGTTCTGACGGTGCTAATCGCATGTTTTCCTTATTTTAAGATTATCTTTGTTACCGTTTATTGGGTTAGCTCGCGCCAGGTCCTGTGCTTTTTTTCAGTTACCATGTCCATTGCTGGTTATGCCTCGGGGGTTCGATGTCTCTCTCTCTCTCTCTCTCTCTCTCTCTCTCTCTCTCTCTCTCTCTCTCTCTCTTTGCTAGGTACAAGTAGGTAGGTGTGTTAAGTGTTAGATCACTCTTGACCGTGGACATTGGTACGTGGCGAGTTTCATAGGCTTCTTTTAAACACATTTAAGGGAAATTTTCGGACAGCTGGTTTGACCTGCGCGGCGCATTGTATTTCTGGGAACGGATACGTTTGATTCCATATAATTTGTTCTCATTGTGTTCTGAATAATGCAAATTCTACATTAGCTTACGCATTTTGCTTAATCCAAACTGTCTACCTCTGCAGCGTAGGTGGCAGGGTGTCTGCCTAACGTTCAAGAGGTTCCGAGTTCGAATCTCGGTTAGGGCGAGATATATGGGTAGGGGTTTTCCGGAATATGGAATAATCTCCGTATCTCCTCAAAGATATATGTAGGGTAATTCTAAAAGGGACCTGAACTCACTTGAGCATTATTGCTCCCACTTTCATTCATCGTCCGATACAACGGAATACGGTACTTAAAAAAACTGTTAGTGGGAGTGCATTAACTACGTTTATACTATGGTCGACAAGATGCCTTTAGGTATAATTTTGGTCATATGCCAATTTTGAACTTAATATTTTGTTAAATTTTTTAGAATTTATTTGGATTGTCAAAAGGTTTTACAAGATAAGACTTCACGAGAGGAGTGGTAACATGATGTGAACTTTCAAAAACATTTTTCGTTCTTAAAGTTTGTTTTTGTGACGGGGAATATTTTTTAAATTGTACTTTGAGTCGAGAACAGATTGCACGAGAAATAACGTGAGTATCAAGATTTTTTCCAGAATAGTCGGGTTTTTAAAGAGTGATAACATTTTTTTTCAAAGCATTCTAAAACATTATGCTTTTTCAAAATTTTAGTTTTTTAGACTTTTTTTTTCAAGACGAGAGTGGACTTCACGTGTCGAGAAGAGCAGAGCAGAGACGAGACAAGACATGTTGTGACATGATGTTGCGCGACCTTTCAAAAAATATCCCCCCCCCCCGGAGTCCATTTTGTTTAAGCGATGAAAAATATTTTAAAATGTTTATTTTCCCCCCATTTTTTTCGGGAAAAGGTAAGCTTTCTCAAAATATTCCGTTTTTCATTTTTTTCCCGAGACGAGGCGTGAAATGGCAAAAAGGAAAGACCTAACAGAATCTTTAAAAATAATTCTTACAAAAAAAAAGTTTACCTTTTTTTCCATGTCTTTCCGGAATGAGAGAGTATTTCCAACATTTGTATTTCCTCAAAAATATGTTTTGAGTCAAGACAAAAAATGACCACACTATATAACATTACAAAATTATATTTTTTCCCCAAGGAGAGATAAGCGAAGTTCTTTTAGGACTAAAGTTTTCTTCCAACAAATGCTTTTCAAAAAATATATATATATTTTTTTTTTGTCGGATGAAGCGAGTATTCAAATGCTTTTAATTTGTTTAAACTTCTTTTCTCTTTGTTTCTTTCTCTCTAGAGAAGAACAGATGTAGGCAATGTGATGTTTCAAGTTTTCCTTCAAGAGTGACAGGGTGTGGGTAAAATTGTGATACATCGTGTCTCCGATTGGGCCTGAATGCTCAATCCAAATCATAAGGATGTGCCTATATGCTCGGATGCTCAATATTAGCAGTGGGGACAAAAGATCAAAAGCATGGCCTCGTTCCTTTCAAAAATATTTTGTAAAAAAGGATTTATTTCTCTTTGAAAAAACCTCCAGTCATCTCTTAACAAAAAACCTCTGTAGTTGTGCCGCAGCATTCTACGGCCAATGTGAATTTTTGTTCTAAGGAACTATTTGTTCCCCATTGCGGATCCTTATGGTTCCGATGAAGCATTCGTCCCCAATGTGCATGCTTATTCCGACGAAGCATTGTTTTACATGAAAATTAATGAAAATAATCTTCTTTACTCTCCGAAAATATCAGGGCCAGAGGTTCAGCAGTGTCTTTTCCCTGCTGAAGTAAACATTTTCACTGACAACCAAAATCAATCAGAAATTCAACTTTATTTATCTTCTTGTGCCTCTATTTTAAATATGTATTATACTAATCTCTCACATAGATTGAAATTAGTAAAGAATCTATAAATCAATCCACAGAATGTAATGTAGTGAAGTTAACTAGAATTAGATGCCAAAAAAAAAAGTATGATGTAGAAACAATACACACTGCAATTTGCTTAGTAAATGCACATACCTCTTTATCTTTCTTGATGTTCATTACATAGCACTATCTGCTAAAGGAGATAAGGTGGCTAAAATCAGTCATTTATTGTCTTAAGTTGTCTATACATCATTGAGATTTATGCAATTTTAAAATATCTACACAGCAAATACTGACATCCTAACTGGGTTAGAGCCCGGGCTGAACACCAAATCCTGGTCCTTTAGGTTCTTCTGAGAGTGATGTTAAACCACCTTGAGGCTCTGATGCAAATCGTCCACTCCTGTAAAGATAAGAAGCTATGATACACTATTTACTAGTGCAAGATTCAAATATTGGAAAGCCTATCCATTTGAAGAGTTTAATGAAACACATAAATGGTACGACTGGGAAGACTTTTCACTGGTTTTACTTAATTTTAAATATTCTTTGAAATTTTAAAAGATTTTAGAAGTTGATCCAAATTTTAAATCAATTCAATTCTATTCTTTTTGTGTGTGCCGCGTGTTTCTACAAGGAATCTTCTCCTGTTTTTAGTGATTCAGTGAAATTCATGTTAGTACGACCAGTACTGCTAACTCCATTATTCAATCTTTCTGGACTTAGGCTGTGGCCAGTAGTTCTATCCTTCAATGTTTTGCCAAAAACTGCATCTGCCATCCATGCTTTGTACTTCCCTGAGGATACCAGATGCAATTTTTGGCAAAACTTTGAAGGACAAAACTACAGGACCACGGCCTACAAGTCCAGAAAGAATGAATACTGAGTTAAATTAACGAAAAGTTAGAAAAAGTATGTATTCTATCACAATCACATGTTACTATACATTTATTTCATACTGTTTTACCTATACTGAATATAGGACACACTGTGTTCTTAAAAATGATTTTAAAATAAACTATAATACTGTAGAATTTGTGTACTATTGTGTGTTTCAAATGGGAAGAGTTCTGGAGTTCAGCTAATCAGATGCCATATCACACTCAGTGTTGCCAGCTTGTTACCCCACTCTTTTTATATTTTCTCCCCCCCCCCTCTCTCTCTCTCTCTCGCACTCATACAACACGCAGGTCTGCTTGGTGCAGACGTAAGGGTAAGTAAATTATATTTTACAAACTTTTACAATGATGCAGTTGCCAAAATCAAAATTGGAAAAGCATTTTCGCAAGTTATGTATATTTTTAAATACTATAACTATAATTATAGTTAATGAATTACCCATTTTTCTATTCCAATGGAACTGCCAGTGGATCACCCATATTGGTGTCAATGTTACTTCCGTCAAGAGACAAGAGGCAGTGTCTTCATCGTCTGAGTCTTGCAAATTTATGATTATAGGTTCCAAAATCTCGTCACGTGCTACTTCTTTCTTAAAATCATCTTCTTGACGGTTTTCTGCATGCACTACACAGTTTTCCCAGTCCTGTTGTGTTACCTTGTCAATTTCTTTGTGAACAAGTTGTTCAACGTCCGTCAGTTTAAAAGTATTATTTCTGTTTGCAACTCCCCCTTTTATTTGAGCCCACACCAACTCAATTGGATTATATTGGCAGCGGTAAGGTGCGAGGCATATTACCTCGTGTCCCATTTCAATTGCAAGTTGATCCAGCTGATACACTTTTTCCGTGTTTTTAAACGGAAGTACTCTTTGCAATAACTTATTTTTAGTTTCTGATTCCGAAAATTCATCCCCCCTTTTTTGTAACCATTCAAAAATGTTGTTTTTTCTGCTGGCGGAATTTGGTATTTTATTTGCAATAACTGAATGATATGGTGCATTATCGATTATAATAATGCTTCCCTCTCCTAAATAATTTAAGAATCTGTTAAGAAACCATTTTTTATATGTATCAGCGTTTATCTCTTCGTGATAGTCTGAGGTACTTCTGGAGAGAAAAATCCATTTGCTTTCTGGCAGGAACCCTATCTTAGCAGATCCAGCATGACAAATGATGAGCCGACTGCCTTTTCCAACAGGTACCTTTACGCCAACCTTTTTTGAGGAGTCTTGCCAGATTGCCTTTTTAGTATGGTTTTTATTTACCTATGTCTCGTCTAAGTAAAAGATAAGTCTCACATCGCCAGAATTTTTACGCATTTTGCGTAAAATTTTTTATCTTGCCGCAACAATGTCACTCCTCTCCATTAAAAATTGACATCCATCATTTGTCTTTCTGTACCTGAAGCCTAATACCCTCAAAATTCTGAAAGTCGATGATTTTGACCCAGTCTATGAAATTTTGGTTCTAAGAGAGCAACTTATTTTCTGTATAGTTGGAAATTCACCTTGGTCATAAAACTTGAACACAGTTGTACGGACAACGTCCTTGTCAAAGTCACTTAAATTTGTAACCCTCTTCGGAGGACCAACAGGTTTCCTGGGCGACACAAACACCTGGGCACCACTGGGATCAAATTTTCTTGCCTCTCCACAAATGAGGGACACACTTGTTTTACCTACACTTCATGCTTAAGCAGTAAGCATTGAGCAGTAAGCAGTAAGCTTCAGCTTTGAGCATTTTTGAAATCATGCTGATTTCTATATTCCTCATTGCCCAATTTTTTGAAGAACGTGTACACCTTAAAAATAATACTTCGAGCCTAACTTCGCAATACCTGCCTTTTTGACTCGCCACTAAATTCACTGCAAGAAGCCACTGCACTATTTAACTCTTACTATACTGTTGTGTAAAGAACAACTGAAAGATATTGATCTGAACTCTCCAGAGTAAATAAACACTTCTTATCCAGCATTCATTCATAAACATAAGCACACAACATTCCACAGGCTACAGGAAATGAAGTGTTTGCTCTTTTTCGACATTTAACACCTTGACTTATTCACAGTAATTCATTTATCAGTCATGTCAGTAGTTTAAATTTCAGTTCTGAGTAATTAAAAGTATATGTACATACATACACACCAACCCATTTGAACACTCTAGAGTAAATAGAGATTACGAATCATTCATAAACAAAGATATAATGTAACCAGACGCGTTTTGCCAGGGCAGCAGGAAATTTATTGTTTCCTCTCACACAAACTGGCTTATTCAAAGTAATTCTTTTGTCACGTCATGTCAACCAATAATGCTATTCATTACAGTGCTTACGTCGCTATGTATTGTTATAATACAGGTAATAGTGCTTTATTTATTTGTATTAGAAAAACTATTTGAGCTAAAAATATGGGGTTTTCATGGTTATGTTATATACATTACTCTCTATATTCCACATAGATCAGTTATGGCAAAATCTGAATTTTTGTCTTAGCGTGAATAGTATTTCATACAGATTGAATAGGTTGGTGCTCCTCACACACCACATAGCAGGAATGCAAGATAACACCGCTGGACTCTGATTGGTTGCTCACCTAGCAGCGCTCAAGGACAAACACCTTCCCATTTGAAACACATAATAAGTAAAAACAATGCTCCCATAATGCAGTTTCCATTGAAATTTTCTTGTGTATGTTTCTATATTTGTTGAGTAACCTGTTATATAGATTAATACTATGATAAATCAAGCTACCAAAGACTGCTATGGTGTAACTAACAAGGCCTATTACAATAAAATATAATTATTGTGACCAACTTCACTTATCTATTTGAAAAATTATAAAACTCTTAGGACTAGTTTTGCAAATGAATCATTTGCAACTTTTGCCGAGTTATTTATTTCTATTATCATTACTGCTATTAGGTAACAGATTTCTTTTTTTATTACCTAACTCTGAAAGTAAAACTTACTGACAGAATCAATAGGGTATATTGTATGTATATTCTATTGTAATGTTTGTATTGATTCACTGTGAGTAGCTTCAATTTTTTATGAAATAATAAAGATCTATATAGAATAAAAAGAAGTATTTCAGAAAGTGGAGTGCCATTGTTACTAAAATTAGGCAAATCAGTCAACCTTGTATATACTTTTCTCTACTCACAAGTTTTTTGATGAAGACTAGTTTCTGGGAGCCTCTTCTCTATCGTCAGTTCTGTGGTTGACTGATGATGCATCCGGTGTCTGCATCTGGCTTGGCGTCGTGCTGCCATCTAATGGTGGCATGGTGGTGGTGATGGTGATGGTGTTCTTTGATATCAGATCTCTATTCACGAGCATACCAGTAGAAAAAATTCCAAAATTGATGAAAGGCTGGTTATCCAAAAGCAACGTTGCGGATGATTAAATAGAGGAATACATCAAATTAACCATCTTAAGTATTGAACAAAACAGCTTCACGTTCTCCAGCAAAATCTTCCAACAAACAGCAGGCTTGGCCATGGGTAACCCTCTTTCACCATTACTAGCTAATTTGTTCATGAGTAATTTGGAAACACACATTACTAAAGCCTTTCCACATATTTTCAAATGTTGGCATAGATATGTCGATGATGTGTTTGCTATAGTCCCTAGAAGACTAACCGAGGATGCTATAAAGTTGCTAAACCTACAAGAAAAATCCATAGTTTTCACCTTTGAAGTAGAGCAGGATGAATGGCTACCTTTTCTAGATTTGAAAATCATTACAACACCAACAGGATTACAATTTGGAATATACAGAAAAGCAACACATGTTGACAATTACATTAAATGTAACCCATTCAACCCAGTACAACATCAATATGCAGTATTCCATACTTTGCTTCACAGATTAATCAACATTCCGCTAACAAAAACAGAATATGA
This sequence comes from Mantis religiosa, assembly GCA_030765055.1. Classification (NCBI taxonomy): domain Eukaryota; kingdom Metazoa; phylum Arthropoda; class Insecta; order Mantodea; family Mantidae; genus Mantis; species Mantis religiosa. Next base: position 143,434,996 of record CM060949.1, read on the forward strand.
ACAGGAGTACACTCACATACACCAGGTTGCCGAATTGAACAACTACAACACAAATTTCATCAAAAAATTGATCTACAGACACAAAAGAAAAAAAAAACTTAAAGGACATTACTACATTAAAAAAACTAGAAAATCCAAACACCAGATATACCAAATTTACATTTCATCCAAAATACTTCAAAAAATTTGAAAAGTTATTTAAGAGCTTCAACATAAAATTAGCCCCTCAGAACAAACACAGCATCCACAACTTACTAAACCACCCTTTAAAAAATAGCACACCGAAAACTCAATTATCACGCATTTACCAAATGAGCTGCCAGGATTGTGACAAGATATACATTGGTGAGACCAAAAGGAATCTAGGAACAAGAATGAAAGAACACTTCCGAAATATTAAATTCAAACACATGGACAAGTCGGTCGTAGCACATCACTTTTGGTCTGAAAATAACAACATAAAACAAGAAATAGAACTGATCAAACAGGCAAAGAAACCTCTGGAACTACAAATTTGGGAAAACATATTTATTACAAAGAAACAGGACCTCTTGATGAATTTTGAGATTCCTGCCGTAGATGACGTCATCAAACTTACCCGGACATTAGATGGCAGCACGACATCAAGCCAGATGCAGACACCGGATGCATCATCAGTCAACCACAGAACTGACGATAGGGAAGAGGTTCTCAGAAACTAGTCTTCATCAAAAAACTTTTAAGTGGAGAAAAGTATATACAAGGTTGACTCATTTGCCTAATTTTAGTAATAAAGATCTATTTCTTGTACTGTAGTGGTTTTTGTCATCATTCATTTTAAAATCATATGTGCTTTCTAATACATATTAGTAATTCTAAGATATACAAAGAATAAGTAATATGCCTAGCTATTTGAAACCAGAATGAACATGAGCTGTTTCAGATTCATTGTTTTGATTATTATATTTTGCAGTTTACAAATTGTTTCCTGCATAAAAATCTACGCCATATATTTTAAATAAATATTTTTTGTTGCCGTTGCAACAAATCAGGATATTAGTACTGTCAGTGTTCCAGAATTTGGTCCTGCGGAAGTTAATTTACATGCCAATAAATCTATTAACATAGTCCCTGGAGCAATCCCTGTATATTTAACCCTTTAATTGGCAAATGATTTTGCTATTTATGCCGCTCTTGCTGTACATGCTAAACTGGTTCTCATAAGACTTTCTGCAGTGCCTCACCATAATCAATTTGAAAAGCCATGGTCGTTAAAGTGATATACAATGGGCTGGCCACCCATTCAAAGCTAAACATTGTGGGTTTGAATCTCGGCAACTGCAGTCAAATGTGCCTGTGGTAAAGGACAGGGAGGGCCCAAGTAAAATAATCGGTGTGATGGAATGTCTGGATGTTGACAGGGTATCATTTGACTGCAGTTGCTTGGATTTTGCCTTTTTTATACTAAAAAAAAAACACTACAATGTAATTGTAAAAATAATATAGTATTTAGAATTGAAAAGACTCAAAATTTTGCTAGTATAATCGACAAAGGCCAGTACAATACTATAATAACAAAAAAACAGCACTAAAATATTTTTAAATTGAATACAGCGTAAAGTTGCCCTAGGGCGACACTGCCAATTAAAGGGTTAAAAACCATCAATTTGAGCCAGGTTTGAACCTGCAACTCTGGATTCATAGACCAACATCAAAATGACTTGCTCAATATGTAATTCCAAATATTATTAGAATAAACAAATACAGGCTTTCTATTTTATTAAAAATTACTGCTTTGTTGATATATCTGAAACAGAGGTTAATTTGACTTAATTTATCAGCCAATTTTTCTATGCCTATTCCATTTTCAGGGCTTGTTTATTGCACAGGCCCTGAATGTTCTAGGAAAGCCTATGGAAAGCAAGAGCAGTTGTTGGCTGGATTCATTATTAAATCTGTCCATTTCTCTTAGCTGCAAGTAAGAATTTTTACATGTACCATTTAGGGGCTGTCATCTTATTTGTATTTACTGCTTCACTCATTGGTGGTCTGTTTTCTTTTGTCTAGGATTAGCTTATCAAGCATTCCAGATGTTTATAATTTATATGTAATAAATATTATAAAGAGTTAAAACCCTGACATTCATTTATATACACCCTGTATATGAGCACCCCTAGTGGCTTAACGGTAAAAAATATGAATCAATTGGAGAATTTAATGTCATGCTGGCATGATGTCTCAATGGTTAAGAGCAACCGGATGGAGATCTGTGGTTCAAATCCTGGCTATGGCAATGAATTTTTCAGTCTGATTCTATCTACATGAATATGTTCTGAGGACTAAGTCTTGTTCCCATAGTTGCTTATGCCCACCTGATCTTGGTGCTGTTAATAATTTTGGTTGAGGACTCTAAAGGAAATTCCAAAGGCTGTTTGAATGAAGTAAATCAAAATTCATGAGGTGATCTTTGTGCTTCAGTACATGCATGTTTTCCATGCATTTACTTCCGTTGGGAAACTGGTAGCTTTCAATAATTTGATGCTTGGTGTAATTTCATGATGGCAGACCAAAACTTAGCTTCCTCAGATTTTTTAATTTATAGTGTTTTATAACACTGATTTGTTCTTTCAATTTTGTATTTAGGTAATGCACATTTGATTGCAATCAGAGCAATTAATTTTATAAGTGATGTCATGTCATGTGGCGAATCCTACTTATTTATTCAAAGCAATTTTTGTATGGTTTGTTTTTTGGAACCAGTTATTTTTCATATCTCAAAAATCTTGCTGAATTTATGACTCCACCTGTATTGCTGTCATTCCTTTTTGTTGGCTCACTTTTGTGGTGTCCATTATTTATCTCTTTTTATTTCACTGTCTATCTAAAGATTCTTTTTTAATAACCATTATTAGCTGCAGCTATGAGGATGTGTTTAAGTTCTTTTCTGTATTTCTTAGGTTTTCTGGTGATGTTCATTAGTCTATAAGGCAAATTATTAAATGCTGCATTTTTATGACCTTTGGGATTGCAACTAATGCTTTTTATAAAGTTGTCAGTGTTGGTGGGTTTGCTGCAGATGCTGAAAGTTAGGTGTTGATCTTATGAAACCATATGTATTGGTGTTGTAGGTTCAAAAGCTTCAAGAATCTTGTAAAAACTTCTCTGAACAATGTATTGAAACCTACTGCAACTTGAAATTCTAGTTGGCTGATGAAATTGTCAGCCAAAAGAGGGCAGAGTAGCTGTCAATGATCTTAAAGTTTGTTTAAAGAAATTGTCAGATGTATTACCATCTTCAAACCACTTTTGGAAGTTCATTGCTGAATAGAAGCCACTTCAGATTCGCCAGCCAAGAATGAACACTACCAAGAATTAGTTGGATATATGCTGATAATGTGTACAGGCCTTAGTTCTCCAAATATGTTCAGGTATGACTTGTATAGGTAGAGTTAAATTGAAAAATTCAATGGCATAGCTGGGATTTGAACCACGGATCTCCCAGATTCCGTCCGGTTGCTCTTAATCATTGAGCTACCACGGCCAACATGCCAGCATGATATTAAATTCTCCAAATTAAATTAATGTCATGCTGGCATGTTGGCCATTGTGACTCAACGGTTAGAAGCACCAGATGGAGTTCGGGAGATTTGCCCGGCAATGACATTAATTTTTCAATCAAACTCTAGCTATCCAAATCTTCGCCTACATATGGCTAGTGTGGAAGAAAAATTAATTTCCACCAATTTACCTAATGTTCAGGTACTCTTTTTAGTTAGTGATGTTTAGTGTTACTAACATAAACTCATCTTCATAAATTATCAATACATCACTATTTCTAATACTTCTACCAAATTGCAGCATCTCTGATGTAAATTTAATATGGCTCCATTTATACATCATGCTGTAACATTAGTTTTATATAAGTAATCTATATATATAAATGAATTAACGTTTATTAGTCTCACTCAAGAATGGCTGAGCCAATTTGCCCAATTTTGGTTTTGAAATATTTCTATAAGCCCAAGGAAGGTTTAAAAGGTGAGAAAAAAAATCTGAAGTGACAATGAACTGGGTTATTAACTAAGTATAAAAGTACACACAAAAACTTTTATGGAACACCTACACCTTTTATTTTCAACAAACAAAAGCATTACTAAGTAGAAAGATATTCCACTTCTTGCCAAAGCTATGAGGGGCATTTGGAAATGATTTACAATTACATTGCTTCGAACATACCATTCAATCTATGACCATGTCTTCTGGTAGGACGATAACCTGATACTAGTACATCACACAGACGCTAGATGGCACTTGTGAACACAGTGTATAGTGAAGGGCAGCACTTGTTTGCTATCAAGTAAAAAAATCCATGAGACAAGATGGAAGGCAACTATCACGGACAAAGGGGGGTTGCATGGTTTTTGTGGAAGGAAGGAGATATTCACAAATGTTTTAATGCAGTTTGTGGTCAAGAAGCTCCTGCACAGTGCACAGAAGATTGGCCCAAGAAACTTCATTCTGCTCCATCTGCAGGTAAGCAAATGATCTCCATCTTTTGGGACAATTGTGGCATACTGCTAATGGATTGGCCTCCACAAGCTATGACTGTCAACAGCAGGGTGTACTGTGACTTCCTTACATGACTTAGACGCAGGATTCAGAAATGGCGAAAGGTAGTGGTCCAAAGGAATGCTCCTCCAGTGCAACAATTTGTGGATGCACACTAGCAATATGACTGCAAAGTTGGCATCACTGGGGTTCTTTGTTGTTCCATACCCACCATATTCATGGATCCCGCTCCATTTGATTATGTTCTATTCAACAGCATGAAGAACATGCTGCTAGGGAAAAAGTTTGGCAACAATGAACAATTCAGGTAGCTGTCCATGAGTGAGTGCATAGTATCCGCAAACAATGGTTCTGTGACGCAATAATTAAGTTGCCAGGAAGGTGGTAGTGATGAATTGATGTCAATGGAGAGTACATTGAGAGACACCATGTACACTGATTCATGTTCATTAATAAATACGGTACAGAAAACTGTTATTGCAAATCATTTCCAAATGCCCCTCGTATTTCTCTTACCATATTTTATTAAATAACGTTTATCGTTTGTTATCAAGACTGAAATTTTTTATGTAGCATGATGATACACCTTTCCAAGATTAGACACAAAATTAATTTCTGAACTTACTATAACAGTATATTTGACCGCAGACAATTGTTAAATATTGGTGAATCCTTGGATACCTTCTTTACATTTGTTTTGTGAATTTGTGAATATGAATTGAATTGACACAAAATTAACTGAATTCCTTTGTGACTTTGTGAAGTTCGTGGAGAACAAGACCTGACTTAGGTTGTAGAAGTCAATCAAAGATGCAACGAGCTGTCATATGCTGACCGCACTGATGAGCAGCGAGATGCCGCTAATGCTAATAGTCATGTTGGTATGTCAGAATTGCATTCTAAAGTGTCTGTTTCTTCCAGGGGAGTTGTTTTCGTACAAATCAGTTGACACAGTTATAAACCAGGATGACGTAGCAAACTATCCCACAGAGTTTTTTAAAATCATAAATTTATTAGAAATACCTGGACTCCCACCTCACAATTTAAAATTAAAAATAGGATCAGTTGTGATTATGCTGTGTAACATTAACCAACCATGACTGTGCAATGGAATGAGACTAACTGTGAAAAAGCTAATGAATAACATCGAGGCAACAATGATCAAGGGAAAGTACAAAGGAGAGGATATTGATCCTGCATATTCCGATGATTCCAACGATTTTCCTTTCAATTTTAAGCGCCTTCTTCTTTTCTTAAATGGAAGAGGATGGTGTGCTTCCCTTTTTGGACATCAAGATAAAAAAAAATGAACAACAAACTCACTTTTGGTATTTACAGGAAACCGACACACACAGATAATTAAATTAAGAACAACAGTTTCAACCCAAAACAATACCAACATGCCATTTTCAACAGTTTAATATTTTGGATGATCAACTTTTCACTAAACAGAGAAGATTATCAAGAAGAATACCTACATATAAAAAAAGTAGCTATGTCCAACGGTTTCAAAACAAATTTAGTAGACAAAACAGTTAACAGACTCAACAAAGCTAAGAAAATAAAAGAAACCACCACCCTAGAACCTACAGGAGAAAAAGAGAAAAACATTTTTAAAAAATTCACCTTCCATACATCAACCTATAGTAAATTCCAAAAAATCTTCTCAAAACACAACATAATTCTTGCACCTCAAAATAGGTTTAATATCAGAAATTTGTTAGAAGGCCCTCCCAAAAATTCAATTACTACCAAAGAAAAACCAGGAATCTATGAGATCAAATGTGAAACTTGCCCTAAAATTTATATAGGAAAAACAGAAAGAAATATTAACATCAGAACTAAAGAACATATAAGAAACATTAAAAATGGTGAAACAGAAAAATCAGCAGTGGCTTTTCATTTTTTGAATACTAGACATGATATCAACTTGGAAACATCTCTAATAAAATACGTTAATCACCCCATAGACCTTTCTGAATGGGAAAAAATTTTCATTAACAAAAATCGTCATAGAGTCATGAATTTTGAAACTCCACCACCGGACATCTTTGACAAGTACATCACGCCATCTATCGACGATACGGAGAAAGAGGAAACCCTACAATTTGCACTAGTCGAGTACCAGTTGATGATAAGAACAAAAGCTCTTGAAACATGTCCTGTAAATAAACAGTGTAAGTGAAGCAATGTGTCAATATATTCTCGATTCACTTTTATACATTTTGTGTTCACATGTCAGAAAACCATCATATTTATATATTTATGTACTACAAAAGACAAATAATATATACGTAAAATATGAAGCTATTAACAGTGAAGCAAACAAATATATACAAATATAACAATTTTTAACTTAAAACTTCACTTATCCTAAAAGAAATGATGTTACTTTTCTTATAACTTGAGCAGGATCGCGATTTTGCAAAACTTCTTCCACATCAGCTTGTGATCCTAGCTAATGATGTGGAAGAAGTTTCACAAAATCAGCACCTGTTCAATTTATAAGAAAAATGACATCATTTCTTTTAAGATAAGTGAAGTTTTAAGTTACAAATTGTTATATTTGTATACAAATAATATTGTTTATCAGAAAGCTTTAAATTGATTAACTTCATTTATTTAAACTTCACCCCCAATTGCAGAATAAATAATTAACTAATCTGAATTTGTTTTATTTATAAAGATAAGTTCAGACAACTTTTATTGGCGGTATAAAGTTTGCCTGGTGAGCTAGTGATAAAATAAATATCAAATTTGCTAAAACTAGTATTGTTTTGCTAAGAAGAAACTGTAAACCATATACATGGTTAAACCTGCTGAATCCTCCAAAAATTACACAAACTATTTGAATTAAATTTAAAGGGAGTCGATTAATGACACTAAACAACACTTACTTTTAAATTTTTCTGGAAAGTAAGTGTTGTTTAGTGTCATTAATCGACTCCCTTTAAATTTAATTTATTATAACAACACTGTTTTCAAAATTTCCAAGAAGGGAATTGAAACTATTTGAAATCAGTTTTTAACAGTCTGTTACTTACATTTTTATGGTTTGAGGGACTAATTTTGGAAGCTGTTGCTTCCATTTTCAACCTCAAAGGTTGAAAAATGTTATAAAGGTGTTTTACTGTATCTGCTGTTCTATAATACTGAATTTGTTTGTATGCATAGTAATAATAACCACAATTTTCAACTAATAAAAATGCTGTAACACAGGTATAGGCCTTATTCATTTTAAGAAGGCGCTAACCAACCAGCTGAAAGACAAGCTCTCGCTCAGCGTAAACACCAGAAGAATTGCAATTCCTTTCTTGAAAGTGTTGAAAACACTGTTATGATAAATTAAATTTAAAGGGAGTCGATTAATGATACTAAACAACACTTACTTTTAAATTTTTTTCCGGAACATGTTTCAGAGACTTTGCCTCTATCCTCAGCCGGCCATCGACTGGTTCTCATTGGTGTAGTTGACGATATTTTGTCATAGGTCTCCTTTGGTGGCAGTTCAAGGAACTTGCTGAACAAATCTTTCTGGGGGATGTTGAAATTGAATACTTTGTTCCTATTGTTTGAAATGAAGATTTGTTCCCATGTGGATAGTTCTTGTTTTCCTGATGTATGTTTTAGTAGTTACATAGATTTGTTCCCATGTGGAAAGTTCTTGTTGTCCTGATGTATGGGAACAAATCTTCATTTCAAAAAAAAAGGAACAAAGTATTCAAATTCGACATCACCCAGAAAGATTGTTCAGCAAGTTCCTTGAACTGCCACCAGAGGAGATCTATGACAAAATATCGTCAACTACACCAATGAGAACCAGTCGATGGCCGGCTGAGGATAGAGGCAAAGTCTCTGAAACATGTTCCGGAAAAAAATTTAAAAATAAGTGTTGTTTAGTGTCATTAATCGACTCCCTTTAAAATTTAATTAACCAGAAGAATTACCAAAAAATAATGGCATTGCTCTGGAACTGTATTTCTCCCTGCCTCCAAAGTTTCTAGAACTCCCTAGAAGAGTCCAATGACTAAATAAGCAAGTGTGCTCATAGTGAATTATTGAGACAGTGAGTACATTTTTTATGTACACAAAAGTGCTGTCTGTGAGACTGTTTGTGATAACGGTTGTGACGTACAATGAATGCTACTATTGCAAGAGATAAGAGAAGTGAAGCAGATGTGTTAAAAAATGCGACTCATCTAAAATTTAATAAGAGAAGTCTTGTTTGACTCCGCATTGAACTGAAGTGGAAGGAAGAAGAGGCTGCTTCATGTGTATTTCACTATGCCAAATAATCATGAAGAAAAGCGACTGACAAGGAATATTGAACTAGACCACATTAGTGAAATGACAAAGAGAAAAACGAAGCGACAGTGAAAAATGGACAGTCACAATACACTGTCAGTTTGGAAGCTGCTGATTACAGAGGACATATATGCCAAATTGAGGAGAACCTACTTGGAATCACACAGTATGTCTCTAGGAAAACTATTAAGTAAGTGTTACTTTCATTTCTTCTCATATTTAATTGGCTAAGAGCCTTTGGAGTCATTCACTTGGTTTATATTTAAATCTGCCAAAAGTTCTCTATATTGTAAATCATGAAATAACTCATATAGAATAAGAGGAGTAGCTAATTAATGGTTTAGATCCTACCCTTAAAAAAGAAAGAGGGGTGGGGAATTGGATAAACTTTCCTTTACATCCCGCAAACATTTTTTCTAAATCTAACATCGGCTAAACAAGTGCTGATGAAACCTGTTGATGTTACCTTGAAAAGCAATGCAGGTAACTTTGAGTGTTGTAGACTAAGTTTGCTAGGAATGGATATTATATTGGGAGTGTAATGCCACCCTTCACTCCTTAGGAAACAGGATTGGAAATACAAGATATTTTCATTTAAGCCAGGACATAAACAGTTGTGGGAGTTTTTGGCAAAGGATACAAGTTTGAGAACTAAAGATTACCAGTTGTCCAAGTACTCCTAGTTACAATTAGCTATGCCCACACATGCTCATATGAAAAAACAGTTATCTATTGTTGCACTGGAAACACAAACATAAGCACCAGAACAATCTGATTGGTTCAGCTATTGTTGAGAAGTGTGGTTATTGTCAACAGACAATAAATATGTGAACAGGAGCAAAATAGGTGATGCTGGTTATATTGATGAGATTAAATGAAAAATTGGAAGGAGAAAGTGCAGATGACAGTATGTCCCAATAATTACTGAAGAGATGGTGCCATCCTCTTTCCTTTAATTGAGCATGTCGAGTTTACTAGAACAATGTACACCCACTGCTGGGATGAATAGAAGTGTTTAATGGTTTGGGGAATTTGCAGCCCATTTTATTGATATCCTGCCATTTTGTGGAACCAAGAACAAATGTTCACACTAAAAACATGGAGTTATGCTGGTGATCTCTACAGCATCACTCATCAAGGGGTGGTATCTGACACAATCAATGGATGTAAATTCCGAAGAATATCTGTGGCAGCAAGACTGCAAAAACAGAAAGGTCAATGCAAGAGCCAATGGAGGACATACGGGACATTTGCCCTGTGGTTTAATCATGAAGTTAGCCTAGTTTAGATAGCAGTTATACTTTAGATTAATGAGAATGATCGAGGACATACAGAGTTTTATCCTGTGGTTTAGTTAAAATGTTAGTTTAGTTCAGATTCTAGTGTATACTTTAGATCAGTGAAAAGTTCTGCCAATTCATTTACTTACTAGTGTATCAACTTTTAGAATGGCAACAAAGAGCAGAGCGATTGTGGGAGCAACTTGTCTGCTACTAGCATCAATGCTTGCGCAGTTATTTTATTTGTTCTACTTCAAATGAATTTATATAGTTTTGAAAGTTTAGTATTTAAAGTAATTTTGTTTCAATGATGTTTGTGACTTCTTAAAGGACGCAATATTGCAACTTAACCAATATTATATCTATCTTTCAATAACCTGACAGCTGAATTTTAATTTAAATTAAATTTCATGGCTGTTAAAATGTTATTTTCATATTAAACACCAAATATACTTTAAAGTAGTTTTAATATTTACCAAAATAATTTTTATAAAAACAGTTACAGTAAATTAAGTATAACTTCAACGTTGCAAAAACTGTGTGCAAACATTTTTAGTCCCTGCACAAATCAAAAAACTAGTACTAATATGAACAGAAATTCAATAATTAAATAGATATTACAAAATTCTTAAGAGTATGGATTGAGGCTGACCTGTCAGGTTACACTCCTACAAATGTTTTGATCTGAAGATTGAGTACACTACATTGTGCACTACGTGTCTTCTACTGAAGTTTTAAGCACTGCCTATTTTGGATGTGCATTCTGCAATTATAGCCTTTTTATGTTAGTAATAGTGAATTTAGTAACACTCATAGATCAGCTACAATGACTGTTTTGTTCTACTTTATTGTCCTTTACCCAAAATGTCAATTAGCAGTCAGTCAATAGACCAGTTCAGTCTATATAGGCACTACACAATATAGTGTCAACATCTGGCTCACAGAACACAAGAGATGTTGCTGTCTAGGCCACCCCGAGAAGTCCGCAGTTGCTGAACATGCACTTTGGGCAGAAGGGGAACACATAATCACATACCAGGAAGCATCAGTCCTTTCATCTATCCCATACTATCACGCCAGACTACAACGGGAAGCCATAGAGATTTACAAACAGCCCTACAATTTTAACAGGAAGGAGGAAGCTTTAAAATTAAACAAAAATTGGCATCCGATCCTTGAGCAGATCAAACACTACAATATTCACAGAATACATGCGATCCAATCAAGTTCCGACTACACTGGAGCAGCTAGTCCCCGTCTACCACCAATCCGTACCATGCAGCGCCACCAGCCGAGCCAACCACTAGACGGCAGACCAAGTATAAATACGGCCGCATCGCCAGCTAGTGAGTCAGTTGTGACTGAAACCACCCAGAAGACTCAGACCACACCACCACTGATGATGTTCACCGCAGACGTGAACGAAACGTATGGATGTTCCAACTCCATCAGACCACGGCTCCTGAGCCTGGAAAATTCTTCTATCTTCAAATTAGACTCCGGCCATGAAAGCTTATGATTATTCATTCATTTCATTTGTTTTCCTCATTCATGCTTTAAAATTTCTCTGCCCTTTAGAGTGAAACTGCAGAGCTTTAATGGTGACCAGAGCTCACCTGCCACTGAATTATGTTGTTTTCAAATGTTAGGCTTTGGCAATGAAGCCATTAGCTCTCTTGCTCTCCAATTCTCTCTTTTGCTACTTAAAACCTAACACTGAATTAAGATCCTGTTATTTTAATTTGAAAGAGCAAACATGTTATAAATGAATAACCATTTTAAATACCCAAGATTTGTTATCATAATTTGTTGTTATATCACAACTACTACCAATTCCACCACTAAAAAATGCAAGTTTCCAGTTAAACATCATCCAGTGGATACCAGTGTTGAATTTTAATTGCAGCTATACTCTTTCTGATGTAAAGTTATACTCAACAGATAGTGTCAAGTTGCCCGAGCTATGGTTACATTATCAATACAGAGCAGATGACAATATTTTGAAAACTCCTCTCCGAGCTTTTGATACACAATATAAACGTTGGCAGCAGAATAAGGGAGATGATCATACTCTTTTTCCTGAATGTAAAATACACATGTCATTAGACACTGCAATGCTGGGCATTTTTTTGGAACATGCTTTGATGAAAAAGCAACACTGCATGAAGAACTACTGTCCAGCAATGCAAAGAAAGTCCCTGAAAGGAATGTACTCCCTTACACAGTGGGAGAAGGATAGCGAATGCGTGTGACAGGGAACACATGCTACACAGGGAGCAGAAACGTTAAAAAAACATGCACCCTATTCACTCTGTACACTAAAACCGAGAAGATTCATTCACAAAAGTAGAAGCCATCAGAATGTTTTTGAATGGTCTGTAACTGTACAGACATGGGGTGTAATAAACCTGTCCAGGAAGGGTGTGGGAACCTTCTGCAATCCCCCTGCGTCTCAGGCACCGTAGACTTTCTATCCTGTGGAGGACAGTACCTCTCTTTGGCATTTCCACAGTAAAATACTATTGTTCTCATAAATATAAAATAAATACAATATCAATAAGAAAAGCATTCAATGATAAGAAAATATAAGAACAACAAATCTACTGTACATTAATGTACTACAAAATGTACATGTTTAGTACCTGGGATCTTCAAGGTTGAAAATGGAAGCAACAGTTCCCAAAACTAGTCCCTCAAAAATTAAGAAGTTAAGTGATATAGCATGAAAAAGCTGACTACAATAGCTCATGAATAATTTGAACGTCACTGTTACTAAATTTCTGCAAGTATCATGTAAATCTAAGGATATTGGTACTCACCTAGGTCCAGCCTTAGGAACACGATCGTGCTTTAAATCCTCTAGAATCTCCTCTGTATCTTTGACTGTCAAGTCCTCCTAGAAGAGAAAGCATTACATGATTAACTAGACTGGATGGAGATAACAGGCTTTGAAACATACCCAGTTAAGTTCTGGTTTACAAAGTGAAGTAAGAGTAATAAACCTCTCAATTTGTGCATATAAATGTGAAAGAATCTGAAAATACTTTATGCTACATTACAGAAGACAGCGTATATAAGATGGAGTTTAAAAAGGGGCGATAAGTATTTATCTAAAAGCAGATGATTCTTGAAAAAAAAAGTGATGTATTGCATTTACATTCTTACAAAGCCCTGTTCTATTCGTCTCTTGTTAACACAAATAAGCCTCACTACTCTAACACATTTCATTTTAAGTATAAGAAGAACACATTAAGGAAAAGTGATAGTAAAATCTTTTCAAAGCCAGTCACTGTGAATTGGCTTTGAAATTAAATTTTCTTGGTGAAAAGAAAAAAGAAAAAAAATAGAGATGAGGACAGTATAGCACCTGAAAATTCAAACTAATGGAAAACAGATTTAACTGTATTGGAACACCACAGTGAAGCGAACACATCAGCTTCACTTACGTACCTATTTTGAGGACATGTTTCGCAAACCATCGTTTGCATCGTCGGCTCTTATGCGACTAAAGCTTGATCCAGTGGTGTGGGTAATTCTGGAGTTGCTGCAGCCATCTGTTGATTTAGTGATGAACTTAAATGTGGGATTCTCTTCTGGCAGGATTTCGAAGTTCATTAGTTGGTTTTATATTCTCTCCCATATGAGGAGTTCTCTATGATTTTGTACGTATTTTAGTAATTCGGTGCTATCTTCAATTTCATGATTTTCAGACCAGAAATGAGCTGCTATTGCGGACTTATCAATATTTTTGTATCTTAAGTGCCTGAAGTGTTCTTTCTTTCTTTCTTTCTAGTGCCTATGTTTCTTTTTGTCCTCCCTATGTAAATTTTTTCACAGTCTTTACACTTAATCTTGTAAATGCCTCACTTTTCTTCTGGTTTTATCTTATCAGTATTATTACTGTTAAGTAGGTTTTTAATGTTGTAATTGTTTTTTGGTGCCAATGTTATATTATATTTCTTGAATATTTTTGGAACTTTTTTGTGGCCCAAGGGTGGTAAGTAAATTTAGCAAATCTAATTTCTTGTTTTATTGGTGTGAGAGCTGTGATCTGTTTTAATCTCTTTTGAAGTTTGAATGATTTTAGTTTTTTTTATCTAAAAGGTTTTTTCCATATCCATTTTTAATTGCAGTTTTTAAGATTTGATGGTATTCTGTTTGATATTCTTGCTGGCTGAGGGGTAGATTTACTAATCTGTGTGTGAGACTGTTGATGGTGGCATGTTTGTGTGGAACTGGGTTGAAACTATTTGCTTTGATGTAATTATCTGTATGTGTTGCTTTTCTATGAATACCAAATTCCAGTTTTTCATTTCTTTTTTTGTGATTTTAAGGTCCAAAAAAGTTAGAGTACAGTCCTCTTCAGTTTCTACTGTGAATTGTATGCTGGGTTCTTGAAGGTTGAGTAGTTTCAAAGCATCATCTATTTGTTTGTAGTGCACTATTGCAAAGATGTCGTCTACGTATCTGTAGCATGTTTTAAAAATATGAGGGAAGGCTTTAGTTATGTGTATCGAAAAAGCTCATGTATAGATTGGCCAAAAATGGTGAAAGCGGACTACCCATAGCTATTCCTGAAATTTGTTTATAATACTTTCCATCGAAAACAAAATAATTTTGATATATACATACTTCAGTCATTGCCAAATATTCTTCTATTGTATTGGCATCTATTTTAATAGAAGTTAGCCATTTCTTAAGTTGAATCAATAGTTTGTCTATTGGAATGCTAGGGAAGAGGGAGCGGACATGTCCTCAAAATAGGTACGCAAGTGAAGCCGATGTGTAATAAATATGACTCATCAATAATTAATAATGGAAAAGAATTTGTTGCAAATGGTTAATGGTCTCCCCAAGAACTTTATTTGATATAAATTGTCTAATAAATACATAAAATATGAAGCTATTAACAGTGAAGCAACAAATATATACAAATATAATAATTTGTAACATAAAGCTTCACTTATAAGAAAATGATGAAAGTTTTCTTATTAATTGATGAGACAAAAGAAAACTTTGTTACGAATTATTATATTTGTATATGAATTGTCTGCTTTGAAAAGATCTACACATCTTGTGAATTAAGAAATTGTCTATCTCTTATGGTTCACCAGTTATGCAGAAGTTGTTAAGAATAAAGAGAACTGACTACAATCATTGGAGTTTGGTACGTTGATTCTCCACATATTGACAAGTATTTTTATGTACAATTAATCATTTATAACAGCAAACATTCTCTCATCCAGCCTACAGTCCAAATGTGAGTTCATTTGATTGTGATCTTTTCCTCAGATTGAAAAATTTACTTCAGGATATACCTACACTTCTCAACATAATTTGACCTTAATACAACTACAATCTGGCATTTTGAAATGTTGAACTTTAAAGAATAATTAAATAGCATCCAACAGTAACCAGAATCTTGGGAAGAAATCAGTAAATTCCAAAGCAAATGTTTTGTATTATATTAGCAAAAATGTATGAGGGCAGTTTGACCAATATTAAATTTTAATTCAATGTTAAAACTGATTTAACACTGAAGTTAATGAAAATTCCATTTCATTGAACAATGCTAGCATTCATTCATTCATTCATTTTATTGCATCTGTTTGATCATGAATACATAATATGGAATTGTCATTTTACATATGATAGTGTAATAGTAATTAATCTACTTATAAATAAACTAGGTTTATATTATAATATACAATTCAACTTGATGTTAACAATGATATACTATCTTTCAAGGAAGTAAATGTACACTTTCCGCAGGTCAGTATCACTCAGGTATTCCGTGACAAGGTGGTATGAAAACTAAATCGGCCATGCTCATAGATGTACAGTGTCGTAGTTGCCATTTTAACCTGTTACTCACTTCGAAGATTTCTAAGGTTATATTAACCCAGTATAACAAAAGATTGAGTAGATAGAGTCAACAAGAAAACTTCAATGCCACTGTCGGGATTTGAACCACGGATCTCCCGCTTTCCGTCCAGTCGCTCTTAACCTTTCAGCTACCATGGCCAACGTGCCGTCCTGCCATTAAATTCTCCATTTGACTCCTATATTTCCCTGGTAGACCACTAGGGGCTCTCACATCCGAGATACACCATTCGTGGCGACTTACTATTGTAAGCCCGCCTCGGTAGCGTAGATGGTAGCATGTCTGCCTCACGTTCAAGAGGTCCCGAGTTCGAATCTCGGTCAGGGTGAGTTACCTGGATAAGGCTTTTTCCGGGGTTTTCCCTTATCTTGGAAGACGAATGTCGGGTAACTCTAAGTTCCATGCACCCCGGGCTCATATGAGCATCATTTCACCCATTCCATTCATCGTCCTATATGACTTAGCCTTGGAGGACGTAAATTACAAAAAACTATCGTAAGTACTTAAGTCCAAGGCTCCATCATTTAACTCTTATTATTTTAGTTAATTGATGGAAATTAATCATTTCTCCATACTAGCCGTATATAAGCTAAGGTTTTTGATAGGTTGAGTTAACATGAAAAATTCAATGCCATGGCTGGGATTTGAACCACGGATCTCCTGGTTTCCGTCCAGTAGCTCTTAACCTTTGAGCTACCATGATGTTTGCGGTTCGAACCCTCAACATGTAATACTTAATTCCGCCTTGTATTTCTTGCGCATGTGCAAAATATTGCTGGAAGTAATGCACTGCATTTGTATCTTTCACTAAGACTTCATCATAGTGAAACAGCATACCACGTCCAAGAGGTTGTGTGGAGTTGATTGCAGCTCAAAAGGGTGAAATTATAGGCCGTGCTTCTTATGGTGAAAACGCTTCACAAATTGCGAGAGAACTGAGTTGTAACCGAAGAACAGTGAAGCAGTGTCTGGACAGGTATCATGAGGGAGAAGTTGAATGGGCCAAATCATGCAGGTGTTCAGGTAGGCCTCATGCAACAACGCTTGCTCAAGATGAAGCCCTGGTAGCAGATGTGAGGAACCAGCCTTTAAGACACAGGTCCGTCTTTCTAGATAAAGCAGTTGAGTATGGTTGCTCATATGAAACCATACGCCAACGATTAAAGGATGCCGGTATCGCATCACATCGTCCTGCCACTATGCTCTTTCTTACAGAGGCACACAAAGCAAAATGATTACAATGGGCACAGCGCAACTGTGACCTTCCTCAGACTTATTGGGACCTGGTAATCTGGAGTGATGAGAAGGTATTTCGATCCGACCAGCAAGGGACCCTATGTCTGTATAGACCACGAGAAACTAGATACGAACCTCAACACATCGTTCGAGCAGCATATTCGGGAAGAATTTCAGCACAGTTCTGGGTCTACATGACAGCATCAGGTCCAGGGGAGTTAATTCATGTATGGCCAATTTAGTTTTCATACCATCTAGTCACGGAACGCCTGAGTGATACTGACCCGCGGAAAGTGTACATTTACTTTCTTGAAAGATAGTACCCCTGAGTTAAGGCATTTAACATATATTACAAGTCAGAAAATGGCTGGAGCAAACCAAGCTATTTATGGAAGTTTGCTGTATATGGCATTTAAGAATATTATTTCTAATGGAAGTATGGATGCACATCATAATAAATTTGAAAATCTGCAAAAAGGAGGAACTTTTAAAGTAATACAGACTTTGCAAAGTAATCATAAGAATAATTTTACAGCAAATGTCTTATTAGAGGAAAACATTTGAATTTATATTATTAGCCTCTCTTATTAAATCACAGAATGTTAGAAATTCAAAGTTTATGGATTTATTCAAAAGGTTGCTTTAAATAGCAAACATTATTCTTTCTGGGGTCTGTTTGAACATTATTCAGTAATGTTCAATTACTGGCTTAAACAATTCAGGCTTCAACTATTGTAAATGCTCTTTGCAGCCAACTATTTTGGTATGAGTTTAAATGGACATAAAATCACCACAGTTACTTATTTGAGCTGGGGGAAAATGCATTTCAATTAAAATACTCATACATTTTCTTTTAGGGTCCATTATTGTCCTTTCTTTACAACAGCTGATTCATATACGATAATACTTCTACGCTTAGTAAGGAGTTCTATAATTAATGATTTTCAAATGGTGAACCATTAATTCCTCTACATGTAGATTTTTCATTTGACATGATTCTATCCTCAGTCAATCAAACCACATGGCACATGACATGAACCCATTTATTACTGACATAGAGAGTGCTGGGATGTGTAGACAAAAGTGCATTGGGACACATTCAGAAGCCATATAGATTGATTACCATCACCTTGAAAGCTGCTGTTCACAGTTGACTGTTAACAAGAGTAAAACTAACAAATGACTGTGAAACCTTGATGAAATGCTAAGTTTTAACATTAGAAGTTAGTGAACACTGAGTTACTATTTTTAACACTGTTGGGTGAAACGGTCCTGTATAGAAGAAAAAAAAAAAAAATGGTAGGGAAAAAGTGTGGACCATCTTCATATTTCTCTTTAGCATGTATCTAAAATACTTACGTAATAATCATCATTGATCTGTATCATTGGTGCATTGACACAAGCTCCCAAGCACTCAACTTCTGAGAGTGAGAACTTTCTATCAGGGGTCATCTCACCAGGTTTAATACACAATTTTTGTTTGATACAATTCATGATATCATCTGAACCGCGTAACCAACATGGCGTTGTGGTGCACACTTGGACATGGTATTTCCCTGTAGGATTCCTACAAAGAATTAATAAAAGCAGTTTTCAGATATCCATGAAGATTTTACTGATAAAACAACTGTAATAAAATTGATTTTAATGAAATATGCTGATAGTGCAATGAAAGCTGGAAGTATAAATAAACCATATTTTTCTTCCTCAGAGAAATTTTCTTAATTTTCTTACCACCATACTCATTGAAAAGAAAGTAAGAAAAATCATAAAGGCATATTGTTATATACAAATAATATGTTATTAATAAATTTATCTGGCACACACACATACAGGTTAAACCAATGTGAAATAATTGTAATTTTTGTCAAAATATGTATTAACACAATTAATATTCTCTGAATTTTGCAGTCCCTGTTTTACTCTGTTCAGTTAAACTATCATTAATACTGATGCATTCAAATGGAAAGGGACAGTACAGTATTACCAATTTATATCAAATACGGATATGGTCATATGAAATGTTATACCAAATGTTATGCAATGCATGTTTCACAAGCTGTCTACAGCTTCAACTATCATCTGATATAGATCTGCATTTCTGTCATGATTTGAGTAATTTGACACACATTTCCTTGTATGGATTACAATAAATCTGATCTTTATGCTTCTATATACAGAAATCTTCCCCCAAATACATATTTCTTCAAAGTTCTTTGGTGTTTTTTAAAGTTTTATTTCTCTAATTTGAAAAGGTAAATTGGAATTAACACTATGAAGTAATATAATAATTAAAATTATATTATGAGTGAACTGAGACATTCTGCACTTCACATACCACAAATTTTCTTTCAATGTGTTTTGTCTCTATTGAAGACATTATCAAGAAATTGTTGACTGGTTAGAACTTTGGTGTTTCAGCTGATCACGGTTCTCCTGAGGTGACACATCTGGTGACGAACCAGTGAGGCTAACTAAAATGTCTTCCAATGTAATGTCAAAAATTCATTAAATGTGCTTCGAAAATTTCTTTATATAAATGTTTTCCCAGATGTTTAATTCTTCATTTAAGTGAACTCATCTTAGTAGTTGGGTTTTATGTTCTATGTTGTGGTTATGATTCCAGAAATATGCTGCTACTGTGGATTTGTTTCTTTTCGCTTGATGTTTCTAAAATGTTCTTTTAATCTGGTTTCATTGTTATATTTCGTCTTTCCAATGTATATCTTACTGCAGTCTGAGCAATTAATTCTACAAATGCCCAATTTCTTTATCAGAGGAGTTTTGTCTATTTTTGGTATTTTGATGAAGTTTGTGATACTTAATTTGTTTACTGGTACCAGGGTAATGTTAAATTCACTGAAAACATTTTGAAATTTCGTGGTTATCAGTGGGTGATATGTGAATTTCTTGAAGTTCTTTTTTTTTTGTCCCTAAAAGCTGTTAAGGTGGTGATTTCGTTCAGCTGTCTTTGTCTACTGAATCTTTTTACTGTCTTGTCTACCAATTTTTTAATGAAACTGTTTGTTGTCACCATTTCTCTTATTTTTGTATACTCGGTATTCTATTCCTTTTCATTCATTGGTATGTTAATCAGTCTATGTGTTAGGCTATTGATGACTGCATGTTTATGAGGTCTTGGTCTGAAACTATTGGAACTGATGCAGTTGTCTGCATGTGTATTTCCTGTAAACACCAAATATTAACTTAATATTATTATCCACATATTTGACCCAACTTTTAAAGATGGAAATGGCTAGAATCTATTGATATAATCAACACTCACATTCAAGAATGCATTATATTAACAGAAATCTGTAATGAGCAAACTTTCTTCACCTTCCAGGTGAAGTTTTCCAGGGAAAACTTCCAGGGGAAGTTTTACCAACAACAATTTGGACTAGAAATAGGCAACCCCTTATCATCTTTTCTAGCCAACCTATTTATGAGCTCCTTCGAAGTTCATATTACTACAGCCTTCTCCTACATCTTTAAAACCTGGGTCAGATATGTGGATGATATATTTGCAATAATCAACAAAAAGCACAGCACTGATGCCCTAAAACTATTAAATTTATAGGAATCCACCATCAATTTCACAATGGAAATAGAATCCAACAACATGCTTCCGTTTCTGGACCTAAAAAGAACCAAAGATAATGACAAGTTAAAATTTGGTATTTTTACATCAGAGCCAATAGTTTCAACCCACCTCACAAACATGCTGTCATCAATAGCCTAACACATAGACTGATTAACGTACCAATGGATGAAAAGAAATACATGACCGAATATACCAAAATAAGAGAAACAGTGACAACAAACAGTTTCAGCAAAAAATTAGTAGACATGAAAATAAAGATTCAATAGTCAAAAACAGCTGAACAAAATCACCACCTTAACAGCCTTTAGGTACAAAAAACAAAAAACATACAAAAGATTCACATATCACCCATGGGCAACCAGAAAATTTAAAAAAACATTTAGTGAATTTTACATCACCCCGGCACCAGTAAACAAATTCATTATCAGAAACTTCTTCAAAAAACAAAAAATAGACAAAATTCCTCTGGTAAAGAAATCTGGCATTTATAGAATTAATTGCTCAGGCTGCAATAAGATATACACTGCAAAGATGAAACGTAATATTGAAACCAGATTAAAAGAACACATTAGGAACATCAAGCAAAAAGAAACATAAATCCACAGAAGCAGCATATATCTGGTATCATAACCACAACATAGAACACAAAACCCAACAAGAAAGTTCATTTCATTTGAACCAAGAATTAAATATCTGGGAAAACATTTATATAAAGAAATTCAAAACACATTTAATAAATTTTGACATTACATCATAAGAAAATATTTTACTTAGCCTCATTGGATTGTCACCAGATGTCTCGTCTCTGGAGAACCATGATAAACTGGAACACCAAAGTTCTAAACAGTTGACAATTTCTTGATAATACCTTCAAGTGCAGGCGAAATGCATTGAAAGAAAATTTGTGGTATGTGAAATACAGAGAGTTTCTGTCAACTCATAGTAACTTTACAACTTATGTTGTAGTGTGCTTACCAAAAATAAGCAGCTATTGTTGATTTATCTCTACTATACAAGGATCAATGACATTCTCTGTTACTTGATGTCAAGTAGACCTGTCATCAGTGCTTATCATTCCCAGTGAAAGGATATGCAGTCCCTAGAATCTACTAGGAAATAAAAATCCCATCCCATACTACCCAAGAAGCAGTACTGTTGCCATCTTCCGACTGACTAGTGGCCACGACTGTTTGGCCGCTCATCTACACAGGATTAATATTTTTGAATCCCCGACCTGCACACTGTGTAGGGACCCGAACTCATTGATGGACGGAGATTATCTGCTCCAGTGTAGTGCCCTGGCAAAAACAGATGGAGAAGTGACAGCACAACTAGTCACACGTTATTGGGAGGCCAGAAGGAAAATGGAAATTCTCCAACTCCATGAGCATTAGCAACCAACCAACCAACCAACCATCCAACCAACCAACCAACCAACCAACCAACCAACCAACCAACCAACCAACCAACCAACCAGAATTGGTTATTAAAATCCAGGTTTTCACATTGGGTACTAACATTGACTATAGGTATGAAAATGCTGTCCCAGTTTGACTACCATAATTCTTTCTTGCACAATGCTGTTTTTTAAACTAATGGATTGTGTTGACAGAGTCAACTCTATCAAGCTAATACCTTAGCCTATATACGGCTAGTGTGAAGAAATGAATAATTTCCATCAATTAACTTAATGGACTGTGTGTTGGATTATCTTTGTATATTTTATATTTCAGATTTTCTCATAAATAAAAGTTGCAGGCTGACAAACGAGGGATCTGGAGGGGCTATAATCCATTCTGATAATACTGTCTTGATTTCCTTTCCTTTATGAAATTCAATGTTAAACAATTCCTTTCTTGGAAATGTTGAAAACAGTGTTGTTATAATAAATTAAATTTAAAGGGACAGCACTTGTTTAGTGTCATTAATCAACTCCCTTTAAATTTAATTCAATGTTAAAGTTAGTAAGTTTGCTTATGCATGGTTGCTCAATCCTGCTGAAATAAGCATTCTTCACACTTGACACTGTAACTGTTTAAAAAATGGATCAAGTATTTTTGTTCAGTTTCTCTGACTGCTTAAAGGTATAATAAAAATATATATACTGTCTATAATCCCATGTGCAAACACAGAAATATCATAGGTCAACGTTTTCATCACATAAGAGAGTCATGAATGTGATAATTTTCTGTACTCCAGTACATAGTTCTTGTATTATAACATGGCCATGTAAATGAAACCATGTTTCATTAGTGAAAATAATTTATGATTCACTGTACCATTATTAACACTAAAACTAGTTATAAAAATTCATATGATGCTTGTCTTTGTCAGACTGTAATTTATACACTACTGTATCTCTGTAGACCATAAATTTAATCATTTTAGTTACTTTAACTGCAGTTGGTTTTGAAAAATCTGTTGTAAGAGGTTGCAGAAATATTTCAGGGGAGAATATTCTAACCTATTTTCTACCTTTCTTAGTTTTTCCTCTCTAAGTGTACACGGATTTTTTTTTTAACATATCTTCAGAACTAATTCTATTTTTCTTAACTTTTTTGAGGTTTAATATACAGGTCTTGTGGAACAGAAATGCCAGGAAATTTTGTTGTAAAATGTTATCATATTTTTTCACCATTTTTGTTTTTTTGAAATAACACTTGAGTACTTAAAATTTTATAGTGCCTAATAAGCTTCAATGCCCGCCTTGGTAGTCTAGATGGTAGCATGTCTGCCTCATTTTCAAGAGGTCCCAAATTCAAATCTTGGTTAGGGTGAGTTATCTGGATAAGGTGTTTTCCAAGGTTTTTCCTTATCCTGATAGCCGAATGTCAGGTAGCTCTAAGCTCCATGGACCCCAAACTCATTTGAGCATCACTTCACACATTTCATTCATCATCCGATATGACTTAACGTTGGAGGATGTAAATTACACCAAAAAAAGGGCTTCCAATTTCAGCTAAAATGTATACAAGGTATGCTCAAAATGAAACCAAACTTTTGAAATAGCACACCAACTTGTAGACAGAATGTGCTGTGGCTACTGAGCCCACTGCCATTTATTGCATTTCGTTTGTACAATCAGAACCACAGCTTTTGAAGTACGGATGTGTAGAGGTTGCTCGTCAGATCAGTGACTATGTAACAATGAAGAGGCTTGAACAATATGTGTGTGTGTGAAATTTTGCTACAAACTTGGCAAAACTTCACAGTGACAGTACAAATACTTAGCCAAGCATACGGAGAGGATTGTATGAGTCGCACGCAGTACTATGAGTGGTTTAAACGTCTTCAACAAGGCAGAATGTCAGTCTGCGATGATTCCAAGTCTGGACATCCTTCTACATCAACAGATGATAGTCATGTGGAAAGAGTTCATGCTGTGATTTGCAAAAACTGTTCAAGAAGTTGCTGACACGGTGGGCATCAGCATATGATCATGCCATCAAATTTTGAGTGAAAAATTGAGATGTGTCGTGTCAGTGCAAAATTTGTACAGCATTTGTTGACTGAAGATTAGAAACAGATTAGTGTTGAAATGTGCGAGGAATTGCTTGCCGCTGCTAATGACAATAACAATTTTCCTAAGAACATCATAACAGGCGATGAGATGTGGGTGTACACCTATGATGCTGAAACCAATATGCAATCATTGCAGTGGGTGAGCAAAGGGTCACCTAAAAAAAAAAAAAAAAAAAAAAAAAAGCATGCATGAGTTGTTCAAAGATCAAGGTGGTGATGGTTGTGTTTTTTGACTTTAAACACATTATCCATCAATTTGTGTCACATGGCCAGATCTAAACAAGGAAGTCTACCAGAGAATCCTAATGTGCATGAGGGATGCTGTACACAGGATGAGGCCTGAATTGTGGGAAAAATAGAACTGGTTGTTGCAACATGACAATGCCCCAGCTGTCACTTTCTGTCTGCAGCTATCTAGCAAAACACCATATTCCTACTGTGTCCCATCTACCATATTCTCTGGACCAAGCTCTAGCAGACTTTTTCATGTTTCTGAAACTGAAAAACACATTGAAAGGACATTGTTTCCAAATCATAGAGGAGATTTAGGACAATGCGACGAGAGACCTGTGCACCATCCCATAAAATGTGTTCCGGGAGACGTTCCAAAAATGGAAGAAACGAGGGAAAGGTGTAATGCCAGTAGAGAGGATTATTTTGAAGGGGTCAGTGCTTAAAATGTTGTACAAGAGGCAATAAAACCTATGAAGTAGAAGTTCAACTTCTTTTTGAACACATCTCATATAAATCAAAAGAGCTCATATGCAACAGTACATATGTGTTGTGACATAACAATGTAAGGAGTAGATAGGAATATTAGAATACTGGGGAGGGAAATAGTAAAAAATAGAATACTAGATGGTAAATTTACATTGGTAGAAGTACACCAACAGTTAAAAAATCTAAAAAAAGATAAAGTGGTGGGGATAGATGGGACTTTTGGAAAAAATATAGCAATACTAGGAAAGGCTTAAATATGACAATTGTGTTAAATAAAATTAAAGAGAATGAACAGATACCAGAATGCTGGAAAATAAATATGGTAGTACAAATATATAAAGGGAAAGGAGGAGAAAATAATCCAGGAAGTTACAGAGAAATAAGTTTATTATCTGTAATAGGCAAAGTATACTCAGGAATATCAGCAAATAGATTAAGGGATTGGGCAGAGACAGAAGGAAAGATATCAGAATTTCAGGCAGGATTCAAAAAAGGTAAACAAACAGTAGACATTATTTTAGTTAATTGATGGAAATTAATCATTTCTCCACACTAGCCGTACATAGGCTAAGATTTTTGATGGATAGAGTCAACATGAAAAATTCAATGCCATGGCCGGGATTTGAACCACGGATCTCCTGGTTTCCGTCCAGTCGACGTGCCTTCCTGACATTAAAGTCTCCATTTCACTCATATATTTCCCCGGTAGACCACTAGGGGGCTCTCGCATCTGAGATACACCGTTCGTGGCGACTTACTATCGTAAGTACTGGAGTCCCAGGCTTCATCATTTAACTTTTATTATTTTAGTTAATTGATGGACATTATATTCATAATAGAAGAGGAATCAAGGCAGCCAATTCTTATTGCAATAAATGGGGTTTGAAAGTGAATGAAAACAAAACCAGGATTATAGTCTTCAAAAAAGGATACAGGTTGCGTAAGGATGAGAAATGGGAGGTTAATAGAAGAGAAATAGAAGTGGTAAGGATATTTGATTATTTGGGGACAAGGTTGAGTTCAGATGGTAGCTGGTCTGTGGCAAAAGGTAAAATGGTCTTGAGGGTGATAAGATCATGCTACAGTAAACTGCCAGCTATAAATATCAAATGGTTGGAGAGGATTTATATGGCAGTAGTAGAAAATAGAATGTTACATGGATCAGAGGTATTGGAGTAGATGAGGCTTGGAGAGAGACTGATAGAGTACATAGATCCTTTAGTAAATATATGTTGTGATTACTGATAGCATCACCCAAAGGAGCAGCACATATGGTACTGGGCAGGCATTCTACTAAAATTAAAATCTTGTCAAGGTAAAATCTTGTCAAAGAGGTAGAATTTATGTTTTTTGAACATTTTGAAAAAGCATTGATACTATAAATAGAGATGCACTAATATACGGATTGAGAATAAAAGAAGGGAGTGGTGAATTCATAAAAGAAATAACTAAGAAATATAGAGGAATAAAATTTTGTGTAAGATGAAATATTTATACAGAATTGCTAACTTGGAAGATGGCAATATAGTTAATGTTTACATATTCAAAGGGGAAGTAACTGGAGAGGGTCTTGGACACATAAAATGAATGACATGTTGAAGCAGATAGGTATGGGTCATTCTTGGATAAATGCAGAGTACGGGTATAGAGACTTCTGGAAAGAAGTTAAGATTAGAAGATGACATAATAATAATAATAATAATAATAATAATAATAATAATAATAATAATAATAATAATAATAATAATAATAATAATAATAATAATAATAATAATAATAATAATAATAATAATAATAATAATAATAATAATAATAATAATAATAATAATAATAATAATAATAATAATAATAATAATAATAATAATAATAATAATAATAATAATAATAATAATAATAATAATAATAATAATAATAATAATAATAATAATAATAATAATAATAATAATAATAATAATAATAATAATAACAATAACAATACTTTATTATCACCTTATGTTTTACAAGCATTGTTGAAAACAGGCAAGTCGTCAATTATATACAATTAAAGTTTCTGGATATTTTGATATATATATACAGATATTAGAAGAAACTAAAACTTAGGTGATGTTATTCTAAATGTATAATGTCTTGTACACCTAATACAATGTCTAGGTATTAGTCATAAGTATTGTAAAATAAGAAACTAGCACTCAAATGATAAATTCTGAAGTTGTAGTCTTAGTTTAGAAATTCATCAAGTGAATAAAAAACATTATTAATTAAATATGATTTCAAGAAAAATTTGAATTTTGTTAAGTTACTAGACACTTTAACTTCTGCTGGGAGTTTGTTATATAGCTTGGCTCCCATGTAACTAGGCAACTTGTCACACAGGTGGAGTCTATACATCATAGTAGCGAAATTATTCTGTTTGCCAGTACAAGTGACAAAAGCTCACTGAGGTTATATAGAGAAATAAAAACAACCTGGTGGAGGGAAGGACATATATAGACATATGAAATAAGTTAGGGCGAGAAGGTTTTGCTTGGGCAAGAACAGGAGTGAGAAACTTGAAAGGTATAGGTCAAGATAGGGAGCTAGATAAATGTCCACTGTGTGGAGAAGAGAATGCAGATTTCCATTGTAGATTATACTGTGGTCAAAGATATGGAGAGAGCAGGCCTGGCTATGTAAATGGGACAATTTGGGGGGCAAAGTAGTAATTAGAAAAATTTTATCAGTAAAAGGGGAAAAGAACAGGAGAAATATAGGGAATTATTTAAGGAAAGTTAAAGAGAAATGGCTAATAACAATTACGAGAAAAATATAAATTAGGAAAGGTGGAATGGCAAAATGTGTAAAAAGGAGAAGAGGGTTTCCAACACACAATAACCTAGGGTTAGGTGTATGGGGACCGAATTATTATTCAATGGCAAGCAACATGGTAGGATTTAGGAATATATGGAGTTTTCCAGTATGGATTTTATAATATTAATCTTGATTTTGTATTTCTATTTGATGATGTAAAAGGAAAGATGAGAAATAAATTACATATTCATAATAAAGACAATTATTGTTGATAAATATCTCAATAGGAAATAAGTTAGTATTTATAGTTTTTTTTTTTTTTTTCAGATTTTGAAAAAGCATTGATACTATAAATATAGATGCACTAATATACAAATTGAGAATAAAAGGACTAAGTGGGAATTCATATAAGAAATAACTAAGAAATATAGAGGAATAAAATTTTGTGTAAGATGTGAAAGGAATAAAATCACAGAGATGACAGAATAGAAGATAGCTTTAAGACAGGGCTATAAATTAAGTCCCATTTTATTTAATATGTTTATAGATGATATAGTAAGTAGAGTGAAAGGAAGAAATCAACAGTGTCCAATAATAGGAAATAAAGAGTACCAGGTTTTTATACGCAGATGATCTGACGGTAGGAGCAATGGCACCAGTAGGATTACAAAGAGCAACAAATGAAATTAAAAAGTTTTGTGATGAGCGGGGAATTAAAGTAAATACAAAAAAGTCAAAAGTGACAGTCTTCAATAAAGGAACAAAACTGAAGAAAGAGGAACAATGGGTTTTAGAGGGACAAAAATTAGAAGGTTTACTAGAAAGAATCTGTTTGGGAAGCCAACATTATATTTAATCAAGAAAAATCAAGAACAGTTGGCAGTTGGGAATGATGTTCACTTGTTGCATAAGCCATAAGATTTGTGCTACTTTTGGTGTTGCTTTATAAACATTAAATATCTTACATATATGCCACACAAAGCCTCTAGGGAGTATTTTGAATAATCCTGACTACAGAAAAATTTCCCTCTGCAAATGGAATTGAACCTGGGAGCTTTAACTTGGAGGATAGCATTCTAACCACCAGAAAAAAGAGGCAGTCAAAGCAGAATCTGTTTAAATGATAGCCAATTTGTCTACCTTCAGCACTAACTCCTGAAAGATATATGCAATGCTACTAACTCAAATGAACTTGCATTATTTTATGTACAAGGATCATTTGAAAAATTCTGGAAATGAAGCACAAATGATACAACATATATTATTCTTATCTTTAAACATCATTGCACTTAGTCCATGAATGCTCCATGGTCTCTATTTTATCACTAGACCTTGGATTTTAGGTTATATGCCTGTTTTTTCCTGAAGAAATAATCTGAGTCATATATACGTAAAATATGAAGCTATTAACAGTGAAGCAAACAAATATATACAAATGTATTATTTAGAAGCAGACAAATATATTATTTTCAGATTTTGGTAGTACTAACAAGAACATATCAACATCTAGCATTTGTAATGATGGTGACAGCTTTGTTTCCGGCTGAAGATGTGTGTAAGTTTTACATGAAATCACGATCTCGGACAATTTATAAGAAAATTATCATCATTTCTTATAAGATATGTGATGTTTTAAGTTACAAATTGTTATATTTGTATTTGAATCATGTATGTTTCCATTTCATGTAAAATTACAGCTTTTGTCAAAGTTTTATTGTACCTTAAAGTGCCTATTTTATCCCAATGCCCTATTTCGTGAATTTAAGCCCAAAAATGTCTAAGTATAACAAACAGAAGTTATAAAAAGTTTAAAACGCTGTACGTCACTAAATAAGGAATAACTGAATGTAGACTTTGAGAATAAGCCAATCATTTGGATAGGCAGAGTCAGACTGAAAAATTCAATGTCATAGCTGGGATTTGGACCATGGACATCCTGGTCTCCATCAAGTTGCTCTTAACTACTCAGCTACCATGGCCAACATGCTAGCATGACATTAAATTCTCCAACTGACTCGTATTTTGCCCTAAACCACTAGGAGTTCTCAAATACAATGAGATATGCACCGTTTGTGGCAACTTACGATGCTGTAAGTACTTACGTCTCAGGCTTCATAATTAAACCACTATTAGGTTAACTGATGGAAATTAGCTATTCGTTCCCACTAGCTGTGTGTCGGGCAAGGTTTGGATAGGCAGTCAGACTGAAAAATTCAATGTCATAACTGGGATTTGAACAATAGATCTCATTAATCCAATCTTGAACAAATGTCCATTCAGACAATTATGGCTTGTGATTAATCTGAACACTGCAACAGATAATTTTATAGGTAGATATAGAATTATGTTAAGTTTATTTTGCTGATCCTTCCCATTAAGTTTTTCCTAGACAGTATGTCATAACTATACTGGTTGCCAATCTAGAAAGTGATTGATGTTTCGTATGGAGGGAGAGAGAGAGAGAGAGAGAGAGAGAGAGAGAGAGAGAGAGAGAGAGAGAGAGAGAGAGAGAGAGAGAGAGAGAGAGAGAGAGAGAGGAGACGTTGCCGCTTATTGCTGCCACATGAAGAGAGCAATCGCATTACGTGTGCGAAGGTGATTCCAGTTGCGACTGCAATGGGTATCATTATCATTTATTAATTATTATTATCATCATTATCATTATTATTTTATGATACTGTACACAGAGACAATAGTAAAGTCATGGATCTACATGCAAACAATAGAACATGCACGAACACATCAATGTAAAGATCATCATAACAAAAGAGGCATACCTGTGACATTTTAATGGTTATTGAAGTGGGGAAATGCTGCTTACATACCTTTTTTTATTTCCCCTGGGAGTTTCTAATTTAGACCCCAATGCCTAACTTTCTTCTTTAAAATACCTTTCTTTCCCAATGTTAACCACAATGTTCTTAGCGATACCTACAACATGTGAAGTCCTATCAAGCACCTTAGAGAATGGAATAATAGGCTCTCCTTTCAATTTCTTCTCTTCGAAGTATTCTCTCACAGAGCATATTTTTTCTCGTGCCTGTCCTTTAATTGGAATACCTTTACCAAACAGTTTTATTTGGTTCCCAAGCATGTTCAGGTTTTCGCTTGTCACTATTTTTAGACATAATTAAACATTCATTAAAATTGCAAATGTTCACAGCACATGCACAGATACACAGATTCAAACACCCGTAAACCAAGGCAAATTGCCACAAATAAGATACAAAGGAACTGCTAGTACAGGATCTCTAACTGCTGTATACAAAAAAATAAGAACAGCAACATATACATGAAGGCATTCTGTTTATGCAGCATTATCAGCAGAGAAGCAAACAGCAAGGTATTGTGTTTACTGCAGCATTTGTTTAACTCGCTCACGTTCATGTCATGCTAAGCACATGTTATAATATCGGCAACCAAGGTTTAGTGTCTAACGTCATGGCAATATCTTGACTCTAATTGGTCCTTCTAATCATTACTATGATAACCGTTAATATGTACTCATCCCCTCCCATTTATTTAAAGCATTCTTCCACGCCTTATTAAACGTCAATCACATTCTAGTTTGGTAACCACTACATATTAATTTCTCTATCCAATCTAGACTTTGCTAATCTAGAAAGTGACTGACATTTACTAGCCATGTGGAGGAACTGTTTAAATAAATGGTAGGGGATGTGAAGTAGAAACCACAGGTTTCCGATAGAAGAATATAAGAAAGGGATAATAAAACCATAGAAATCATTAATAAGAAATTGGGAATATATGATAAAAGAAATAAAGTAAAAAGAAATATTGTAATAGGAATAACGTGTAAACGAAGTATAGGAAAAAAGTTGCCTTAAGTTAGAACGGTCAGACGAGGCCAGATACGTAAACAATAGGACAATAGAGGCCAAAATTCCTGCGACGGCACGGAGCCAGAAACAATGCCGAGTTTCAAGCATAATATTTAGAAGCAGGATGCAGTACCATTATGATGCCAAGGGGTCATACAACCCTGGGGGTTCAACCTGTGACTGCTGCACAGATGAAGGTGAATGGAAATGTCCAATAAGGTAAAATTGTAGAAATAAATTCTCCCAATAAAATGCAGTGTAAACTATGTGATAGGCGTGAAATAGAGAACAAACAGAAAAGGAGTGGAAATAAGCCAAGAATAGGGCAAAGTGAAAAGCATCACTCTGGTGTCTACAACTAAAGGAAGAAGACACGTTAGTTTCATATCTGAGGATGAGGTAATGGTGGAGTTATATATCAAACGTGGTTTGTTTAAGTATTTTCGAAGAGGCATGGCGACACAATGAGAGTGATGGCAAGTGAGGAAAACAGAGCAATCCAACAAGTAATATATGTGGGAATAAACAATCCACAGGAAATTGAAAAAGGACTTTTCAGTGACTGGTGAAAACTGCTGGACCCTGAGAAAGAGAACTCCTACTCACCGACACATAATTCTTAACCATCCTGCCATACCACACCAAAAGGCCTCCCCAAGAGAATCCCACACCAGATGGGTACGTCATAATGGTTGTCACAGCAATGATTAGAAGGACAATTAGAGCCAAGATGTTTCCATGACAACATTAGACACTAAAACCTTGTTGCTAGCATTTTAATATGTGCTCATAGTATGACATATGGGCAAGTGAGTTATATACGCATGTCTTATATTCTGAAAATGCTGCAGTAAACACAATACCTTGCTACTTGTTGCTGTTTTGCTAATGCTGCAATAAACAAAATACCTTCATGTTTGTTGCCGTTCCTGTTAGAACAGTTAAGAGATTGTGTATTGGCAAGTTCCTTTACATCCTATTTGTGGAAATTTGCTTTTGTTTACGGGTGTTTGAGTCCATGTATCTGTGCATGTGTTGTGAGCATTTGCAACTGTTTTAATAAATGTTTAATTATGTCTAAAAATAGTGACAAAGATAGCGCAGAAAACCTGAACATGTTTGGGAACCAAATTAAAGTATATTTATACTTTACTATTATCTTAGTGTATAATAATAATAATAATAATAATAATAATAATAATAATAATAATAATAATAATAATAATAATAATAATAATAATAATAATAATAATAATAATAATAATAATAATAATAATAATAATAATAATAATAATAATAATAATAATAATAATAATAATAATAATAATAATAATAATAATAATAATAATAATAATAATAATAATAATAATAATAATAATAATAATAATAATAATAATAATAATAATAATACCCACCACAGTTGTAATCAAATCACCTTCGTACATATAATCCTAATGTGCTCTCCACGTGACAGCAATAAGCGCAATGTCGCCTCTCTCCCCATATGAAACATCAATCATTTTCTGGATTGGCAACCAGTATACCAAGTACCCTTCCTTATTAAGTACTTAAAACCTGCACAATATACAATATTTGACCATGTTTCCCAAATGCACAAAACTGCACTGTTACAAACAACTATACCTCCTACGATTCATGAACTTTAATGCATTGATATACAAATGTTTCCATGAAAGATACCGATTTTGAAAAAAAAAAAACTTTTGTTATACTCTGTCATTCCAAGAACTTTTCAAATAAAGCGACCACTACATAATTCAATGGAATAAAATGATCCAGTTAATAAACCTGTAACTAATATTCCAAAAATGTCTGATGACTTGTTTTACAGTCATGTGTGATTGTAGAATTTAGTAAGAGTGACCTCAAAATTAATTGAAATCACTGACTACAAATAGTTTCTCCATTGTTTTTACAGTATATACACTTTGAACTGCTTTATTATCTTTACTTATACTTCAGCAATTTACCATGTCAAAGGAGAAACAACATACTTTACCTATTAAACATAGTATAAAATGTTGCAACTTCATAAACACGCATTTTGGGCATTTTTAGTATTTCTGCCACCTTGTGCATGGCTGTTATTGGCAGCCAGCCATGTTGTCTCTGTGCAAGGTCCAAAAGTGGAATTACAGCTGCTCTCTTATGGCCTTCAGGGTATATTGCCATTATAGCTTCTGCTCGCTGAAACACAATATACATTCTCGATATACAGTAGATCTTAGGCATAACTACAACATTTACAACCACCAAGGGAAAATTTTAACCCTGAGTTACAAAATAGCATGATCAAATATCAACATTATTAAATGAAACCTAGAAGTGCAAAAAATGAATGAGAGGGCAATACATTCCTTAGATTTTACTAATCTTTGTATAATAAAGCTTTGTTGTCAATTTATTATAACAATGCTGCACCATTAATACAATTTTTTATATATAGGTTCAAGAAAAGAGAAATCTGAGATTTTGAAATTAAATAAAATATGCATTAAAGATATACTATTTATATATCAAAGCTTAGAGAAACTAACATTTTTAATTTTTTTTTTATTTTGACTAGGGACTAAGAATACATTGCAAAAAATAAAAAATGATGATATTTAAAAGAGGATCGATACTGAGGAAAGGAGAGGAATGGTTCATAGGAGATAAAAAGGTAGAAGGTAAATGAGTAGACTATTTAGGTGTAAGGATGTGTAACAGTGGAGGATGGGCTGCACAAGCCAGAAAAGTGATAGCTAATGGCAGGGTGGCAATGTCAGGGGTAAGAATATGTAAACATAAACTGGAGATGTCATTTAGATGGTTAGAAAGAATGTATGAAGCGGTTGTTGAAGCCAGAACAATGTATGCAGTGGAGGTATGGGGCACATCAGATATAGGCACAAAATTAGACCAGATGTACAGATTGTTTTGCAAAGAACTACTAGGACTGCCAAAATCAGCACCAAGAGAAGTGGCATTACTAGAGCTAGGTAATACAAAAAGGAGAGGAATAACAATAGAGAGAATACTGAAGTTCTGGTATAAGTGTATTAAAGGGCAGAAAGGGGAATTATTGAATCAGTGCATGAAGCAACAAAAGCATTAAAAATACAAAGAGTTGGTGGTCGGAATTGGAAAGAATGGTATCGAAGATAGGCATGGGAGATTTATGGAGAGCAGAGGAGATAAATCATAGTAGTTTTTGGAAGGAAGTGAGAACTAGAGTACAAGACCCAGTTGAGAAGTAATGAGGTAGGGATATGTGAATTTTGTGGAGATGAAGACAGCACCGTTCATTACCTGATAGAATGTAAGGAGTTAACAAATTACAGGAGAAAAATATGGGATAAGAAATGGGACAGTGTGAGTAAAGAGATATTGGTCTTACGCATGCTAATGGGGATGGGCAAAAAGAAAAACAGATGTATAGGAGAATTCTTACATAGGTTAAGAGAAAAGTGGATTAGGGTAAAAGAAGTGAAGGTCAAGAAGAAATGACACCAAAATGCTCAGGAAAACCAAAGGCTTATGGCCAAGGGACCTGAGTCAGCGAGTAAATCTTGAGTCAGCAATTTTCATGTATTTGTACAGGATGTGTAATACTGCATGTTCGAGGTTAACGTTATTGTAGCGAAATTGTAATGGAAACTGTACAAATAAATATCAAATAAAATATTTTTAAGTTTTTTTTTTAACATAACATAGAAAGTTTCAATAAGAGCTGCCTGTTGCATGACCAACATCCAAGTAATGGTCAGTCTGTCTCCGAGGTTTGGCGTTCCATTTAGTGATGAACACTAAATCTCATCAGAGGTTACAGTTGCTATTGTCATGTTCATTCTCTTTCTTCTGTTGCAAATTCCAGATTTGTTCTGCTTAAACAATACTCTTAAGATAACCCCAACAGAGAACGTGCTAGGAGTGAATGAACTTCTTAGGATTGCAGAAGCATGAGTGTTTCAAATGTTGAATGTTCTCTTTCAATGTTTGACAGGCCTGGAGATTTTGTACTGGTAAAATTTCATTTTTTTAAATTGGTTACACCAATAAAGAATGGTGTCATATATAGATGGATATTGTCCATAAGTGTGCCAGAAATGATGGGATAAAACTGACAAATTCAACACTTACGTTGTATATTCAACATGAGTCTTTTTTTATTTATGTGCTCCAATGTTAAGTCATATTGGATAAATGAAATGGGTGAAATGATGATCAAATGAATCAAGGCTCCATAGAGCTTCAAGTTAGCTGACATTCGTCTTTCAGGATAATGGAAAACCCTGGAAAAAGAAAGTCTTATTCAGCTAACTCACCCTGACCAAGATTGGAATTTGGTACCTATTGAACGTGAGGTAGACATGCTACCATCTACGCTACCAAGGTAGGCATGATAGCTGTGGAGTACCTGGCTAGCTTGCTAGTAAAATGATGGCATATATGCCCAATAACTTTAAGGTCCATGCAGGGGCAAACATAAAAACTCATTTGGTTGCTATACAGATGCAAGTTGATTTTATGCTGATTACTTGCTCATAGCTACCTTAATCGTCAAGCATATTCACAGATATACTTTTTGATGATCCTGTATACATATCCCAAGTCACTTGACTGAAAAATTGAAAAATGATGAACCACAAATCCGAGGAAACAACATTCACACAATTAAATGGTTGAAAACTTACAAGAGATGCTCAAAATGCTTCAATATGTTTTTCACACTTATTTTCAATATTAATCAAAACTTTATTAAATCTTTGTTATTGATTCCTCTCTTGTAACTGATTGCACTCAGATTTGTAAAAAAGGATTATCTTTACGAAATTTATCAAACTGAAATATAAAATTATAATAGTATTAAGTCACATGACTTTGGAAACCAATCATTCTGTTGCACCATGCTTTCTGATTCAATCATCAAAGAGCCCATTGAGACATTCCCTCACCAGATGGCACAATGCCATCTTTTTGCCAAATTTAGTTGCAAAATTCTCAGACAAAGGATGATTTTGTAACTCAGGTAAAACTACAGACAACTTATAACACTTTTAGGCACAAATCACCAGTTAAAATGCAATCAAAAATAGTTAATAGTCAAGTGACTCTTGGATAGATATCTCACACATAAATTCTGTATAGTGATATGCTTTTAAATTGCCTCAAACTGAACATTTAAGAGTCTACCACATTATTTCTGCTTTCATAAATTTAATCTTTCTTTGA
The DNA here is from genome assembly GCA_030765055.1 of Mantis religiosa. Taxonomy (NCBI): domain Eukaryota; kingdom Metazoa; phylum Arthropoda; class Insecta; order Mantodea; family Mantidae; genus Mantis; species Mantis religiosa. The sequence goes on from CM060949.1 coordinate 143,471,959, forward strand.
ATTCTTCAACGTGTGAAACAAAATGTGACACTATAGGGTGTGACACATAAAACTGGCCCATCATAATATATGGTATATTGGATTTTTGGCAAACAATTAAATTATCTACCTTTCTACCAAGAGATGATGTGATTAGCCATCACGTGTAAGACTGCTGCAGTCAGTGAAACTTGACAAAACCAGCTGAGTAAAAGCCATCATTAAGTGAAACCATGTTTCGAGACCTTAGAATATTGCCATTGTTGAAGCATTCATTTACAGTGGATCTTTTGTGAAAACAAAGACTTTGTTTCACAAGAAATTTTCAAGATGTTCAGTGCCAGAAAAAAGCACCTTTAGAGGAACTGATTGCAAAATGGCAGTGTACAAGTTTGGTTCAAAATGCTCCCAGATGCAGACCACCTTCTGTCTGCACACCTGATTTAAAGAAGCAGGTGTAGGAGATAATAACAAAGTTCCTCATAAGTCGACCAGGAGATTGACCCAACAGGTTAATGCAAGTGAGAGAAGTTGCAGATATGTTTTAAAGGGACTGGATATGTGTTATGCAAGAACTGAAGGGGCCTGATCTGCAGAAGATGTGATTTCTGTTCATGGCTGTTGAGAAAGGTAAGGTTGCCAGTGGTGACTTGGACCCATTAAGGCTCATCATGAGTGATGAGGCATGGTCCCAACGTCTGGGTACATAAATTACCGGTGTTGGTCGACAGAAAATCCATATGCAATCCATCAGGTATCCTTGCATGGCGAGCAGATGGTGTGCCATTTCTGCCACATGCATTATGAGGCCCACATTATTTGAGATGGCAGTGAACATTGACGTGCATTTGGGTATCCTGGAGCAATTTTATTCAACTCGACAGAAGAGGAGTATCAGTTGCTACTTTCAGCAGGATGGTGCAACGACATGTTACGCATCAACTGCATGAAATGTTTACATCACTAGTGTTGGTGTTTACACCAGAGAGGACAATCAGCAAAGGTTTATGACCTCCTTGGTCACAATACTTGTCCACTTGTGACTTTAACTGTGGGAACTGTTAAAGAGAACAGTACACGAAACAAATCCACACAAATCCAGTTGCAGAACTCACAACCAGGATCCAGGAGGTCATCAATAGCATCACAACACAAGAACTGACAATGTATATATGAATTTCCTTAGGAGAACTTAAATGTGTATTGAAGAGGGCAAAACACATTTTCAGCATCTACTGTGAAGGTGATTAATCATATTTATTAAATTATATTTCATTTTATGTGTTGACTTTATGAGCCAGTTTTATATGCCACACCCTATTTAACTGACAAAGTGGAAATCTCCTCTTCTATGCAAAAAATAACAAATTCTCTGTTAAGTAAGAAAAAATAAGCTTGTATTTGCAATTTGCATTCTAGCTAAACAATTACCATACTTACTAACAAATGGTGTCAAGTTTTCCTCATCTTAGAAATAAATTCACACGTGTACTGATTTCCTGAATTCCCTCCTTAACAGAGTTATGGTGCATTAGATTACAAGAAACTTCATTCCCCATCATTAGTCTACCATCACTCACCTTCATATTCTCTGGAGTAAACTCAAATTCTACATCAGGGTTGTTTTCTTTGGAGTCTCTGTGCTGAAAAAGTAAGATTTCACAGGGTGAAAAATATCCTCAAACCACAAATTAATTGTATAAGAAACTGGAGCAAATGAATGCAAGATTCTAACCAAAATACTCAGAACTGGTGCTGCTAGCAGTTGCAATGATGTTCTGGAACAGTAAATGGGAGCATTAGTATTAGTCAGTTTCATGCAACTGGGTGCATGTGTTAAGTGTCTACAATTATTTTTATGTTACACTGAGTGTGGTATGTTGTAATTTCAAATGAAGCGTGAGTGTGTATAAAATTATATGCAAATCTCAGATGAAGTGTGGCAGAAACTCTAGTGATTATTAAACAAGTGTTCTGGGAACAAAGCAAATGTTTCATTGACATGACATACTTGGTTCTGTGCTGGCCATAATTTTGTTAAAGATAATTAGTTATTGCCCAACAGTTGCACAATACCTTAGGATAGATGTCGTCATACATGTTCTTGCTGATGAAATAGGGATTGACTGTGGGACATACCAATGAATTTTGATGAATTGGGCATGCATTGTTGATGCAAAATTTGTGACAAGGATCCTGTATGCTGATCAGAAGGCGAGTATGACGAAGTTTACAGAGAACTTCACTAGATTCATATCCAATGTTCAACTTTCTTGTCTACAGTCATCAAAGGATGACTGGTGATGAGACTTGGACTTATATGAGCCTCAAGAGAGACAACTGAAGACAAAAGTTGAAGTATGCTCTTTTTTTCTTTATAATGGGGAATGTGCACAAAGAATTTGTTCTACCAAATCAATCAGTTCAAAGTACTAATGCAATGGCTTCACGAAAATATGTGAATATGAGGGTGGTTCAATAAGTACCCATGTCAGGAATGAAGACAACAGTTTTTTACAACACAAATTATTTGTTTCTCAATGTACGCCTTTTTAAGGATATACACTTCTCCCAAAGCTCCTGTTATTTTTTTGTGAAGCTCTGCAAAATACACATCTGTCTGCATTATGACCTTTCATTTGATCTAAATTTTGTTCCTGTGAGCAGTTTCTTCATGTTTGGGAACAGGAGAATATGGGGGCTGTGGCAGCAATTCATGCAGTTTGGTGGCAGCAACTCCGGATGAATGTGCTGGAGCATTATCGTGGTGAAACAGAACTTTCTTCTTCGCCATATGGGGCGAAGATTGGGCAAATAACTCACTGTAGTATGCTCCAGTAATAGCCTTTCCTTTTCCCAAGAAGTAAATGAGTACAACATTCTTTGCATGCCAAAAAATTGTCAGTCACTTTTCCAGATGATGGGACCATCTTTGCCTTCTTTGGAGCAGATTCTCCAGACGCAACCCATTGTTTTGATTGTTGTTTGGTTTCCAGAGTGTAGTTAAATCCAGGTCTCATTGACAGTGACAACTTGACACAAAAAGTCCTTTGGACTTTGCTTAAACACCTTCAATGTTGAAAGCTGCACCCATTTGTCCATGTGAGCAAATGCAACACCCATTGAGCCAACAGCTTTCTCATCTTAAACTTATTGTGCAAAATATGAATTGTCATTCCCATTGACACATCTATAGTATGTCATTTTGCAAAATTATGTTCGACAGTCAGCGAGAATCATATTGTGGACTTTTTCATTGATTTCTTTGGTAATCACATCTGCAGGACACCCTGGTCATTCCTTGTCAAAAATGGATGTTCGACCATGTTTAAATTTGTTATACCAATATCTAATGTCACAGAAGACAAAAGATCTCCATAAACAGCATCCAATTTCACTTTTATCTTCTTGCAAGTTTTCCCATCTAAAAGTAAAAGGCAAATCATTAAACAATACTGCACTTTATCCATTTTAGCAAAAACACATTGAACAACTTATTGAAATATTTGTAAAATTCAAACCAACCATGAATCAGCACCAAATTTGATTTGACATGTAACAAATGACAGTACATGATAAGTTTGCTGTTTCCTTGAATGAAATTCTGATTTGGCACTCTGCAACTTTGCCTCTATTTTCCCAACTGAAAATCATATTGAAAGACTTGCCAGTTCAACATATCTCAGCAGATCTAAGAAGAAATGCTCAGGTGATGAACAGCTTTAAAGAACATGACTTCCAGAATGTATTTAGAAAATGGTGGAAATGCTAGGAACTAGTATGTGTGCACAGAAGGATCTACTTTGAAGGTAATGGTGGCCATTAGGCTCAAAGTAGTAAATGTTTGACCAAATGGGAGAGTAGTCCTGAATGTTTTGGACACCACTTCATATGATGTGTGGACAAAGCATCTGCATATCATCAAACTAATCTTACCGATGTGTTCCTATTGTTTATCACGTGTGTGCGCGTGGGTAGTTAAAAAATTAGTGGCAACACTGCCTGCATTTGGCGCTATCAGCGGTAAAACATGTAAGCTGATAACAATGAAAATGCACATGTTTGATTATATTGGCACTGAAAGCATCATGTCCTGGAGCTTTACGGTCATTTTGTTTTAATATTATACGTTCCACCTCAGGATAAGTAAAAGGAAAGTCATCCAATTTATCAGGTTCAGTTTCCGCCTCGTGTCGGATCCTTCTTTGGTGGTCATCTTCAGTATCATCTGGGAAAAATTTGCTCGCTAATACATTTGCAGTTTCTATTGCATTAGCAGTGTACCCATTTTCAGTCTGCAATGTTCTTAAAGTATTAAGCTTTTTGAATTCCGTGTATATTTATGCACAATGCCCCATAGATTGATAACAAGTTTTCAACAATATTGCTGAAAGAGCTCGAGGACAACACTCGCAAGATCAAGGAGGCACAACAAGGGCACGCCGATCAAATTGTGCACCACATTGGACTACTACAGGATACAACAGCACAGCAACCTAACGAACTCACAGCACTCCTCGGACAGCAGAACCTGCTTAGCCCAATCACGCCCATGTCGCCGATAGGCCCACAATTGCCCACAGCCCCCCAAACACCTCTGATGCACAGTCAGATATGCTTTTATGTTCAAATAAATGCTTAACTTCCTTCTTTCCACTCCTTTCACTCCTCACAATCTTACACCTTGAGCCTCTGTGCTATGGTCAGGGCCTAGTGTCATGTCCATAGCCAGATAACCCACTTTTCCTGTGCCCTTCCTTTGTGCGCAGAACAGCAACGACCGCCACTAACGGAGGTGCTTTCTGCAGGACCCCATCATCTTGTTTACTCACCTTTTGTTATTCCTTAATCCTTCTCCTATCCTCTTTCCTTTCTTGTTAAAAAAAAAAAGATTCACTTGTTCTGTACAAAATGTTTTCCAGCTGGTGAATTTCACATTTAAGATAATTTTTTTATATTCAGCTCTTAGCATAAAGTAAGTCTTTTTATATTTAATTCACAATAGCTCGCATTTGGCACATTTGAATCTTCGTTGAATCACCAACACTCGTTTCCTCATTATTGTAAGCTCAGAGTTCCACCATTGGTTTTTACATCGTTTTGTTGTTATTTTCTGGAGATGCGAATCACAGATGAACAAAATACACTTTAATACAATCTTGAGTCGAACTAATACTCAATGCTCCATTTATTGCTAGTATTTACCTAGAACGCGTTTCGTTAGGATCTTCCTAACATCATCAGCTGTTGTCGACTAATGGATGCCGGTTCAGTAAACTCCTCGGAGGTGATAGGTGCGTCTCTGTCGGTATCTTGATGAACTTGAAATTTGGGTTGTCTTCAAAGGTAGTATCGAAATTAAACAATTTACTTTCATATTTCTTTATAAAGATTTTCTCCCACGTGGTTAATGCTGCTGGACCTTGGACACTTTTTAGTAAGTGAATTTCTCGTTCTATGTCATGATTTTCCTTCCAAAAATGGTATGCTACCGCTGATTTATCTATTTCTTTATTCCTGATGTTCCTAAAGTGCTCTTTAAGCCTAACGTTCAGCCTAATGTGAGTTGACAACAGCTGATGATGTTAGGAAGATCCTAACGAAACGCGTTCTAGGTAAATACTAGCAATAAATGGAGCATTGAGTATTAGTTCGACTCAAAATTGTATTAATTTTGTGCTTCATTGTATCATAGTCCTTAAACAACGGAAAATACACTTTGTTAACTTATCGACGAAGTTATTCAAGAGTGTGGGTTTGTTCACTTTTTTCAGGTCATCTAATAGAGGATCAATAGTTTTCTTAACTGCAAGATGAAAATGTGACCAAAGCACATTGTTAGTTCTATATAAACGTGTTAAAGAGTTATTATTGAAATTAGTGTTGAAGTATGATTAAAATTAAGTTTTAACGTAATAAGGCTGTGGTCTGAGAGGGTATTATCATCTTATTCCATGAAGTAACATATGGTAGCATAAGCGAATTACACATACTGATATCAACAAAGCTTGTAGAATTTCCTCTTCAAAAAGTTGGAGTATATCCTTCATTTAGTATATACAGATTGTTTACACTACAAAAGCCATTCACTGCTCTTTCATGGGAATCAGTAAAGGGGCTATTCCAAGCAGTGTGCTTCCAATTAAAGTCTCCTGCAATGATTAGCAGATTCCCTTGTACAGTATTACATATTTGAGTCAGTAAGTTAAGATCATTTTCTATATCCTTGTCAGGATCACAGTATATCAAACACACATATATATTCATTCCACCAATAGCGATATTAACTAGGACACAATTGAAAGAACAAAGCTGGCTTAATTTTATATTTTGATATTCACTAATGATGCCAGCACATATTCTTCGGCTATTGTTGTCAGTTGTAAAAGTTGGTAAATTAAATCCCGTTATTCTGTTTTCTTTTATATTGGGTTCTTGTACACAAAGAACTATAATAATTGAGTTGTTTGTGCAAAAATCTGTGCTCGAGCAGTGATTAGAGACAGTTATTAGCTCTTCAGTGGGTAGTATTGATTTATGAAAATTATATTGATATATGTGGAGTTTGGCCATAATTTGTTTTCGATCTTATTATTTCCACAATTTTTTATAGGCTGGGCAGTCATAATAGCTAGCAAGATGGTTAGTATTGGATGGAGTGAAATTAGTTTTCTTATTTATCATTTTATTATTAAAGTTTTTACAGTTAATGCATTCAATGTGTTTTAGAACATGTTTTAATGTCATGTTCTTCTGCGCAATAAGAACAATGTTTAAATGATTGACAGTTAGCAGCCACGTGTACGAAGCCAGAGCAATTATGACATCTTATCACATGAATATTGTCATACACTGGACACCGTGAGTATCCAATATACAGTTTCTCCTCGTTTCACTGCCTTATAGATGATAGGATAAGTTTCAATCACGACATACTGTGAATCTCCTTTCCTGGTCTTTCTAATAAATACCTTCTTGATGAATTGTGAAGAATCTAGAAGGCACTGTTTGATTATTGGATTTTGTTGCTTAATAGATTCAATTAATTGATCTTCAGGAAAATCAGCTTCAATACCGTGAATGATAAACCTGGTATTTAACTTATCAGGTATCTTGATATTCATATCTGGATTTGATTCCACGTCTTGAGCAAGCCTTTTACATTCCGCTTCGCATCAAAGCTCTAATTTAACAGCTTTATTTCTAGCTTTCTTGGTACCTTTAACCCCTACTGTAACTGATTTTATGTTTGTTCGCATTAATTGCAAAATTTGCGAACTGTCTGCGACTTTATTCTGGTCCTTTGGAGTTACAATCACTACACATTTAGTTTCATTTACCACAGATTTTGTCACTTCCGAGTAAGAAGCTTGGAAAAAAGTAGGTTGTAGATCATAAACATTTTGTTCTGAAACAGCCTTAAAGTAGTCTAACGATTCTTTGACTTTACTTACGTGATCAAGAATAACTTCTTGCACCTTCTTAATGCTCCTTTTATCACCATTAACAAGTTCAATTATACTATTTAAAGCATTTTCAGTAGCTCAATATTGACACAGTATTTCTTCTTCCACAGCCATCTTGATTTTTGAAACTCTAATAATTCCTGATAAAATTTTACAGCAGCAGCTACCTGACCATTATTCCACCTACAGTTCTGAACTATACGCCATTTACCAAGCACTTACTTGCATACTGACAGCACACCACAACTGCTATGCAATATGCTCTGACTCACTGAGTACCTTGCAGAGCATGAAGAACTACACAACAGACAACAAATTAGTTTAGGACACACAGACACTATTCAGTAACATCACCGACGCTGGTAAAGACATGGTTTTTATTTAGATTCCTTCCCATCAAGAAATAACAGGGAATGAAGGAGCAGACGAAGCTGCTAAAGATGCCACATCACTACGCCAACAAACGAACGTCCAAATTCCATATTCAGATGTTATAAATCATGTCTCCAAAATATCAGTACATAAATGGAAATCTGAATGGAATCAACAATCAGGAAAATTACACCAAGTATGAAAAGGATCCACCGCTCTTCACCCAACCAAGCCACTTACTAGAAAGGAAAAAGTCATTCTCACCTGTCTATGAACTGGTCACTCCAGCCTCACTCATTCATATCTTCTCTCAGGACAGTCGCAGCCTACGTGTAAAGGATGTAATAAAAACCTTACCATTTACCATCTTCTCATAGAATGCACTGAATACAAAAGAAACAGAAAACAACACCGAATCCCACAGGATATCTCCACACTGCTAAACAGTTTCAAACTACGCTGCAATCTGTTTACTTATCTAAAGGATATTGACATTTGGAAATTAATATAAATTATGTACAATATACTTTAATCAATTTTAATTCATAATCTACACAACGGTGCAAAAGTAATGAAACTCTTTTTTTGCAAAATACTGTTGTTAACTTATATGAATATGTTCCTGTCTTTGTTTTCAGTTATCTGTATTTAATGTAAATTGTTTTTCTAATTAATGTTATTAATGTGTATATTTTATATGTTTGATTGTAAACCTGTATATTTAATGTACATTTTTATATATGTTACTAATTGTATTATTTTGTTAAGATGTCGCGATAAGACCTACGAAGGTAAAGCGACCTTAAATAAATTAAAAAAGAAAAAAAGCTCCACAATGACATACAGAATTACTGGAAGCTTGTGGCAGACAGACTTTACCATATCGCATCATGGCTCGGCGGGCGAATGCACTTTGTAGAGGAAGGGAAGACGTTCTCATTGTGTTACATGACGGTGCTCTCTTTCACACATCTGCCCCTGTTGTTAATTTAATTTGCAGATGGAATTGGGAAATTCTGGAACACCCTGTGGAAGCAGCTGGGAGCGGAAGACAGGGGAGGTTCGTGTTAGCCACACCTCCTCCTCGTTTGTCTTATAGTGGTGACAGGCGGTGGTCGGAGGAAAAACATCAGTGTGCCGTCTGTTTCTGTCCACCTGGTTCTCGAAATTACGGGAATCTTTCATCATCTGGAAACGTCGCCTGGGAACTAGAAAAGCCGAGAAGTCGGCGAGATGCCTATAAAAAGGGCTGCAGCTAGTCAGTCGGTGTCAGTCAGTCAGTTGGTTAGTGAGTGTGAGTGAGGAGACAGTCGCAGTTCTTGGTGTAAGAGTTAGTCAGTGACGTATTAATGAACGAGTAGATTGTGCAACGGAAGACTGTACGTAACTGGTATGTGCATCGGAGTTTATGTAATCGCGAGTACAAGTGAAATTGTAACGGACGAACTGGTGAATTGTAATTGTGTGCAGCAAGTAATTCTGTGTAATTGGCAAGAGTTTAACTGTAAGTCGGTGGAAATAAAGAACATTTTTGAGTGGTGAAATTGGACTTTTCATTTCACGAACCCACAAAGTCACAATATTCACCAGATATGAGCCCATGTGATTTCAACCTTTTTGCAAAAGTGAAATTACCACTTAGAGGAGTTCGCTTTAGAGCCAGACAGGCAATTATAGCAGCAGTAAAGCAGTCTGTTTGAATGTTAGGACAACAAGATGCTGTGGATGGCATCTGTCTGCTCCCTGATGCGTGTGTGGAGGCGAGTTCATGTTGGAGGAGATTACTTCTAAGCACTGCAATAATGTGACTGCTTCAAAAATGTTTTATTTGTTGTTAATTTAAATGTTGCCTCTGGTTATTGAATGACCTAAATATATAACATGCCATAGCCAAAGCACATTTTATTCTTAATACAGTTTTTTAACCAAAAAAATCCAACTCCTCAGAAGCTGGAAAAGCTAGTGTAACTTTCTCAATTTATTGCAAATTTATGTGCTCACTTGTGTAGTAATTTATAGAGAAAGTAATCTATTCAGGTTATGCTTTACATGAAAAAAATATCTGTCTAAAATGACTTTGAACTAAGCAGTATGAAATTCATAGCACACCATAAATGGACTTAAAATTTATAATAGCAATTGTAAAAAATATGAGTATGAAAACCTTTTTTCCCCTCTGTTTCTTTACATGACTTACTTTACAAGATCCCTCTATTGTAATATGTGCTTTGGTATTTGGGAAGGAAAAAAGTGAGAAATTAATATTATATTACATGGCTGTATGGTGTCTTCTATATTCTTGAGCCAACACCAACTCCAATACTCAGACCTTAATACAGATTCCAAGATGGCGCCCATCGAAGCCCAGCGACTCTGGTTACGCAAAATTTGAAACTATATACAATGGACATAATATATTCCATATTAAGAAGCAGTAAGATAACTCTTAAGCATTTATCACTTTATACTTTCAACCAAAACGTGTAATAACATAAATAAAAAGCACCATGACAAATCCTAATCGTTTATCACATATAGTAACACGTTCCACTGCTATTTCCTACCTTATACTTCCAAACAAAATTTAACTTTTAAGGCATGACAACTCATAAGCATTAACACTTTGCACAGTAAAAACATAGAGGAAAACATGATTAAATGAAACAAAAGTTAAGTTTTTCTTGAACACAACAGAAATGGTATAATCAAGAACACATGCACAAGAAAAGAAAAAAGAAAGAAAAAGAAAACGAAAAAGCTAACCTGAAATATTTACTGGCTGCTAAGTTTGAGTTCCTTCCTCACGAAGTTCATCACTGGCTTTTCTACTGGTTTCTCTATTTTGCACTTTCTTGGATAAGTGTTCAGATACATTTTTTTTCATTTAACATTTTGTGTAATTGTTCATAAATATGTTTGCCAGCACTTTCACACACTTCTTCACTTTGACAAGTAAAGGCTCATTTATATTATTTTCTTTTTTGTGTGAGTGTTCTAAGCCAGGGGTGCTTGTACATCTTTGATAAAAATTGCCTTAGATACACAGGATGTGGTAATGTCAATACATTAGTTTTTCTTATTGTATAGTTCTGGATATGCATATGAAATGTTTATAGCCCATATCAAAACTTCTGGAGAACATTTAATCCAACTAGCACAGGCTAGCTCCAGCTGTTCTAAAGCAAACTTTATGTTACTGGACTGTATCATCATCTGCAGCAAGTAATAACGTTTCTTTTATATTGTTTACATAGTTACCTTTTCTGGTAAGGACATACCTACTGCTTATACTATAATATTTAAGAGAACTTGCCAGATTGTCCAGTTTACTCCATCTGTCAAATTTGAGGGTGGCAGTTCCCTCACATTGCAAGAACCATCTAAAATTTTTTCACTGGTAAGTTCATAATATTGCAAAACACACTCACTTTTAGGTTATGAAGTATTTTGAAACTCACATTAAGAGTAGGAACATCAGTGAAGGTGGGATTTTGAATGTTATTGAAAAGAACATAACTAATCATCTTTAATAATGACTATGAATGTGTTAAAATCTTTCCTCACCACTTCGATTTTTAAGGACTCAAAACTGTCAATAACATCTTGTGCACACCAATTATTAACATTCTCTTCACTCTCTGCAAAATGTCTTGCATATGTTCTTCAGGATTTCGTCTTTTCTACTTGAGCTTTACTGTGTGATAGGATGTCTGATTCTTAAAAATCGTAGGTTAGGCATCATCAGCTAATTTTGTTACTTTTTGAGGGACACGAATTGGTTCACCATCATTTGCTAAAAAAATGTCTTCCTTAACCACAAAGTCTGTTCAAAATAATGAACACAAACTACAGTTTTGTCATTTACTTCAAAATTTTTACGATGTATGTTCCTGATCCACTGATCCCATAAAGATTTTTCTTTAGCAAATTTGAATATTGTCGTATGAGGTTCACTACCATAATTAGATTTGCAGTCGGGAACAGAATAAGAACGACCCTTTCGACAATATTTCACACTACTATATATTTACATAAACTTTATAACTTAATGTTATGTTAAAAACTCACTATAAACTAACTCGTTGGTCACTAGTTGCCACTTTAATGTGAATTATATTAATTCTGCAAACACACGATCAAAGTAAACAAAAACATGCTTCACTCGGTGGATATAACCATAACATAACATGCTGGGCCACGAGCGGCGCCATTTTTGCTACAATCGATACTCGTATTATGGTCTGAGAATTGGAGTTGGTGTTGCTTGAGCCTAGGTCACTTAAGATTGAAGGAATGAAATAGAATACAAAATACTCACCACAAATAAACTTTCACTAAGCAAGCTGGAAGATGTCTGTAAGCCTCTTGTGTTGGCAGAGCGAAGCTGAAAACAGAAAATTGTAAAACATAAATTGTTTAAATTAATTTATGGAAATTAATCATTTCTTCACAATAGCCATATATAGGACTATCTATATACTATAGACTATTGACCCTTATCTATCTTAAATTGACATAAAATATAGTTTTTTTAACATACTAGCAACTGCAAGGATTGCATCAGAATTGCTGGCAATTTGATATAACATAAGCACAGTTTGTCATGTTCTGGGCCACAATTAAACTCATTTTGTGTTGCTCAGTTGCAGAGTGTGGAGCATGACTTGGTTTTTCAGCCATGCATCCATAGAGAGTCAAGAGTCACACCAATATTTTGTGGAATTAGCCAGCTTATTGACACATATAAATCTGATTAGCAACAGACAGATGACCTGGAATTTTCACTATTTTAGGCTTGCTTTTATAACAGCCACAAGATTATTATACATGTCCTATTCTATTCTTCTTCCTTCCCTATTTTTACCACTAATGCGGTGTTATGGGATTCTTTTTCCTTTATCCCTTATGCCTTTGATAAACAGAAACTGTGGATCAGAGAGAGAACCCAGGAAAGTGATCAGCCTGATACCAGGTAAGCGAGTGAAAGAAGCATATGACAGAATAATTGGCAAAATTAATGAAATGAAAGATTAAATTTATTATAACAACACTGTTTTCAACACTTCCAAGAAAGAAATTGTAAAAGGAAAGATGATAATGGAGCAATTGGTGGAACGATGGCACGGGAAACCAGAGATTCTGAGGAAAACCACCCCTGTGCCATCTTGTTTACCACAAATCTCACATGTGGTCGCCTGGGATCAAACCAGGACCACCTTGGTGAGAGTCAAGCAGTCTAACCACTTAGCCATTGAGCGGCCACCTACCCTACATTCAAGGTCTTAAAACCTGGTAATCCTGCTTACAAGCTAACTGCTGAATTTGATCAAGCCTCTGTAGTCAAGCTTATACTTTACTGCTCCTGCCATTCTTTCTTTTATGTAATAATGATGAAACAAATTTGCAAAAAGAGTTCGCTTCAAATTTGTTTATTTTCACCAAAATCATTAGCTCATTGTTAACATACAATCAGCTTTTCTTTTATACAAATGCTACATTTCGAAACGTTTCTACAATGTTCCTGTAAGTCTCTGTAGCACACACCCTTTGTGCTACTGCAATTTCTGATATTCATATGTAAACTGCCAGCTTCACTGCCAGTTCCACAGCTTGACAATCCCTCACCCAAAGTTGCACTTACTGAGCAATTGACTGCTTTTGTCCGCCTCACGACCTGCAGACTCCTTATCATTGAGCTTGGATCAAACCCCACTCAGCTAGAAGCACCAATGTGACTAACTCACTACTGACTCTACACACACTGACTGCCGGCCTTGCATCAGCTTCTATACACCTGCCGAGAGTGGTAGATCTTTCTAGAACTAGATTCTTCTCAATACACAGTCTAGAGAGGTCTTTTTGCATATTAGCAACACAGTTCCTCCTGGGCCTCATGACGTCAGCTAGTGACTGGCCTTGAAGGCATGCCACTCCCATTCCTCCAATCTTTAAGCAATGAGATCACTCCCCCTACTCTAGCTTCTTCGTGGTTGCAGATATGTTACCCGACTCCAATCTTTCCCTTCAAAACAGACAGCAATGGCGACGAAATCTCTCAGCAGGTCATGCAAACGCTATGATGATAACAATAATATGTAATTTAAGTATAAAGAAAACTGCAATATAACTATAATAATATAGTCAGATGATGTGTAAAGCTAAACCTCAATGATCCAGGATGACGGTAAAATAAAAATAAATGTCAAATAACAGGCAATATATGTAAATTGGTAATGCTGAGTTTAGAACTAAAACATTTTCACAGATTGCACTATTTATTCATTTACTGATACTTCGTTTTGTGCATACAGCTATAACGAAATGGAAAATGGACCATTATTGTGATAGTGATTTATTTCCTATATACGAAAGCATGAGAGAGGTTGGTTATAGGCTCTCAACTTCATCACATCTACTTTTAATTAATATAATATATGCATTTTCTTATTTTCCTTGTTTAAATCATGTATATTCCACATTCACGTTTCTAGGTAAGTATCGAACATTCACAATTTTTATTTATGCCTTTTTCTTTTATTGTATGAAATTAGCTCTCAAATTAAAGTACCATCTTTCACTTACAGAAAATAAAAACAAAACAAAAAACAAATGAGTTTCATTTTATATTCTTCTGAATGTAAATCATGTTTCTTATGCTGTCTCTCTCTCTCTCTCTCTCTCTCTCTCTCTCTCTCTCTCTCTCTCTCTCTCTCTCTCTCTCTCTCTCTCTCTCTCTAACAAATGCACACGCATGCACACACTATTTAAACAGTGTATAAAAATCTCAAAAGCTGTTTTTTTCTTTTGAAAGATAGAACAGTGTATAAAAATCTCAAAAGCTGTTTTTTTCTTTTGAAAGATAGGGCATACTCTTCAGCACCATATAAGGATTTTTAGCAAAAGTAATATTAATTAAGTAAAATAAGAAAAAATTGGGAAAAATATTCTGACTGTCCTGTTCCACAAAATGATGTGGTTCAGATTTAGTTTGGAGCTATCTCAGAACCTAACAGGGATCGACAAGGTCCGATATAGTACAGGGTAAATAACACAAAAATGCATAACTGCATAGTAATGAGTAAGAAACAATGCTGATGAAAAATATATTACTCATTTAGCACCTCTGAGCGGTTGAGGATCCTAAGCTGCAAAGATACTTTTGTGACAGCAGTAAAGCATGCCCCAACCATGATGCAACAAGGCATAAGCCTTAGGATCAATGTACGAGTAGCTAAACCCCAGTACAGTTTGAAATATAAGCATTACATAAAAACTGTCAGAGCATGCACACATCAGTGGGAAGCAAACGAGAAAAGGGGAGCCACAGAAAAATCATAAAATTGCCAATCCAGCAAATTTTGCTTCTCATTCACGTTGGCAGTCCCCACCAAACATGCTTAGTTAGTGGGAGGATGTCCATGTTGGTAACGTTATGAATTTGTTATTAAAAAAAAATATCAAATTAGCAAGCAATTTCATTGTAAAAGTATGGCAAAATCTAGCTGTTCTATATATAATAAACCACATTTTTTCAACCCAAAGTTAAAAATTGATTTAAATCACAAAATAACTCAAAAACCTCTGTTTGTAAGAATTTGAAAGAAATTTAGAAAGCATCCAGAAATCTGAAAGTAAGAATCAGAACTGGGAAGTTCAATTCCATAGAATACCAGATCTTCCATTCTACATGCAGCATTGATTGATCTTATAAACAGAAATCCAGAAATATACCCCTTATCAAAAGCTACAGAGTTTAGTGGACTGGAAGATCCTGTAAATTTTATAAAACATTAATGAACTGTAATCATGCCACAGAACACCATTATGGCAACATCTTTATACTAATAGACCTAAGAAATAGCAGCAGCAGCAGCACAAATCTGGCGGGCTGTTTGGAACAGCCCGAAGGGTGGTCAAATCGTGTACCTGCTCTGGGAAGAGCTTAACCACGTAGTGGCGGGATGTGGATGTTGCAGAATGTTGGGTGTAATTTAAGTGGGGTTAGTGTAGGGAGGTAGCTTTTTGCTCCTCAGGGAATGATGAACCGGGTGCTACGGACAGCGAGCACCACTGGTGGGTTAGTTAATAAACTAGGAAGAAGGTATGTATAATTTTGAATATTCCATAATAACAATTTTGGAGTAGCTGAAATTTAATTTAGGCTGGAATGGAGATCATGTGGTTACCGGTAGTGACCGCAAGACATGCGGGGTAACCGGTATCGCTTATAGCGACGCTCACGAGGAACATAATCCCCAAGGGATCTGACTAGGGCGCTCTGATGTTGGGGCAAACCCTCGAAGAATTTTGTCGCCCGGCGTCTAATTTCATCCTCCACATATCGGAGGGATGAAGCCTCATGAAGTAATCTCACGGGGAACCTTGTACAAACAGAATAAATAATCCGAAGACATTTATTCTGTGCACGTTGGAGCAGAACTAGATGTGAGCCTGCGGCCATACCCCAGACTTCGCACGCATAGAGCATGATAGGGAGGACCAGAGCCATAAAGAGGCGCAACTTTAGGGGAACAGACATCGCAGACCGAAGCACAGGGTATAGTGATGCCACGGCACCACACGACCGATGAGCTTGCTCCTGGATGTGCTCCCGAAAAGTTAGGCCCTTGTCCAGCTTGACTCCCAAGTACTTGATTGAATTCTCCCACCTGATCCCTTGCCCGAAGTAGGTAAATTGGGGGAAATTGGCGGGAAAGCGGCGCTTGGTGAACAATATCGCTTGGCTTTTCTCCGTATTAATGGACAATCGCCAAAGCGTGCACCATTCCTGGAGGAGGATTAGGTATCTTTGGATGGGGTTGAAGGTTCTGCATGGGTGTCTGTTTGTTGAGAATAGCAGCACGTCGTCAGCATACTGTGCTATGTTGACGTGCTGTACAGTGGGAAGGTCAGCCACATAGACGCTGTACAGCGTCGGGGATAACACAGAACCTTCGGGGACTCCGCCGCGGATAGACCTTCGTGTAGATGTTTTTCCCGCCACTGTGACAGTGAAGAATCTATGCTTTAGGAAAGAGTGAAGAAGGTGTATGACTTGAGTGGGTAGCTCCAGTTGGATGAATTTGTACAGAAGACCCGCGTGCCAGGTCGTAGAGAAGGCCTTTTCCACGTCCAGAGATACCGCCGAGGTGAGTGCCTTGTCCTGGAAACCCAGGGCTGCAGCCCAGGACGAAAGCCAAACTGGTGAGGAGGGATAGCTTGTATGTCACCCAGAAGGGGGGACATGCGGGCTAAGAAAAGTCTCTCGAAAACCTTCGAGAGAACAGAAAGGAGGCTGATGGAACGGTAGTTGGCAGGATTAACCGGGTCTTTCCCTGGCTTCAAGATGCATATCACCCGAACCTCTCTCCAGCTACGTGGAAAGTGACTCAGGGAGAGACACATATTGAAGACTTTGGTTAGAAATAACACGGCCCTGAAGGGAAGGTGGCGGAGCATGAGTGGCGTTATGCCATCAGGTCCCGCTGCCTTTTTTAGTTTGAGGCGCCGGAGTACGCCCTGAAGCTCACTGGGCCTTATAACTGGGAGTCTGTCCGCCTCAGCCGGGGGTCGCCGAAAGTATCGACGTACCTCCTGCCTAACGCGGTCAGAGAAGGCAGGGTCCTGGGGGTCTTCTCTAGGCCTCATGGTCCTCTCAAGGTAGTCGGCGAACACCATAGCCTTGGCCTGTGGTTCGTAGGACAGGCCTTGGATGCCCTGGAGTGGGGAGTTTGGTGTCCCTTGGCGGTTCCGAAGTCTTTTAATGACCCTCCACACGTCTCCATCCTCGAGGTTCATACGAGACATCGTGTCCTCCCACGCGCGCACTCTGTGCTCACGGAGGCGGGCACGAACCTCTCGGCACAGTCGCCGATGAAGCCCTCGATTATGAGGCGTGCGGTGTCTTTGGTAGAGCCGCCTTGCTGCCCAAGAACGGCGAATGAGAAGTAGGAAGTCTAGGGGAAGAACATCCGGATGAAGGGGGGCTGGGGTGATAACTGTAAGGTTGCGGACCGTTCGCTTCACGACTGAGGTGAAGGACGAGACCGCAGCCTCAAGGGAGGGAATGTCGGTTATGTTGGGGTTGGGAGGAATGGAGTCATTCAGGCAGACTTTGACGCAATCCCAGTCCAAATCCCGGTTTT
This sequence comes from Mantis religiosa, assembly GCA_030765055.1. Classification (NCBI taxonomy): domain Eukaryota; kingdom Metazoa; phylum Arthropoda; class Insecta; order Mantodea; family Mantidae; genus Mantis; species Mantis religiosa. The sequence continues at coordinate 143,489,921 of CM060949.1, forward strand.
GAACCGAGACGTCATGATTGGCAATCCGTGTATTAACCTCAGCAAGTACTGGGTTGTGATCTGAATGTAATGCGTTAAGCGAAGTGAGTGAGAGATGAAATGGAAAGCGTTTGATGATAGCGAAGTCGATATGAGATGGGCGACCCCGACCACGCGGGTAATGAGTGGGTTGCCATGGGCCCTCAACTCGAAGGTGAGGGTCCGCATCTACCATGCGGATAATGTCACTGCCTCTCCTATTCGCTCGGGGACCATGGTGCCAACGCTGATGTTTGGCATTGAAGTCCCCGGCCATAATGACATTGGGATGTAAGGAAAGAATGGATTGGTAGTCATTGGCTATGAACTGTGAGCGGGGAGGATGGTAGGCTGATACTACCAGGACTTCAGAACCGCCAAGGTTCACGCAGGCTGCCGTGGCTTCAAGTGACTGGAGTTGTGGAAGCTGGACAGCTCGATGGACCACACTTCTCCTCACCAGGATCGCTGTGCCACCTCCTCGGCGGCCAGCGCGATCCGTTCGGAGACAGTGATACCCCGAGAGATGGAAGGGGATCTGGGGGCGGAGATGGGTTTCCGACACCAAGATGAGGTCCAAAACATTGGTTCTTGCAAAATGTAGGAGCTCGTCCCGTTGAACCGCCACTCCAGCCGCGTTCCAGAACGCGAACCTGAACGAGGTACTTGACCTAGTTCGTGCTGCCATTCTGGGCCGGGTCGGTAAAGGAGGTTAGAAGGGCAAGCCCCTCCATGGCTGTCACCATGCGGGTTGCGGGGTCTGTCGTGGAGGTATACCGCACCAGCAGTTCACAGAGTCGCTCACCGTGGGACTGTAACAGCTGATACAGCCACGTCAGCAACTCCGACCGTGGTGAGGTGGAGGGAGTACTGTGTGAAGTTTGGGACTTCGAAGGTGAGGAGTGTCTTGGGGCTGGCCTACCTTTGGCTTTCTCGTCCCTAATCTGTCGAGCAGGCTTGGGTTCACCAGACCCGCTCCCAGCCTCGGAATCCGAGTCCGCCCTTTTGGCCGCCTCACGACCCTCCTCCTTTCTGGGAGTGGCTCTAGGTGGGGCTGGAGCTTTGTGCTGTTTTTTAGGTTTTGCTGTGCGTGTGTGTGCATCCTTGGGGGGTTGTGTCTTGCCCCGCAAAGTCGTCGAGTCACCGGCTGGTTTGCGCACCACCTCAGCAAAGGATGGGGCACTGTTGGAGTTAGGCAATTGTTGCCGTGGTGCTATGGAAGAGGTTGCCCTCTCCGCTTCTGGCTCAGAACGGGTGTTCTGGGCTATTGGCCCTGGAGCTGGTCTCCTAGAGGCAATAACCGCCTTCCTGGTAGGGCAACCTCCATAGCACGCTATGTGCCCTCCTTTGCAGTTGGCGCAGGTTGGATCTTCCGTGATGGCACGGGGGCAGTCCTCTCTGAGGTGCGTGCCACCGCACCTCAAGCAGCGAGGATTACGGTGGCAGAAGAGGCTGGAATGATTAAATCCCAGACATCTGTAGCACTGTGGGGGCCCACCAGAGTAAGAAATAGGGGCATCAGTCTAGCACATAAACAATATATATGACGATTTAACTGTATTGGAACACCACAGTGAAACGAAATAATTATTAATTTTTAGATGAGTCGTATTTATTTATTACACATCTACTTCACTTTCGTACCTATTTTGAGGACATGTTTCGCAAATCATCGTTTGCATCTTCTGCTCTTATGCGACTAAAGCTTGATCCAGTGGTGTGGGTAATTCTGGAGTTGCTGCTGCCATCTGTTGATTTAGTGATGAACTTAAATGTGGGATTCTCTTCTGGTGGGATTTCAAAGTTCATTAGTTGGTTTTTATGTTTTTCTATGTATATTCTCTCCCATATGACGAGTTCACTATGTTTTTGTACATATTTTAGTAATTCTGTGCTATCTTCAATTTCATGATTTTCAGACCAGAAATGAGCTGCTATTGCGGACTTATCAATATTTTTGTATCTTAAGTGCCTGAAGTGTTATTTTTTTCTAGTGCCTATGTTTCTTTTTGTCCTCCCTATGTAAATTTTTTCACAGTCTTTACACTTAATCTTGTAAATGCCTGACTTTTCCTCTGGTTTTATCTTATCAGTATTATTACTGTGAAGTAGGTTTTTAATGTTGTAATTGTTTTTTGGTGCCAATGTTATATTGTATTTCTTGAATATTTTTTGGAACTTTTTTGTGGCCCAGGGGTGGTAAGTAAATTTAGCAAATCTAATTTCTTGTTTTATTGGTGTGAGAGCTGTGATCTGTTTTAATCTCTTTTGAAGTTTGAATGATTTTAGTTTTTTATCTACAAGGTTTTTTCCATATCCATTTTTAATTGCAGTTTTTAAGATTTGATGGTATTCGTTTTGATATTCTTGCTGGCTGAGGGGTAGATTTACTAATCTGTGTGTGAGACTGTTGATGGTGGCATGTTTGTGTGGAATTGGGTTGAAACTATTTGCTTTGATGTAATTATCTGTGTGTGTTGCTTTTCTATGGATACCAAATTCTAGTTTTTCATTGCTTTTTGTGATTTTAAGGTCCAAAAAAGGTAGAGTACAGTCCTCTTCAGTTTCCACTGTGAATTGTATGCTGGGTTCTTGCAGGTTGAGTAGTTTCAAAGCATCATCTATTTGTTTGTAGGGCACTATTGCAAAGATGTCATCTACGTATCTGTACCATGTTTTAAAAATATGAGGGAAGGCTTTAGTTATATGTGTTTCGAAAAAGCTCATGTATAGTTTGGCCAAAAATGGTGATAGTGGGCTTCCCATAGCTAGTCCTGAAATTTGTTTATAATATTTTCCATTGAAGACAAAATAATTTTGATGTATACATATTTCAGTCATTGCCAAATATTCTTCTATTGCATTGGCATCTAGGTTTATAGAATTTAGCCATTTTTTCAGTTGAATCAAGAGTTTGTCTAATGGAATGCTAGGGAAGAGGGAGCGGACATCAAAGGATACTAAAGTGTCATGAGGTTTTAGTTTAAGATTTTGAATTTTTTCTACCAGGAAGCATAAAAAACTCTTTAGACCTGGTAGAAAAAATTCAAAATCTTAAACTAAAACCTCATGACACTTTAGTATCCTTTGATGTCCGCTCCCTCTTCCCTAGCATTCCATTAGACAAACATTTGATTCAACTGAAAAAATGGCTAAATTCTATAAACCTAGATGCCAATGCAATAGAAGACTATTTGGCAATGACTGAAATATGTATACATCAAAATTATTTTGTCTTCGATGGAAAATATTATAAACAAATTTCAGGACTAGCTATGGGAAGCCCGCTATCACCATTTTTGGCCAATCTATACATGAGCTTTTTCGAAACACATATAACTAAAGTCTTCCCTCATATTTTTAAAACATGGTACAGATACGTAGATGACATCTTTGCAATAGTGCCCTACAAACAAATAGATGATGCTTTGAAACTACTCAACCTGCAAGAACCCAGCATACAATTCACAGTGGAAACTGAAGAGGACTGTACTCTACCTTTTTTGGACCTTAAAATCACAAAAAGCAATGAAAAACTAGAATTTGGTATCCATAGAAAAGCAACACACACAGATAATTACATCAAAGCAAATAGTTTCAACCCAATTCCACACAAACATGCCACCATCAACAGTCTCACACACAGATTAGTAAATCTACCCCTCAGCCAGCAAGAATATCAAAACGAATACCATCAAATCTTAAAAACTGCAATTAAAAATGGATATGGAAAAAACCTTGTAGATAAAAAACTAAAATCATTCAAACTTCAAAAGAGATTAAAACAGATCACAGCTCTCACACCAATAAAACAAGAAATTAGATTTGCTAAATTTACTTACCACCCCTGGGCCACAAAAAAGTTCCAAAAAATATTCAAGAAATACAATATAACATTGGCACCAAAAAACAATTACAACATTAAAAACCTACTTCACAGTAATAATACTGATAAGATAAAACCAGAGGGAAAGTCAGGCATTTACAAGATTAAGTGTAAAGAATGTGAAAAAATTTACATAGGGAGGACAAACGAAACATAGGCACTAGAAAGAAAGAACATTTCAAGCACTTAAGATACAAAAATATTGATAAGTCCGCAATAGCAGCTCATTTCTGGTCTGAAAATCATGAAATTGAAGATAGCACAGAATTACTAAAATACGTACAAAAACATAGTGAACTCGTCATATGGGAGAGAATATACATAGAAAAACATAAAAACCAACTAATGAACTTTGAAATCCCACCAGAAGAGAATCCCACATTTAAGTTCATCACTAAATCAACAGATGGCAGCAGCAACTCCAGAATTACCCACACCACTGGATCAAGTTTTAGTCGCATAAGAGCAGAAGATGCAAACGATGATTTGCAAAACATGTCCTCAAAATAGGTACGAAAGTGAAGCAGATGTGTAATAAATACGACTCATCTAAAAATAAATAAATATATATGAAGTTACTGAATTGAGTGCATCCTGGTAATTTACTCTGTAGTAATGGTAACTGTAAGAATTGTGATCAAAACTATTCAAAACAGTAAGTACTCCTATGGCATACTTTTATTTGGATTCAGGGAAGGTTTTGCAAAATCTAGTTACCTGTAAAATGTCTAGGAATAATACAGCTTTTAGAAATGGATATATTTTGTTTTCCTTGCTAACATTGAGACTAAGTCCTTAGCAGAAATAGCACAAACTGCAATAAATCAACTTTCTTTTTAAGATGGCATTTAAGAAATTAAAAAATAATTGATAGAAGGTTTGCCTCAATGGGAAAGTGCTAGCTTAACCTGTTACCAAAAAGTAGTATATTATGAATGTGTCAAAATATTCAATGCCCTCCCAGAAAACTTAAATTACTATCCTCGGGAAAAATAGAAAAGTTTAAATCTGCTCTTAGAAAATATCTATGCAACAAGGCCTAATACTTGACACACAAGTTTCTGAATGATCACTAAAATGTCCTATGCCATAAGGGAAATTTTGTCATTGCATTGAATGTAAGCAATCTGTATAATACTCGTATTAATGTAATCTCTTAAATTATTTTGCATGCTTGTCTGATAGTTGAGTCAATAGGATCTTAAACTTGTTCTATCTATCTAGTTTGAACTTAAATAATACTAAAACAAAGGTATCCATGAATGTTAGTAATGAGGAATAGTATAATATTAAGACCATAGTAAAATTTGTAATTTATAAGTTTCATATTTAATGAAATAATAGATATTGAATATTTGGTGGTGGTTGTCAAAAAAATGCATGTATTTAAGTAGTGTAATGCTGGTTGTTAAATAGTTGCATGTTAGTTTTCTGTATGGCTTGTTTTACATCCCCTAGCCTGGCTCGAAGATGGGACCAAACGAACAACACATGCAATACACTAACAGAAACTGCTGATTTAAAAGCCTGAGAATTTAAATAAATCATATTGTACTGTAGAACAAAACCATAGATAGACTGTGAACAAAGTGCAGTTGGTGTGCTCATGCGCGAGCACAATTTTCTCCCCTCCTCGCTATCTAAGCAACACATGTCTCCCACCCCTTCATAAGTTGACCACTTTTGCTCAACTTGTGCCATGGAGGAGAGGAGAGGCAACCTAAATTGATAGTAGAGGGGGAAAGCTAGAGGACTTCAGTTTTGGTAAGCCACGCCTTCATCTGCATTTTGTTCGCGGTTAACCTTTAGACTGAATATAGCAAAAACAGTTTTATATGAATTTAAAATCCGGAAAATAAATACTAATTATCCTGAATGTTGTGAATGTGGGAGATCAGAATCATATTTGGTTATCTGAACCATATTACATCAGAAAAAAAAAATATAATAAATGTAGATAAAGTGGTCATACTGTATTACGACGGCCATCGTCTGCTACGAATAGAGGGCGTGACCTTGGTGGCTTAAACATTGCCAACCTTAAAAACAGTTTTGATAGTGTCAAAACTTCGTAACAAACTGGCGATTAGGAGAGGGGCTGTAAAAAACAGTACCAGTCGCCCAGGTTCGATCTCAGGCTACCGCATGTGAGATTTGTGGTGGACAACACCCCACAAAGGCAGGTTTTTTCCGGTCCCCCTTGCCAGCGTTCCGCTTCATTATCATCTTTCTTGTCATTCATCATCGCCATGTAGTATTCTTAAAGAATGGGGCATGCACTAAATAAGTAATATTAATATGGGTTGGCAACATATCGCTGTCTCGGCATATTTCAGAATTCGTAGTTGGCAAGCGCCTCCTAGGCTACGCAATTGCTTAATGTGGCAGGCAACAGCCGCCCTAATGCAGGATAACCTAAAAATTAGGATTTACTAGTCCACTTAAAATAAGCAACATCATTTAACCCATAAAAATTTAGGTAAAATGTTCCGCACCTAACCCAAGACTGCGTTAGGTTAGCTCCATTTACGTAATCTAAATGAATATACTAAAATTAAGCGATTCAGGCGTGGCTAATACGCCTCAAGTGTCGAACGTTTAAAATTTAGTTTCCTTCTCGAGTTCACGGAGAATTTGACTACAACATTTTACCTTTTTTGGGTATGTTACTAAATTTTATTTTACTTCATTAAAAAGGATAATATACATAAAAGCAAACTTCCTTTATACAAGGTTACTTACCAATGTCTGACCTACAGTTTTAATGCCAGATAACATCTTGAATTAAATCAGGAATACTAAATAGAATTTTGTTTTAGCGGAATTGAAGATCAACTTTCAGTTAACTCGACAGACGCAACAAACCACAAATTGATACAGCAATAGGTCGGATGGTCGGGTCCGTCGTCTGCTAACGTGACAGGCTGGCCACCAATATCATCACATTTTATTGAGAATTATAACATTCATTTACTAAAGAAATCTTTAAACCACTAATCCTGAAAATTATCCCTTGAAGTCTTATAAATATTTGATAAAATGGGCATTTTTATATTATTGGATATCTTAAATTACATTATACAGTAAAGCAGTGCTTTTTAGACAGCACTGCATTATGTATCTTTCACTTTTTTTCTTGATACTACTGTGCTCTAACAATGAGATTTAGAACTATAGATAATATGCCTATTACTCTGTGGCCAAGGAAAGAGAATGGGAAATTCTGATTTTATGTGGGATATTAGTTGATCCTATGCTTAAATTTGGTTAAGAAGGTTGGTATTCTGTAGCGTACACCGTGCAAAACACAGGATTGTGTGCTAGTAGCGGTAGAAACGTTTTTGAAGTGTACATTTTAAACTAACAGGTAAATATTAAATTATAATATTAAAAGTGATTACATATCGGTGCTTTATTGGTATTTCATTTGTACTTCTCTTTGTTATTGCTTTAGTCCAGGATGGCGGCTGCAATGCCAATAAACCCAAAGCCCTTCCTGAACAGCCTAGTAGGGAAGCCGGTAATGGTAAAGCTGAAATGGGGCCACGAATATAAAGGATTCCTTATTTCAGTGGATGGATACATGAATCTCCAGTTGGCTAATACCGAAGAATACATAGACGCTGCTCCCACGGGTAATTTAGGAGAGGTCCTAATCAGATGTAACAATGTTCTTTATATCCGTGGTGTAGAGGAAGAGGATGAAGAGGGAGAAATGAAAGATTAGTAATAAGTTGTACACGTGATAATGAATGTGCAACTGTGAGATTTGTAAATTATGGACGAAACTGACTACAGTCAAGTAAAGTGAACCATAATTTATCTCTGACTTTCGAGAAGGTGGTTGAGAATTGTTACAAGTCCAATTCTGATAATCGTTTTCAACGGTAAACAGTGTATAACTTTTAATAAATAGATTAAAACCAATATTCTTTTAATTTTTAAAGTGTCTTGCGAACAAGTGTGGTATTCTCAAGAGGTGTTCTATTTTCTTTCATGTATTATTGTTTATGCACTGTAATGGTATGCAAACTTTAATGATTTATACATTATATGCTTTTGGGACATTCTTTATTATTTCGGTCTATTCCACCATCCACTGCACTGCCCTCTGTGTACCATAGTTATCATTGCCAACATGACGTGAAACACTGCCACTCCACTTCTCCAACTTTTAAATAATTGTTGATGATGGGGAGAGCAAAGAAAGAATTAAGTAAAAAACAATCATATACTTTTAACTGTCTTAAAACTAGCTTATATACTGCAAATAACAGTTTTCCCTTTTCTTCTCTTTTATTACACTTTTTCGTTTTCTTTTATGTTACATTCCTTTAAATATATTTAATATTCATACTTGGGAGCGGAAGTCTTTTGCAGCTTATGCATTTGACTGTATTGCCACTTATTTAGCACAAATAACTTTTTTGCCTTTTATTACACTTAACATTCTCAATTTTTTCCCTCATGATTTTTAAAATATATGGACTTAAGGAAGTTTCAAATTGTGCAAAACTACTGAATTTCAATCTATCCAAATGGATGGCATTACAGTTATGCTGAATGTAGATGGTGATTGGAATGTTACCAGCATTAAACACATGCATGTGCTGGAAGTACCAACACTGTAAGAAAACTCGTGATACAAAAGAGAGTGGGACTGCCTAACAAAACTAGCATGATGATGCAACAAGAAAAACATCGGTAGCCAAGTGGCCCAGGGGCAGATTTTTTCTGATTCCACTGCTCTTCCACCGGTTGCTCCATTATCACCTTTCCTGTTATCCGTCAATCTAAAGAATGGAGCATGCCAGTAAATAAATAGAAAGTAATATGGGTTAGCAACATATTGCTGTTCTGGCATATTTGAGAGCTCTGCATTTGGCAGTAGCCTCCTAGGTTATATCATTACATACTGTAGCAGACAATAGCCATCTTAATACAGGATAACTGCCATCACTATAATAATAAATGCATGCACAGTTTTCCAAATATGCTCTTTTCTGTTCTTTCTATGAAAGAAAACATTGTAAATAAAAAAAAATTCCTAAATAGTGAGGGTGGATAGGCCAGAAGATACGCAGATATTTATACTTACTATACATGCAAACTCAAAGGTATTCCATTATTTAATCTTTTTTATAAATGGAAAAGTGGACAATGGAATTGACCTCAAGTACTAAAGTATCCGCCATTTGGTATACAGACATTTTAATACTAAGAATGTGTCATACAGTGTAAAATGTGTTTTCTTTGTACCTATCCTTGCTTCAAATGTACCTCATAAGTAAAGCTTGGAATTAACGTTGTGAACCTATACCATCCACTATTTTAATACACTTTATTTTATAGGTAGATGATATCTCAGTAAGTGATGCTATATTCCTGCTATTGCCTATGTGCAATGGGGAACAAACAAAAGAAAAGCAAAATATGCTGCATTGACAATCGTTTTTCCCTCCTTCACAGTCCTGTGTCATTGGAATTTAGCTTTTCAGATACTGCACCCTGGCTACACTCATTTTCTTATAAACAATACTTAGTGTCAAAGTCGCTTAATCTCTTGGCTATGCTAAAACAGTCGTTAGTCATATTTTTTCAGCCCTGCAGTTGATCAGCTACAACCAATCCATGTCGTCTTTTGTGGTCTAGGGATAACAGGCTAGCCTCCAAAAGTCAGCCAGATCTCAAAATGGAAATGTGGAGGCCACATTGTTGGGAAATACCTGTGATGATACAATCACTAAACATCTGGGTAATGAATGGTTTTTTAGGGGTGTGGATGCAGGATGGAGTATACTGTCTTGCATGAAGATTTTTTCCATATTGTGATTCCAGTCTAGATATGAAGTTCTTGAACATGCTATAGTAATGCTCTCCATTTTCTATAAGTTTTATTCCATTATTGTCTTCCAAGCAAAATGGGCCAATAATAGAATTGTGAAGTGGAGGCATACTTACAGTAACTTCTGGATTATGAAGACTTAGTCACCTTGAAGTTGGATTACTGGCCTTTTTGGCCCAGAATAATCATACTCGTGTCGTTAGTAGGCATTTACCAACAATGTGACCTTTGCCATTATGATCTCCAGATCTCAATCCAATCAACTTTTGGTTGTGGTGTTACGTTAACAACTTTTATGACATATGCAACAACCCTACTACAACTGAAAGATGCAACGCGTAAGAAATTGCCAATATTATAAAACATCCGCTAAATGCTGCATATGCTGTTTAAGACAAAATACTATATAATGTGTGATTCAAGGAATTTACTAACAGTGACGTCAAAATTAATTGAGAAAACTATTTATAGTTTTTTTTGACACTTTGTCACTTACATTTTTATATTATTGAGGGACTAGTTTTGGATGCCATCGCTTCCATCCTCAACCTCTCTCCAACTATAAAGAGGATATGGATGATAATTGGAGAGAGGTTGAGGATGGAAACGATGGCTTCTGAAACTAGTCCCTCAATATAAAAATGTGTAAGTGACAAAGTGTTAAAAAAATACTACAAATAGTTTTTTCAATGAAAATGCTGTAGGTTGAACAAGAGAATGGCAGACATCGTTTTAAAGCTTTATAAGCCCAACTGGGGAGCATTTTAGCAAAAGTCAATAGATGCAAACATTTTCAAAAATGAGTCATATGTTACAATCATATGATTTTTACCTTCTGAATCATACTACAGAAGCAGATGTTGCATAAGTTGATAAATACAGTTTCTACAGGCTACCGAACTTCACAAGTTTTTCCTAAACTCAATAGATGCTCAAGTCCTCTACTGAAAGTCATACAAAAACAAGTAAAATATTTGGCATTATATAGGAGTACTGATTTTCTTTCTGTACTCTTTGCCTGGAAGACCTTTTCCATTGTTAGTTTTCTGGCGACAGTAAATCCACACAGCCCATTGCTCATTCTTAAAAGTGACAGATGTTTGTTTGTGGATACAAGTGGTGAGTTTACTACTGTAATTGAAGAATCCATGGGTGGTAGAAAATCTAGAATTAAACACAAGGTGGCTTGTACAAACAAATGCAAAAGTGAGCAACATGAACCTAATATAAAGTTATGTGTGATTGGAGGAATTTAGTAACAGTGATGTCAAAATTAATTGAAAAAAACTATTTGTAGTTATATATATTTTAATATAAAAATGTAAGTGACAAAGTATAAAGAAACCAACTACAGATAGCTTTTTTAACTAATATGTGTTCTCATGAACTAGGAGGTTCCACATCTAACCAAAAAATTAAATGCTGTAAGCAGTGTAAAGTGGCAGAGTTGACATATGAGGATATTAGACTATTCCATAGTAAGAAAAATGCAAAATGGATCGAGGCAAATGGCTACTAAAGTTTGTCAGTCATGGTACCAAAACACAGGATTCTGAAAGTTGATTTCACGAAAAGAAGGCGAACTGTCCATAAAATATATCAGGAAAGCAGATGGATATATAGTACCTGTTTGTGCATTAAGTTCCCAGGGGATAACGGGTATGTCAAAGAACTGACTATCTCTTCTAGCATTAAATTTCATTCAACTGGACTCGCCAAAAGAAAACAGGGGGTAATATTGCAGGTAAAGAACATCAGAAGCTTACTATAGCAGTTAAAAGTGACATCAAATTGTATAATTGCAGAGTAATCCATTATACTAGGTTCAAATCTCGTACAGGTTATCTACCTTTAGAACTTCTGCTTACAAAAATGTGGAAAAAATTCTATGACAAAAGAAAAACCGTGAAACTTAATGCTTGCTCCCTTTCAAAATACAAATATATAATTGAAAAAACTATTTGTAGTTTTTTTTTTTTTTTTTGATATTTCGTCACATTTTTATATTTTTGAGGGACTAGTTTCGGAAGCCATCTCCTCCATTATGAACCTCTTTCCAATTATCTGTTGCTGTCTGCTCTCCTCTCTCTGGTGGTGGAACTATGAACTTCTTTTTCAGTCTTGGGTTATAACTATGATGATACATTTATATTTATAGCAATTATACATAAACATTCAAACATAATTTAGAAACCAGAATGAAGGAACTAGAAATATTAGGTATAAACAGACTGATAAATCGGCCTTGGCAGATCATTTTTGGTATCATTTAACTATGAAATTGAGAAGTTAAATTATTGAAGCAATAAATGGTCCAATAGATTTAATGGCTTGGGAGAAAATATTTTTCTTAAAAAATAGAAATCTTGTAATGAATATTATAAATAAACTATAACACTTGGTAACTAACTCCACTTATCTGTTTACATTGCTGAAATTCTATCGGAAATTTTGAAATTTTAAACACATAAGTGTAGTTATCAAGTGTTGTAGTTTAATTGTATTTGGATTGCTTCACTGTCAGTAACCTCAGTTTTTTATAAAATCATGTAAAGAATTTTGAAATTCCACCAATTGATTCTGTTTTTAAGTTATATTTTCAGAGTTTGGTAATAAATACAAAAATAATACATCTCATAATGGCAGTAACGATTACAGGAATAAACAAAATGATGATGATGCGGAAAAGTATTTGCGAAACTAGTTTCTTGAATTCTGTGGAAAGTTCTCAATTTTCTTAAAAAAACAAGTGAAGTTTGTGATAACTAGTTATACTCAATTGTAATATAGTTTGTATGTTATAATGAGATCTACATTATCTGTATTTTGTCTATTTCTTACAGTCTATAAGTTACATAGAAGTTTTTAGAATGAAAAAGCGTTCAGAAATTATTCTCAAAAAATTCAAGACATGCATTCCATTTTTCATGAAAATGTTTTATTATTTTAACCAAAATCATTAGAGAAGGTTTTAAGAAAATAAACATTTTCAAAATATTTCCAGGTGAAAATTACAAGTTTTCTCTGAATGCAGAAACTGGGCAAATCTGCACACAATTCTGGTTACAATGTTTTTAATAAACTGCACAATGTGAAATACTTAATTGTAGGCTGTTGTGTGCAGTTTCAAATAGTTGTCTTATGGTTAACTAAAACGGTTCACCACGACTGATGAACGGATTAGCAATAAAAAAAAAAAAGAAATTGTTTAATCTGTATAGTGATTCACTGTTTAACTCTTATTAAAACAGTTTCTAATATTTTTCTTTAAAATTGATAGTGTTATAAAGAGGCTGATTTCTTATATTAAATTCCTATAGCTGATATTTTAATTTCCAATCTATAGAGGCATTGCTTTATTATCTCAGGATTGCATTATGCAATTTTAGTTAATTGATGGAAATTAATCATTTCTTCACACTAACAATATATAGGCTAAGGTTTTTGATAGAGTCAACATGAAAAATTCAATGCCATGGCCGGGATTTGAATCACAGATCTGGTTTCCATCCAGTTGCTCTAAACCATTGAGCTACCATGGCCCACTGCCGTCATGACAAGATTATGCATAAACAGCAAGAAAGAAACTATGAGTAACACTTATACTCTCATGTACTGGATGTTTTAATAGTTGGTCTTTATTCATTTAATGCGTGTGTAATTTTTTTTAGCTATTATCCTTGAAATAATATTGAGTAAATAAATCTACATGTATATCATCTCATGACATGTATCAGCAGACTTCCACACGGATGTCTGATGGTACATATTTGCACACTTGAGGTATTTCAACACAGGCATGACTTCTGGAAAAAGTCAGCTTAGTTTTAAAGTCTTTTAGTTCAGAAGCCCAAGATTTTATTCTGATATATGTAGTCACTTTTTACCCTCCACTCTCTAAAAGCTAAAGATTGCTAGATAAATAGTTAAAAAGAATTTCACGATATTCTGATATGACACAGAAGAATTTGGTGTTACATTAACCTTTTAATGCATGAGTTAGTCACTTATGTCACTCTTAATGTAATCCATGAACTGGTTTTCATATTGCTTTCTGCGGTGTCTCAACACAATCAATTTGAATAGCCACGTTTGTTAAAGTGATACGTAATGGACTAGCCATCCATTCAAAATTGAATGTTGTGAGTTCGAATTTTGGCAACTGCAGTCAATGTGTCTGTGGTAAACGATGGGGGAGGGCCCTGTAAAATAATTGGTATGATGGCTTGCATGGATGTTGACTGGGTATCATTTGACTGCAGTTGCCTGGATTTTGCCTTTTTTATATTAAAAAATATTCTAAAATGTAATTGCAAAGATAATATAAAATTTACAATTCAAAAGGCTCAAAATTTTATGTGTAACTAATAAAGGCCAATGCAATATAACATAAAAAAAAGCACTAAAATATTTCTCGAAATGAATACAGCCTAATGTCATACAGCTACACCATGTGTTAAAGGGTTAAGTTGATTTCTCTAACCACTATTCTTCAAACTATTCTTTGGGAATTTAGAATTAGGATTACTACAGAGGGGATTCAGCACCAAAACCTGTAGTTTATTGTACCTATACACCAAGTGGGGCATCCCCGGGAGGAAGGATGGGGCAAGAGGAGATATGGCAGCCGACCCAAGAGTCACGACAGTGCTGAGACCCCTGTCGACACTTTTAACCTGAAAGAAAGCACGAAATGAGAGGTGATGTGAAATGATAATGGGGATCAAATGGAGGGACAGGAAATTTTGGGTATGTAATTAAACTACCCAACATTTGCCTGGCGATGCAGGAAAACCCCCGGAATAACTCATGAGTCAGGTAGGTTTGCCATGGGAATCGAACCCAGACCCCTTGAATGCAGGCCACACACAAAACCACCTGACCCATCCTGCTCGGTAAACTATTCTTGTGAAAGTTTAACATACTTTCAGAAATTGTTTTATTACACATTTTTATGTAGGTACAACTGAAATACATGAGTATGAAGCAATAGATTGTAAAGTAAATTTCAGTGTAATAAGTTTAATATTCCACTCTTTGCATGACCACAGGAGAAAACATATTAATAGAAATTTTTTACTTGGAGTTCAAACCTATAACATAAGAGTACTTCAAATGGTAAATGTCACAAGAACATACTTGTATTTTAATGAGATCATTTATTGACTATCCAAGGAAACTCTGTGGACCTGTGTTCATTTGAACATCATTTCATCCATTTCATTCATTGTCTGATATGACTTAATTGGGGGGGGGGGGGGGAGGGGGGGTAGTCCAAGGAAAAGTGCTGTATTCATATTTTAGGCAGAACATGAGTGATTGGGACTTCTTCCCTCACTCCTAGATGGGTCTTCTAGAAGAAAAGATGGTTTAGGATCACCCTTAAAAATGCCCATCTCTTTCATCAAACTTACAATTTCCTAGGTATTACCAAATGTTCAGCATTAGTAAAAAACAACACAACATTTTTACTTTGAAATCATAAGTTATCATCAAAGATTTTTTGTAACAGTTATTGTTCAAAAGCCTCCCAGTTCAAGCAGATACATCTTGGTCCACCCTGAGGTACCAGACTAAGCACTCATTTTAAATAAATGATGTACTAAAGCAGCTATAGAATGAAGGTATAGAAACTTCCTTCCTTCCTTCCTCCCCCCCCCCCCCCCCCACTGATCTGGTTATCTGATGTTCTCAAATGTGGCAAATTAGAAGAAAAGAAAAACATAATCAGCAGTACAAAGATCATTAAATAGGCTGGGATCTTGGTATAAAATTAGGCAAATGAGTCTATCTTGTATATACTTTTCTCCACTTACAAGTTTTTTTAAATTAAGACTAGTTTCTGGGAACTTCTTCCCTATCCTCAGTTCTGTGGTTGATGATGCATCCGGTGTCTGCACCTGGCTTGATATCGTGCTGCCATCTGATGTTCTGATAAGTTTGATAATGTCATCTATGGCGGAAATTTCAAAATTCATCAAGAGGTCCTGTTTCTTCATAATAAATATGTTTTCCCAAATCTGCAGTTTAGAGGTTTCTTTGCCTGTTTGATAAATTCTATTTTTTGCTTTATGTTGTGATTCTCAGACAAAAGTGATGTGCTACGGCAGACTTGTCCATGTGTTTGAATTTAATATTTCTGAAGTGTTCTTTCATTCTTGTTCCTAGATTCCTTTTAGTCTTCCCAATGTATATGTTGTCGCAATCCTGGCAGCTCATTTGGTAAATGCCTGACAGTTGAGTTTTTGATGTGCTATTTTTAGAGGGTTGTTTAGTAAGTTGAGGATGTTGTTTGTTCTGAGGGGCTGATTTTATGTTGAAGCTCTTAAATATCTTTTCAATTTTTTTTTTTTTTTTTGTATTTTGGATGAAATGTAAATTTGCCATATCTGGTGTTTGGGTTTTCTAGTTTTTTTTTAACGTAGTAATCTCAAAACAAAATCTTAAAGGACATTACTACATTAAAAAAACTAGAAAACCCAAACACCAGATATGGCAAATTTACTTTTCATCCAAAATACTTCAAAAAATTTGAAAAGATATTAAGAACTTCAACATAAAATTAGCCCCTCAGAACAAACACAACATCTGCAACTTAATAAACCACCCTCTAAAAAATAGCACACCAAAAACTCAATTATCAGGCATTTACCAAATGAGCTGCCAGGATTGTGACAAGATATACGTTGGGAAGACTAAAAGGAATCTAGGAACAAGAATGAAAGAACACTTCAGAAATATTAAATTCAAACACATGGACAAGTCTGTCATAGCACATCACTTTTGGTCTGAGAATCAAAACATAAAGCAAGAAATAGAATTGATCAAACAGTCAAAAAAACCTCTAGAGCTGCAGATTTGGGAAAACATATTTATTATGAAGAAACAGGACCTCTTGATGAATTTAGAAATTTCCGCCGTTGAGTGAGTGTGTGGTGTTTTAGGGCCTGTCGATAACGAGGTCATTTGGCCCGAAGTTAACACTAAGAGCTAAAAGCCACACAAACTAAGCTAAAAGGTAAAATAAAATAAAAACACCCAACAATTAAAAGTACATCCGAAGGATAAAAAAAAAATGCACGAAGTACAGAGTAAAAGGCTAAAAAACCAAACCAATCACTGGACTTATAATTTAAAATCTCTAAAAGTGACAATGATAAAATCCAAGTCATAAAACCGATTTCAGCAACAAACCGCCGCAGTGCCTTAACCACGGCTACTGGGTCGTCCCCTAAAACACCGAGCAAGGTAGTCCCCAAGCCCAAAGACTGGCGAACAGGAGCGTACTGCAGGCAATCGAACAATACATGCCGCACAGTGAGGCGTACTGCACACGGAGCACACACAGGGGCCGGTTCCTCTCTTAACAGATGGCCATGTGTTGCTCGTGTGTGCCAGGAAGTTGTCCAGGGTTATACGCTCTCCTTTATCGCCCGGAGTTGTGTGCCTTCCAAAGCTATCCAGGAGTGCTGCCAAGCAGATAGGAGTTGGCGACGGAAAAAAAAACGTTGCACATCCTGGTATGGCACCGTAGTTGTTGAACTCCGGGGCAAACGGCAAGCGGACTTAGCAGCTGCGTCCGCCTCCTTGTTCCCAGAAATGCCCACGTGGCCTGGGGTCCAAGTTAAAACAAAATGGTATTGGCGGCAATGTGCTGTTGCAAAGCCTGAAAAGCACTTAGTCAGTGCAGACAATAAAATAGCCAGGAGCTAACTTGCAAATAAAAAGGAGCAAATAGAAGATGACATACAGCTCTGCAGAAAAAACGGAAGTGGAGTCCAGAAGGCGAAATTTATGAGCCTCACCGTTAATGAAGATCGCGCAACCCATAGTGCTACCTAACTGGGAACGTCTGTAAAGGCCGGAACATAGGGTAACGGCCCAGTAGTTCGGCAAAAAGTTGTTGAAACACCGAATGTGGAGTAGCGAGTCTAGAGTTGGTCGAAAGAGCGAGATCGAACCGCGCACGCTGCAGCTGCCATGCAGGATAAGGGCTGATAGACGAACTCTCCACGCGAGACATTCAGAGGCCATGCGAGTGTAGGAGATCCCGGAATCTTATTCCCATGGGGCGTGTCCAAGAACCGGGGCGCATATAACGGTGGACTAAATCTGGACGCAGAACTGGTTTAAAACAAGGATGATTGGGGTAACTTGCCAATTTCGAGACGTATGAGTATAGTAACAGCGAGCGACGAATACAGAGTGGAGGTTCGCCTGAGTCTGCATACGGGGAGTCGACTCGACTTGTGTGGAAAGATCCTGTGGCAAGGCGGATACCAGTATGATGCACGGTGTCTAAAAGGCGAAGTTTAGAGGCGGTCGCTGTGCCATAAATAAAACTGCCGTAGGCCAGCTTGGACCGAACCAGAGAGCGGTACAGCCTCAAAATTACCGTGCGATCGCCCCCCTCCAAGATGCTCCTACAGCACCCGAAGAGAACGATCGCAAGAGGCTCGAAGGTGGCGAATGTGGTGCTCCCAGGTGAGTTGTCTGTCCAAGTAGAGGCTCAAGAACTTCAGGTGCGAGACAAACGGCAGGGGTATGCCGTTCAAATGAAGATCAGGGGGCGGGTGAATACCACATAGGCGGGGAAAGTGGATACACTGTGTCTTCGCATCTGAAAAGCGGAAGCCGGTTTGAAGCGCCCAAGGTGCTAGCTGGGTGATGGTCAGCTGTAGTTGGCGCTCAATGTGATCTATGTTAGAATAACTATAATAAACTGCGAAGTCATCAACGTAGAGGGATGATGGAATTCCGCTTTGAACGGCACTGGTGATGCCGTTGATAGCTACAGCAAAAAGGGCGACGCTCAAAATCAACCCTTGATGTACGTCGTTCTCCTGTATCCACTCCGTGATATCGTGTTTCCTATGTGGACCTGGAGAAGAATCCTTTGCTAACGCTAGAGAATGGACGAGCTCGCCAGCGGTAAAAGGTTGGTTGTACGGCTTGGTGCAGTCACTATTAAAATTAAGTGGTATCCGCTCCACCTTTTCCTTAATAGGCAGGAAGAAAACAATGAAATGTGTAGTGTTTAACGCCCGCTTTTACTACATATGGCACCGCAGGCGGTGACACTGATGATACATGAGATGAATATGGAGCACCGGTGGAATGAGATGGCGGGGGAAACCGGAGGTCCCGGAGAAAACCCGCCCCAACGCCGTGTTGTCCACCACAAATCTCACTTTGCGGTCGCCTGGGATCGAACCCGGGCCGCCTTGGTGAGAGCCAAGCGGTCTAACCACTGAGCCACGGCGTGGCCACTAGGCAGGAAGAGGGCATCATATCCGGCTGTTTGGCTAGTAGCGGCAAATATAGTGGCTAGGGCTTCAGCTATGTCCTGCTCGGTGGTGCACATGGAACCGTTAATGGCAAGGCCGGGAATTACCGTCTGGCGATACTTGCCATACATCCGCCGAACAGCTGACCATACCTGTTGGGTAGAGCTGCGAAGAAAGGGAAGACACATAGGCTTTCCAGGATTTACGCTTTGCGTTGCGCAGTATAAAACGTGCGCTAGCGCGAGAACGTTTAAAGGCAACGAAGTTCTCTTCCGTCCGGTGCCGCTGATAAGCGCGCAAAGCACGTTTGCGTGCTTTGACAGCCAAACCGCATTCCTCAGTCCACCAGGGTACAGGAATACGACGTGGTGTAGATGAACCTCGAGGAATGCTGGATTCTGCGGCGAGCAGGATCGAACAAGTAAAATATTCGACCATTACATCGATGGTGTCGAAACCATCATCGATGGGGTGTATGAGGGGATGGAATTTTTCCCAGTTATCTTTGGAAATCATCCAGCGAGGATGTCGAGAAGGTACACATTGGCGGCCAGAAAAATGAATGTTAATGGGGTAATGATCATTCCCAAAGAGGTCGGAAAGTACTGACCAATCAAGTAGTGGAACTAATGACGGACTGCAGAAAGAAAGGTCTAGTACGGAATGTGTACCAAAAGCGGATGATAGGAATGTCGGGTCACCAGTATTTAGCAGAAGCAGGTCAGACGTAACGCAGACGTCTACGAGGAGGCATCCACGGGCGTCGTCAATGTCTAATCCCCAGAGCGTGTGTTTGGCATTCAAATCTCCCAAAATGAAATGAAATGTGTAGTGTTTAACGCCCGCTTCTACTACATACGGCACCGCAGGCGATGACACTGATGATACATGAGATGAAGATGGAGCATCGGTGGAATGAGATGGCGGGGGAAACCGGAGATCCCGGAGAAAACCCGCCCCAGCGCCGTGTTGTCCACCACAAATCTCACTTTGCGGTCGCCTGGGATCGAACCCGGGCCGCCTTGGTGAGAGCCAAGCGGTCTAACCACTAAGCCACTGCGCGGCCTAAATCTCCCAAAAGGAGTAGTGGTGAGGGGAGCTGAGCCGATAGAGCTAGAAGATCCCGCTCTGGAACTATACAGAGCGTAGGCAGGTACATGTTACAGATGGTAAAACTGATGCTCTCCAGCTGTATCCGAACGGCAACAGCTTGCAATGGCGTGGCGAGTGGAATAATGGTGGCGGAGATGTTAGGCGCCACTAAGGTAGCAACGCCACCGCTTGCACGCATACCTGCAAGAGAGTCGCCTCTAAATGCCGAAAAAGAGTGAAGGTTTCACGAGTGATTGGGATGCAAGTGGGTTTCCTGGAGACAAATAATTGATGGTGACCGTTGAGAAACTAAATTTTGTAAGCCTTGAGCACGAGCTCGAAAACCATTGACATTCCACTGGATTGTTTCCATTTAAAGGGCTTTAATGGGCTGTCTTTAGTTTTTTCTTGACCTTGGATGTGCTGAGGCCCACGATGCGAAAAGCGCTGGCGTCCTGTGACTCCGCAGATGTGCTGGAGTCAGAAGAACTCCCTCGGCTCGCTGAGCGAGACTGGGGTGTCTTCGAAGGTGTGCGACTGCGTGATCTATGTGGTGGCCGGGATCGCTTTCTTACAAGCACTACTTATTGACGGCTTGGGTGCTGGTGTCTGTAAGGCTGAAGTGGTGGTATTAGTAGTGCTGTTGGTAGCTGTAGATGTGTTTCGAGACAGCGTGGGAGAAGCCGCTAGAAAGTCGGTCTGCGTGGAGGCGTGAGCAACAGGGATGTGTTGGACGGCAACAGTGGTATTATAAGTGCGGCGGACGGCTGATGCATAGTCGCTGATGGTAGCGGGCTTCGTTGTTCGAAGCGCCGTCGTGCCTCAGGAAATGTGAGGCATTCCTTAACGCGCAGCTCCTGAATACTCTTTTCGTCCATGAATCGTGGACACTGTCGCGAGCTCGAGGGATGATCTCCGCCACAGTTGACGCATCAGGGTGTTCGGCTGCAGCTTGGGTCTTCGTGAGCCGCAAGGCCACATCGTTCGCACAGAGCTGGATGGTTACACGAGCCCTTAGTATGTCCGAAGCGCTGGCACTGAAAACAGCGCATGGGGTTCGGCACATACTGACGGACGCTAGCACGTTCATAACCACAGTAGATGTATTCGGGTAATTTCGTGCCTGAGAATGTTAGAAAGACCGTGCGTAGTGGGTATTCCTTACCATCCTGTTTTCGGGTTAATCGGTACGCTTGAAAGACTAGCTGATCGGAGAGACAGCTAACGATTTCCTCATTAGCGAGAACATACAAGCTGGAGGTGGTGACTACTCCTCTGCAGGTGTTCAGCGATTTGTGTGGGGCTACCCGGATAGGGTAGGAGCTCAACAAATTCGCTTTCTGCAGTTTGATTGGTCTGCACTGGTACTCTAACAATAACGTACCATCTCGTAGAAGCGTCGCACTTTTAATCGGGCCACTGATCTAATCTAGTTCACGCTTTATGTAGAACGGACTCAAAGCCTTGAACGTTTTCCCATCACATGCCAAGGTCATTACAAAAAGGGTCGATGGAAGAGGGTTTGCGCGGATGCATTTTTATTAGGACCCCCATCCGGAAACGTCGGCGTCAGCCTGCCATCCGGGGGTTAAAGAAAGAAAGAAAGAAAGAAAGAAAGAAAGAAAGGACACCCTTCCATATCCATTGCTTGTCCGTATGGGTAAACCGTTCACCACGCACACCCCGGCTTTAAGCTACCACAGGAATAACCGCCTGTGGCTCACCACTTTAGGCCGCGCTGCGTATAAAAAGGCACACGTGGATTCAGGGGACTTGTGGTTGATTACTTCGGGGTTCCGTCAGCGGTAACACGCCCGGTTCATGATACTAACCCAACGGCACACGGCCCTCAAGGAGCTAAGTGAGTGTACTTGACGGTGTCGACGGGCTCCGCACCTAAGGCTACACATAGGGGCAGTGCGAAGGGTCTGCTCAACCTTCACTTTTGAGACCTCCAGAGAACACACGTCGGAAGCCGCGCTGAAAACCGTAGGACAGAACCACGGAGATAGGATAGATCCCTGCTGGTGAGACAGGAGTTATAAACCTAAGACCTTACGTGCTAATAATTATAATAAAAAAACTAGAAGGGGAAGAAGGTAATGCTTACTGACCAGCAGTAGCTCAACGTGGTGTAGTTGACGGAGGTGAAGGGGATGAATTGAGGGTGAGTGGCTAGGGATCCCGGGATCGCCAATCCCATACCTACTGTAGTAGGCTCCTGGGGAAAAACACCAGAGCCTCTTCTGCCGGTTTTCGGGGTTACTGATGGGCTTTCTCGGCAGCCGTAGCGATCCTAGGGCACACTAAGTTCCCGCCGTACATCACCCCACCAGTCAGTCCCCTACTTCCTGTCGCCCACCCCTCGGGATGAGGACCACAGAGATTGGATTTTGAGGGGCTCCCGCCGTAGATGACGTCATCAAACTTATCAGAACATCAAATGGCAGCACGATACCAAGCCAGGTACAGACACCAAATGCATCATCAGTCAACCACAGAAGATAGGCAAGAAGTTCCCAGAAACTAGTCTTCATTTAAAAAAGCTTGTAAATGTAGAAAAGTATATATAAGATTGACTCATTTGCCTAATTTTAGCAACAGTGGCACTCCATTTTCTGAAATACTTTTTATTCTATATTGGATCTTGGTGTTCAAACATTTTAATATATGCAAATACAGATAAAAGTGGCTTCCAAATGTTCTCTTTACAAAAGAAACCAGTTGATATTCATAATAAGGAAACTTAATAAGAACTAAGTTATATACCTAATAGTGATCTTTGACAATAAACTAACCTGGCAAAAGCACATTGAAAAAATTAGTAAGAAAGTAACTGACAGATTCAAAATATTAAAAGGACTTACTGTTACAAAATGGGGTTCTAAGAAAATTTTAAATGTAATTTACTTTATGTAAATTAAACTCATTTTAAAATATTATGGTGAAGTACTTATAACTTTATCTTTCAGGGATTTGCCCACCCTTTGAGAAATGGCCAAGCTGACCCCACCAGTGAGTGGGAGGTCCTTGCTCTTAAGGGATGTTATGGGCTATTTATTTATTATTTACTTATAACTTTATCTTCAAACAGGAAAAACTTAGAATAAACTTGAAACCAAGCATTATTATTTATAACTGGTGGCATTAAATATGTTCCAACTGATGTGTTATTTACATGTTACATCTGACGAATCCATCATGATAGACCTTCAATTTCAAGCCCTTTTAACCCATGAAAAATCAGTAACACTATCAAGTTATAAAAAATGGTAAAAAAGGTACCAAATTCTACATATATATTAATGAAATATTTAATAAAAATTATGTTAATTCCCTTCAAACCAAAACTTTAGCCTTAAAATCCTGAATACTATATATTCACTCAGAAACTAGATTAGTTGAAAAAACTATTTGTAGTCGGTTGATATACAGATTCCAAAAATTAAAATTGTTACATAAATTAAAAAATGTAGCTATTCCATCAGATACTAAAGTTGTGCTCCAATCTGTTGGTTTTATAGCTCAGCCCAAAATGTTGAAGAATAAAGAAATGCATGATATGACCAAACAAATACAAAACCTAAATAAACATACAGTTTTACAGAAAGTCCCTACACGCTGCAGTGGATATTTTAGCAAAAGAAGGAACTAAAATCAACTTCATGGCACAAAACTTGAATCAATTAAGGAAATTGTAAAAATAAAAGCCATATCTAATTAGAACTAATTGATAACACAACACTTCAAAATGGACAGTCAAAAGGGAAGAAAATGTTGCTCCACTTATTACAGGAAATTAATGTTGGAATAAACATTTTTACAAAGTATTTACTGTGCTCCAAAACTCCAAGGAACAAGAAGTGCAAATTGTGATTCCCTTCTTGTTTGAAAATCTGACATCAAACTATTGGCAACCTAGAAAAATGATTTTATTATTAACTCTGAGCATAACATGATATGGATGCACACTTTTACTTTCCCTAAGACATAAGATAGTATGTAAGGAAGGTATTCCATTCCACCCAAAGTTTAATATCAAGAATGACTAATGATTAAAAAGGGAGTATTTTTAGAATAAAGTATGAACAGCATAACTCAAAAATGAAATTGCTAAATACCAAATTTGATATTTAAATTCTGCATCCTTCAAGCATGGAGCAAGGAACCAGAGGGAATATTCCATTGTTTATTAGAATGTAATGGGGCAAAGAATTGGAGTCTATGGAAGCAAATGGGACTGAACTGGACTGGACAGAGGGGATTCGCCAGAGGTTCAAACCTGGTCTATTATACCTATGCCCCAAGTGGAAGGATGAGGCGAGAGGACACAGAGGGCAGTCATCACAAGGAGCCATGAGAGTGCAGAGGGCATGGTCCATACGCTTTACCATTGGAAACTGCCCAGCAGGCAAGAACTGGCATCCCACCCTACTGTGGTCCAGAAATGGTCCCACCAGACCGGGTTTGGAAATGTGTAGTGTTTAACGCCCGCTTTTACTACATACGGCACCACAGGCAGTGACACCAATGATACATGAGATGAAGATGGAACACCGGTGGAATGAAATGGCGGGTGAAACCGGAGGTCCCGGAGAAAACCTGCCCCAGCGCCGTGTTGTCCACAACAAATCTCACTGGTCGCCTAGGATCGAACCCGGGCCGCCTTAGTGAGAGCCAAGCGGTCTAACCACTCAGCCACGGCGCGGTCTCTGGGTTTGGAGATCAAAACCATCCTACCAGAGGAGGAAGTTTTACCAAGAGCATATCATCCTGCCATGCAACACCGAGACACCCACCGATGCTTCTACCCTTAGACCACCAGATTAGAGATGATATGAAATAATGGAGGTGAAATGGAGAGACAGGAAATATGGGGGATGTAATTAATCTACCCAGCATTTGCTTGGCAACCTGTGAAAATCCACTAAAAAGCCCATGGGTCAAGTAATCACCAAAGGAATTGAATTCAGGCCTCCTTAATGTGGACCTAATACGAAACTGCCTGAGCTATCCCACCCGGTCAAAGCAAATGGGACAGATTACTGAAGCAAAATGTTGCAATTAAAGTCTTCATTCATATATGGAAAAAAAAAAAAAACACTTAAAATTACTGTAGAATATTTAAAAGAGTAAGAGAGAATTAGATCAGGGTAGTCAAGAAAGACAAGGAAAAATAAAACAAGGAAATCTAAAAGGTTAGTGGTCCAATGTGTAAAATGAAGTTTAATGGATTCATAAATGGGTATGTTACTCATTTAGATACGGTATAAAAGAATTTTTGTATATTATAAAATAAGAAATAAACTATTCATTCATGTGAGGACTGTGAAATTCCATGTTCTTTGCATGATCACGAAAAAAAAAAAAAAGTACTTGAAAAAAAGTGTAACTATTTGAAAATTCAGACTAATAATAAAGAATACCTTGGAAATGCTTGGTCCTACAGAAAAATTCTGAACATATATAGTATGCTTTAATGAGATCCAAATCTTTTTTTGTGTAACATTTTCTCTTTGTTTCAAAATACCAATAATGCAAAAGTCATTCAGAATGAACAGACCTCAGAGGCTATTCCAAGAAAATTCAAGATTTCTTTTTTTCCCCCTCATGAAAATGTCTTATTTTAGTATTTTCATTTTTGAGAAAATAATTTTCTATGTAAAGAGTGATTTTGGGTAGGGGAATTTTTTTGAAAATGTTCATGTTCATCCTTAGAGGATACTAAATTTAAGTGTGAAGTTCTACATCTATCCATCTTGTTTTGTTTTACTGTTTACACACGCACACGTGCACCACACTCTAATTTTGTTTTACATTTGGAGAACCTAAAAATGAGTATATATTTCCGAAGAAATATCAAATTTTCTAATAGAATACAATACTTCCTATCTTACTGCATATGAGCAGAAATAAAATTATTCTCATTTTAGATGACTAATGAAAATAATTGTGGTCATGCTACTCAAAAATTCAGTGAATCAGTTCTTGCAGAGCAACAATGTTCTAAAATAAATCTACATACTTACTTGTAGCTTTTATAAATGATAAAATGAGAATTTCCATTATTATTTGATTCCTATTTGCTGCGTTGGAAGTGGATAACTTAAAATATAAGTGCTTATCAAATCATGAATGAATATCTTAAGGAGTTGGGGCAGAAGTGTAAATAATCATTGTACATACATAGATTTTTTTTTATTAAAATTACAGACATCTGACTATAAAAAGAAATTATACATAAAAAAGCAACAAGTTTTACACAAAAAGAGGTCACAAAACACTGTAATTCAAGTAGAAGTTTGCATAGTTTTGGCTGTGTGCACCATTCTTGATTAAACTTTAACACCATTACATGTATAGCACAACTGATTAACAAACTTTTTCTGTTACATGTGATTGGAGGAATTTAGTAAAAGTGATGTCAAAATTGGTTGAAAAGCTATTTGTAGTCAGCTTTTGGACACTTTGTCACTTACATTTTTATATTATTGAGGGACTAGTTTCGGAAGCTATCACATCCATTTTCACCTCTATCCAACTATCGTCTCAAGTTGGATAGAGGTTGAAAATGGACACAATGGCTTCTGAAAATAGTTGCTCAATAACATACAAATGTAAGTGACGAAGTGTCAAATGACCAACTACAAATAGTTTTTTTCAATTAAACTTTCTCTGCCCAATAATTTTTAGTACTTTTAAGTCTGTCTAAATAATTATTAGCTACTTAAGAAACAAATATGTTTCCTCAAGGAGTCATAAAATATACAATTAAGGCTGTGTAGGTTCACAATCACAGATGCCAGGCTGAGTAGGGTGAGAATTTTTTAAATTAGAATTTTCTATCCTATGGAGTCTGTAGTTGTGAGAGTGTTTAGCAGTAAACATTAATAAGATCAATGTCACGACAATCTACCAATCTACAGTTCAGTGAGTAAAAACACATCAGCATTTCTTGATATCTTGATTAGAAGTCCTTGATATCGCCAAAAAGTGAAAGGAGATGAAGCTACTAAGTAGTAGAATTAATGAAAATTAATTGTTCTTCCACACTATCTGTGTGTAGGCTAAGGTGGCTTCATAGTTAGAACTATTAGGTTAATTGATGGAAATTCATTGTTCTTCCACTCTAGCCATATGTAGGCTAAGGGTTATACAGGTTAAGTCAGACTGAAAAATTCAATGCCATAGCCAGGATTTGAACGATAGATTTCCTGGCTCTGTCAGTTGCTCTTAACCATTGAGCTACCATATCCAACATGCTAACATGATACTAAATTCTCTGACTTCTATTTTCCCAATAAACCACTAACAGTTCTCATATACAGTGAGATACTCACCATCTGGTGACTTACTATGCTGTGGTTACTTGAGTCCCAGGATTCATAGTTAAACCACTTGATATCGGTTAATTGATGGAAAGTAATCGTTCTTCCACACTAGCTGTGTGAAGGCTAAGGTTTGGATAGGTAGTGTCAGACTGAAAAATTTAATGCCATAGCCGCGATTTGAAACAGATTTCCCGATCTCCATGTTCACTGAAGATGAGAAGAGAAGGTCTTGAGAATGTAATATGTTAGAATTTTTCCTTTCTGCTTTTTCTTTTCTGAACGTAGCAGTTGGAAAAGGTAGTGCATTCCACTAAAAAATCTGGTACCAAGATTTTACCAGAAATAATGTTTAAGGCTTTCTGAATCCACAAAAATTCAATTTTTAAAAAACTGGTGCATGAATGTGTCTATGTACACCAGAACTCAAAAATTATAAGTTGGATAAATATTAAATTTGATAATATTTGAAGCAAAAGGCTAGAAACAGTGATGTATTTAACATTTGAATGTAATGAGTCAGTAATCAAACACAAACATCACTTAAATTATCCTTACTTGGACATGTTTCGGAGAACGGTTCGTCCCCATTGTCAGCAGTTATCCGACTGGTTGGATCCGTGGTTTCCTGAAGTGAGCTGGTTATCTGTGGCGGCATCTGTTGTCTGTGAGATGAACTTCCAAAGAGAGTTTTCAGGCCAATTCGAAATTTAAAGTATACTGTTTGTTTTTTATATGTTATTTATTATGTTTTTCATAATAATTGTTTTTTATAATTAAAACTTTTCCCAAACATCGAGTTCAGCTGCATTACTGGCTGGCTTTAATAGTTTTATATTTGGTACAATTTCATGATTGGTAGACCAGAAATGGTGGGCTATTGCTGATTTTTCTATTTGTTTGTATTTCACACATCTCATATGTTCCTGTAATCTAATAGGTATGTAAACTTCTTTTGGTTTTTCCTATATAGAACTTATTGCAGTCTGAGCAGTTGATTTTGTATATACCTGATTTCTTGTTTTCAGTTACTGGGTCTTTCAGGTTGTTGCATAATAAGTTTTTTAAACTGAATTTATGATGCACTCTGGGATGATATGTGAATTTCCTGAATGTGACTCGGTTTTTGATTCTGTTAATTTTGTGGTATCCAATATGTGTTTCTGTTTCTTGAATTTCCAAATTTTCTTTTCTATTAATTGTTTATTGTATCCCCTTGGAGTGTGTATTCACGCCAGATTAAAGAAAAGAAGTCGCTCAAAATAGTGAAACTTAAATGTTATTCAGTTATGGACTTCATGAAATATGTTTACCTTATAAAAAAGCCATATATGCAATTTAAGCAAGTGGAGTAGCCAGCTCTTCTTCAGAGCCAGATTCATTTTCCCTGCAGGAGCGGCAAGAAGAATAATCGCTGTCATCTCCTAACGAAATCACCATTTCCTCACAATCACATATTTTGATCAAATAATTGTGCTGTCAAGCAATGATATGAGGGCATTCTATAGGTACAGCAAAACCTCCCTAAAACAGACTGCTTATATGCTGGCAAAATGGAAAATAAATTTTCGAACAGAGCTATTTCCCATGTAAATTTATACTCTAAGCAGGAAAACTGCCTAAAGCAAAAATGGAAATATTTTGCCGGAACCATTTGTGTAAATAACCTGATTACAATGGATTACTTTATGTATAATGGGTTACAACGTACTTGTTTTAAAAAGTGCAATAATTTTGAGGGTGAAGTTACATTAACCATAAAGTCATAAAGTCCCTTTGAGTAGAAGGGAAAACAAACCATTAGCTCTCTCAACTCTCTTCC
Organism: Mantis religiosa; assembly: GCA_030765055.1. Classification (NCBI taxonomy): domain Eukaryota; kingdom Metazoa; phylum Arthropoda; class Insecta; order Mantodea; family Mantidae; genus Mantis; species Mantis religiosa. The sequence continues at coordinate 143,519,199 of CM060949.1, forward strand.
AACACACATGGTAGGGTTACAACTCTTTGCAGTGTTTTCCTTCTCAGTTTCGTTGTTACAAGATATCAAGTATGAGTTGAACAAAAGTGTAAACTTTGGTCATTTTTAAAAACATAGTTTGTATGTATACAAATTCTGTAAAGTGATTTCTACACATAAGACATTATCACCAAAGGAAAAAAGATTAAGGTTGCTGAAGAACACAAAATGAATAAGCTAAAGAATTAACTGTGTTGTTTAAAGTGGAAAAAACTAAGATTTATGAGATTTTGGAAAACTAAAAATTAAAGACGAATGGTTAAACAGAACAGCAGAGCATGCAAAACGCATCACAAAATCTACAGAGTATGACGAGCTAAATTGCACTGTGTTCGAGTGGTTTGTCAGTGCGTGCACTAAAGGAATTCCTATTTCTGGACCATTGCTTCAGACTCAAGCTTTAGAGACAGCAACAAAATTAGGCTAAAACAATTTCAAAGCTTCCAATGGATGCCTCAAGTGTATCAAACATCACCATAACATTGTTTTGAATGCTGTGTGTGGTGAAGCAAATGATGATATGCAGATAGTTGTAGAAAACAGACAGAGAAAGTAGGTGATAAACAACAATTATTGTATGTAAGTTGAAAATATAGTACATAATACATATCAGTCTATTATTATTTACACTTCAATCTATATTATTCCTTCACTGTAAACCTGTGTGTCTATTTCATAATTTCTTTGTATTTAAACACTATCCACTGTAAGAAACAATATAGTACATAATACATATCAGCCTATTATTATTTACACTTCAATCTATATTCCTTCACTGTAAACCTGTGCGACTATTTCATAATTTCTTTGTATTCAAACACTATCCACTGTAAGACAGAAACCTGCGTAAATGGAAAATAAATGCTGAAATGATCACATTCCATTTTAGAGTGGTTTTACTGTACCTTTCTTTTGTTCTAATTTATCTTCTCTTGAACAACAGCTAGCAATTTATTTAAGAGTAGGAACACGCTTTTCAACAGCGTTAAAGTCATGTAAAATTCTCCAAATCATACATCTATCAAAATCATCCACATTCACTATAAAGTGTGCAGGTCTGGTTTTTCTGGGGCCGTTAGAACACACTTTTCACCACTTACACTTAAATCTTGCACCTGTTTGCAAATTATTTTGATTGTTCTTTCAGAAACACCTTTATAAACGGCAACTCTTACAGCTGCTTGACTCACTGGAAGTTTTATAGAATTGTTCATAGCTTCCTCTTCACAGCCCTCAATCACTTTCCTAATTATTTCCAGACCCTCAGAATATATCACTCTTTTTCTTTACTTCCGACATTAGAGACTCGTACGATTTTATAATTGATCTAAGAGAAATTTGCAGTGTATAAACGTAGCATTAATAACACTGAAGGAGTAGGTAGGCAACACCTGAAGCAGAACAACGTTTGTGTGGATGTGTATGAAACTCAGGGTAAGTGATCAAAAGTAGTGCTCCAGCTTGACAAGGTGCAACCACAAACCTGATATCACTGGGATTCATTATTGTGTCACTTCTACCAGATCTTACTTCATCTGATAATGATTTGTTCCATAACTGAAGGATATGATCTGAGGTAAAAGGTTCAGCAACAATGAGAAATTGCAGCTCACAAGTTGTTACATAGTACACCCAAATAATAGTTCAGTAAAGCAATAAGAAATTGCAAAGGAAGTGGCAGTGATCTATTGACAGTGGTGAGGAGTATACTGTGACTTTGTGGGTTCGTGAAATGAAAAGTCCAATTTCACCACTCAAAAATGTTCTTTATTTCCACCGACTTACAGTTTAACACTTGCCAATTACACAGAATTACGTGCTGCACACAATTACAATTCACCAGTTCGTCCGTTACAATTTCCTTGTACTTGCGATTACGTAAACTCCGATGCACGCACGGTCTTCTCGTTCATTAACACGTCCTTCGCTAGCACGTCAAACACTGACTGCCTGTCTCTCTGAAACCCTTTTTATAGGAATGTCACCGTTCTTCTAGAAGTCTCTGGTTTCCCCCACGAAAGTTCCGGAGGGCAGAAGAAGGGGAGAGAAGCGCCTAGGGACAAGCGACCCTTCCCTAACCACCCCTCAGTCAGTGACAGAGACTAATGGGAGGCGTGGCTGGTTTCCTCACAGCTGTAGGCCTCATGCCTACCGCTAATTGGGTGACACTGCTCCCTCCTCAAAGCTGGTCGTCCCGAACAGCACCATCGTAGCGGGCTAGTCGATCCAGGTGTACCACCAACATCTTTCCTCGGGGAACCTTCTGGATGCGGTAGACCACGTCGTTGATCCTCTTCACAACCCGGTACGGTCCTTGCCATGGCTGCTGGAGCTTCGGGCAGCGTCCCTTGGTCCGGGTAGGACGGTACAACCAGACCAGGTCACCTTGCTGGAACTCTTGGCTGTTGGCTTGCCTGTCATACCTGGTCTTCATGCGGTCGCTCGCCTTCTGGATGTTCTGGCGAGCCATCTCGTGCATGTTGTGGAGATGGTCCACCAAGTTCTCCACATACTCGGTCGCTGGCTGTTTCGCTTCCGGAGGGCTTCCAAAAGCCAGGTCACAAGGGAGGCGTAACTCTCGGCCGAACATTAAGCTGGCTGGCGTCATCCCAGTTGTGTCGTGTGTAGACGAGCGATAGGCCAGCAAGAACAGTGGCACCTTGACGTCCCAGTCTCGCTGATGGCTGGCCACGACTTTCCTCAGGTGTTCCTCTAAGGTCTTGATGTACCTTTCGACCATGCCGTCCGATTGGGGATGTAGAGGCGTAGTGCGAGTCTTGTTCACCCCAAGTCTTTGTAATGCCTCCTTCATTAGGTTGGACTCAAAGTTGGTACCCTGGTCACTGTGTAGCTCTAACGGCACCCCAAATCGACAGAACACTTGCTCCACGAGGCAGTCTGTGATTGTCTTTGCCTCTTGGTTTGGGATGGCATACACCTCCGGCCACTTGGTGAAGTAGTCCACGACCACCATTAGGTACTTGTTGCCTCGGTCGGAAACTGGGAACGGTCCAGCAATGTCAACGGCGAGCCGTTCGAATGGCGCTCCGACGTTGTACTGCTGCATGCGACCCCGGCTCCTAGTCTGGGGGCCGCGACTCGCCGCGCACACGTGGCACTGACGGCACCATCACTCAGCATCTGCTCGGAGCCTCAGCCAGTAGTAGCGCTGCCGTAGTTTGTCAATCGTTCGGTTCGCTCCCAGGTGTCCTCCCGAAGTACCGGCGTGTACTTCCTCCAGGACTTCCGGGACCTTACTCCGGGGAAGTACCAACTGCTCTCTCTGCGTCTTCCCATCGGGTGATTCCCATACCCGGAACAGCACGCCCTCTCTGATCTTCAACGAGTCCCATTGGGCCCAGTACGACTTGTAGGTGGCGCTCCTTGGTGCGATATCCTCCCAGGTTGGTCTTGTCCCTGCCTCCACTTCCCTCAAGAGTGGCCCCAAGTCTGCGTCCGCCAGCTGCTCCCTCCTCAGGCCTGCGCTAACCCAACCGTCCGCAGGCACTGCCACAACTACTCGGACTGCTGCGGCACGCTCCTTCTCTTCCACTCTTGTGCACTGGCCGCACTCTTCTGGACAGGGTCTTCGGGACATGGCGTCTGCGTTACCGTGGCTCTTCCCTCTACGATGTTCCGAGGTGAAGTCGTACTCCTGCAGCCTCTGGACCCAACGTGCTGTCTGGCCTTCCAGGTTCTTAAAGCTCAATAGCCAGGTTAGGGCGGAATGGTCAGTCCTCAGGTGGAATGGCTGACCGTACAGGTACTTGTGGAAGTGCTCCAAGGTCTTTACTACCGCCAATAATTCTCGTCGGGTGACGCAGTAGTTCTTCTCTGCCTTGGATAGCGTCTTGCTGTAGTAGGCTATCACCCGCTCATGGCCGTCCTGGATCTGCGATAGGACACCTCCAATGCAATGGTCGCTAGCGTCGGTGTCCACGATGAAGGCGCCACCCGGTTGTGGGAAACCCAAAATTGGAGCACTGCACAGGGTCTCCTTTAGGTGCTGGAAAGCGTTTTCGGCATCCTCTGCCCACACATAAGGCCGGTGTTCCTCTGTCAGGCGGGTGAGTGGTTTTGCGATGTTGGAGAACCCCTTTATGAAGCGGCGGTAATAACTGCACAGCCCCAGGAAACTGCGCAACTCTTTCCTATCCTTTGGGCGAGGCCAATCTCTCACAGCCTGTGTCTTCTCCGGGTCTGTGGCCACTCCGGTTGCTGAGACTATGTGGCCTAAGTAGTTCACTTTCTTGCGGAAGAGCTGGCACTTCTTCGCGTTCAGCTTCAAGTTGGTCGCCTGCAGTCTCTGTAGCACCTTACTCAGATTCTCGAGGTGATCTTCAAAAGTCTTCCCGACGATGATGATGTCGTCCAGGTATAGCAGGCAGGCATCGTAAGTCAGCCCTCTCATCACTGACTCCATGAGGCGTTGGAAGGTAGCTGGTGCGTTGCAGAGGCCAAAGGGCATAACCGTGAACTGCCAAAGACCTTGGCCCGTCGAGAATGCGGTCTTCTCCTTGTCTCTCGGGTCTAGAGCTACCTGCCAGTAGCCCGACTTCAGGTCCAGGGTCGAGAACCACTGTGCACCAGCTAGCGTGTCCAGGGTGTCGTCAATCCGGGGTAAGGGTAAGCAGTCCTTCCGGGTGACAGCGTTCAGCTTTCTGTAGTCTACGCAGAAGCGCAGCTCGCCGTTCTTCTTCGTCACCAAGACTACAGGGGAACACCAAGGGCTGTCGGACTCTTCAATCACTCCCCTGGATCTCATGTCCTCCAGCATGTCTCGTACCGCCCCTTGCTTCGCCAGCGGAACGCGTCTATGTGGTTGCCGAATAGGCCGGGCGTCTCCGGTGTCGATGCGGTGAAGCACTTTGTCCGTGCGGCCGTAGTCACTATCGCCTTGGCTGAAGACGCGCTCGTATCGCCCCAGTAGTTGTCGAACCTGCTCCAGCTGTTCTGCGGTCAGGTGGTCAGCCGCCCTGGTGTCCACCAGCACGCGGCACGGCTTTCCTCTTATCCAACCGTCCGCGATGAGGCTGTCATCCATACGCCGGCTGACGGCGCGCAGTGTCACTCGAGGGGATGGTGGTGATGGCGCCGACGTGCCCCTCTCCACGACGGCCCTTACTCGTTTTCCGGCTGCTCTTCCCGGTGTGGGCAGTCTCTCTGCAGGTGTCCGGGCTGTCCACACCCCCAACACAGGCCACTAGGTTTTCGCCGACGTCCCTCAGCTGGTCTTCTGTCTCCGGCGTAGCGGACACTCCTCGTTCTCGACGTCGGGATAGATGTTACTTTGGCCGCCTCCATCCTTAATGCCGCTGTCAGCGCCTCGTGGATGGTTTTATATTCCCCGAGCATTAGGCGCTGACGAATCTCCGTGTCCCGTACTCCGTCGACAAAATTGTAGGCGGCTTCCCGGGATACGAACTCCAGTGGCAGGTCAACCAAGGCCTTGCTAGCCAGCTGCTCGATCGCAATGGCGAACTCCTGCAGCGTCTCCCCCGGCTGCTGTGACCTTGCCTTTAGCTGGCTGCGGTATGCTGCGGCTAAGCGGTGGTTCCCGAAGCGATCCTCCAGGGCTTCCCAGATGTCCTTGGGCGCCGCCGTCCACTGCACCGCGTTTAGGACTTCCGCGGCTCTTCCCTGGAGGCTGGCTATTAACTGTGTGGCCTCCTCCTCCAGTGACCATCCGTTGTGCCTGGCCACTGTGTCGAACTGGCGGCGGAAGACCTCAAACGTTGACGCGCCGTCATACTTGGGAGGTTTGACGCGCGGCGATGTTATGTCGCGTCCCGGTGCGTCGGTCTTCAAATCCTTCAACCTCCTGCCGACGACGTCCTCCACCATGGCGCTCAGGGACTTGGCGCTGTTGTCGGCCTTTCCTTCCAGCTCATTAACGCGGCTCGCGAGGTCTCCGACGCGTTCGTCCACCTGGCCGATCCGCTTGCCGAGTCCCGTGACGTCCTCCCTCACGCCGGCCAACTGTTCCTCAAATTTCGCGGCGAGGGCCTCGTTCGCAACCTTCATTTCTTCCATCTTCTCCGTGAGGTTATCGTTAGCCATCTTCATTTCTTCCAGCTTTGCGGCCAGGTTGTCATTTGCCGCTTCTGTTTTTGTTGTTAACTCGTTCATCTTCGCGGCCAAGCTGTTATTTGCCGCTTCCGCCTTCTCTGTTAATTCGGCCTTCATTTCCATCATCTTCTCCAAAATTTTTTCCAATGCCGCGTCCATGGTTGGAATGTTCGGTGATGTTATCTTCCCGCTTCCTGACACCAGTGTGACTTTGTGGGTTCGTGAAATGAAAAGTCCAATTTCACCACTCAAAAATGTTCTTTATTTCCACCGACTTACAGTTTAACACTTGCCAATTACACAGAATTACGTGCTGCACACAATTACAATTCACCAGTTCGTCCGTTACAATTTCCTTGTACTCGCGATTACGTAAACTCCGATGCACGCACAGTCTTCTCGTTCATTAACACGTCCTTCGCTAGCACGTCAAACACTGACTGCCTGTCTCTCTGAAACCCTTTTTATAGGAATGTCACCGTTCTTCTAGAAGTCTCTGGTTTTCCCCACGAAAGTTCCGGAGGGCAGAAGAAGGGGAGAGAAGCGCCTAGGGACAAGCGACCCTTCCCTAACCACCCCTCAGTCAGTGACAGAGACTAATGGGAGGCGTGGCTGGTTTCCTCACAGCTGTGGGCCTCATGCCTACCGCTAATTGGGTGACAATACTGAGAGATACCATGTACAACGAATCATGTTTATTAATAAATAAGATACAAAAACTATTTTTCAACTCTTTAACTGTTAGAAATCTATATCAAGATGAAGTCCATTATGATTCAGATTTCTCCACTTAGGAAATGCCTTACTGTGCCCTAATTCGTCCACAAGGTCGGAAATTTCATGGTTTTCGACATTTCTTCAAAGGTGACTACAAGCATATTTTCTGAGAATGTAATTACATTTTTTTGTTGTTGCCAAACCATGAACTTGTTATACAACTTTTCATACATTTTCTTTGATTTTTCAGAATGTAAATTCTTGCTTACATTCCTTGACTTCTCCAGGATATCAAGTGTGGAACTAAATCTACCTCCTCAAATTCATTAATAAACATTTCTTTCTGTATCAAAATCAGTAACTGTGACTTGAATCGATATTCACTTATTAAAGTGCAACTGAATACCTATCAAGAAATTGATTTATCACAATTCCTTTGATACACATTTAAATATTAAATATTTATTGTATATCTAAACACTGCAGGAGAAGTATTGTATGCAATTCTCACATAATGTTTATTAAGACAACCTTGATGTTTTTGACATGAACAACCATCAAAAGTTACTCTTCATTCGCATTTTAATAACTCCATTATAGAATTGTTGCATAAATAGCTAATTAGAAATCACTTTTGAATGCCCTTCATAATTAATGTTTCATAGTATTAGACCCTTTCCAAACATTAACTTCCAATTTTTACGACTATTTCAATTTTGACAGAAGAGAGTCATTCCCCTTTTTCCCTTCATTGCATATTATAGGAATAGCCTGGAGGCTCTTCTCTTCTTCATTAAGAAAGAATCTTGTGTAATAGGTAAAAATGGAAGCTAATAACAGTGAAGCAATATCACAATAAAATATAATTTGCCACAAATTTCACTTATCTTTTTAAGCAAATTGGTATCTTAAAAAGATAAATGAAGTTTGTGGCAAATTACTATATTTTACAGTAATCTTGTATAATGTGACAACTAAGCGGCAGAACAAAAATGTATTGCATAATAAAAGTAGATCTCTTTAAAACAGATATATTATTTTAAATACACTTTTTCTGGCAACTGCCATTTTTGAGATATTCATTATTAATAGTTCAAACTGCTCCAAATGTTCATTCTTTTGCATACCTTTCAGTGTTTCCTACGATTGCATGGAAGGAGTGGAATTGCAAGGTCACTATATATTTTTGGTTCCTGATCATCTGGACTGGACTACGCTATGGAGGGAATTCAGCATGGAGGTCCAAACTTAGTCTATTGTACCTATACTCCCAAGTGGGGCATCTCCAGGAAGAAGGATGAGACAAGAGGAGCCAGAGGGTGACTGTTCCAAGGAGTCACAACAGTGCACAGGGCAGGATCCCTAAACTTCACCAGTTGGAAACAACTGACATCCCATCCTACTGTGGTCTGGAAACGGCCCCATCAGACTGGGTTTGGAGACCGGTGACCATCCTACCGGAGGAGAGAGTTTTACCAACAGCATACTATCCTACCATGCACATCGAGACACCTTCCGACATTTCTAACCTTAAAGAGATCACCAGATGAGAGATGAGAAATGATAATGGATATTGTCGTGAACCCGATCGCGATAGCACGGCTTGTGTGCACAAAGAGCCTGGAGATAAGGAGAATGCCGGAACAAATAAGGATAGCTCGAGATAAAGGACTTGCCGGCACAGATAAGGTTTCCCGTGTGGAACATTCTGGTGACGTCTTGATGTTTTATAGAGCATTCGATATCTTGTTTGTTCCAGAAATCTCTGGAATTCATGAATGGGCGTATAAAAAGAAGCCATGGCTAGTGATGGAGCGAGACATAAACAGAGTAGTAAACAGAGAGATGTAACAGGAGTGTTGTAAACAGATGTAATCAGAACGCTGTTTGTGTGGTCATCGACCTTGGTAGATGGTGTTGTGTATGTGACGTAATGTTGTTACATGAGAATTGAACAGTGTATTTCTAAAGAACATTTGGAATATCTGCAACTCAGACGTTACGACATGGAGACTGCATTGGCACAGATTCTAGAGAAGTTGGAGACGGCAAATAACCTGGCCGCGAAGATAACCGAATTAACAATGAAGACGGAGGCGGTAAATAACAACCTGACTACGAAACTGGAAGAAATGAAGACGGCTAACGATAACCTCACCGAGAAGATGGAAGAAATGAAGGTTGTGAATGAGGTCCTCGCCGCCAAATTTGAGGAAGAGTTGGTCGGCGTGAAGGAGGACATCACGGGGCTCGGCAAGCGGATCCGACAAGTGGACGACCGCGTCGAATACCTTGCAAACCGCGTAAACGACTTGGAGGGGAAGGCCGACAGTAACACCAAGTCCCTGAACGCCATGGTAGAGGACATAGTTGGCAGGAGGTTGAACGATTTAAAGGCCGACGCGCCGGGAAGAGACACATCTGCGCCCGTCAAACCGCCTAAATACGACGGCGCGACAACTTTCAAAGTTTTCCACCGTCAGTTCGACACAGTGGCCAAGCACAACAAGTGGTCACTGGAGGAAGAGGCCGCACAGCTAATAGCCAGCCTCCAGGGACGGGCCGCAGAAGTCCTGAACGCGGTCCAGACAGCGGCGGCGCCCAAGGACATCTGGGAGGCCCTGGAGAACCGCTTTGGAAACCACCGCTTAGCCACAGCATACCGAAGCCAGCTGTAATCAAGGTCGCAGCAGCCAGGGGAGACCCTGCAGGAGTTCGCCCAGGCAATCGAGCAGCTGGCTAGCAAAGCCTTAGTCGAGCTCCCACCAGAGTTCGTATCCCGGGAGGCTGCCTACACCTTTGTCGACGGGTTACGAGACACGGAGATACGTCAGCGCCTAATGCTCGGCGACTACAAAACCATCCACGAGGCGCGAACGGCAACATTAAAGATGGAGACGGCCACGGTGACGGCTACCCCGACGTCGCGAACCAGGATTATCCGCTACACGGGAGACCGAAGACCAGTCGAGGGACGCCGGCAAAGACCTAGTGGCGAGTGCTGCGGGTGCGGCCAACCGGGACACTTGAAGAGAGACAGCCGACACCAGGAAGAGCAGCCGGAAGAACGAGTAAGGCCCGGCGTGGCGAGGGGCACGTCGGCGGCGACATCACCATCCCCTCGAGTGAAACTGCGCGCCGTCAGCCGACGTGTGGATGACAGCCTCATCGCGGACGGTTGGGTGAGAGGGAAGCCCTGTCGCGTGCTCGTAGACACCGGGGCAGCCGTGACCATCATCAGGCCTGACGTGGCCAAGGGTTTGCCGTCGAGAAAACCGAGCCGACTATACCGCTTGTGACGGCATCGGGTGACACCTTGCCTGTGGAGAAGGAGGCCCGACTGAAGTTCAGCTTGGGGCGGAGTGCCGTGCGTCTGTGGGTGTTCGTCGCGATGGTGGCTGAGGAGGTGATACTGGGATTGGATTCCCTCAGGACGGTCGACGTCGCAGGAAGGTCCTGCGGCTTAAAGGAGAAGAGTTTATATTCCGGCAACCCGAAGAACACCTGGGAATTTGCAAAGTCATCCTGAAGGAAGACGTGGTTGTCCCCGCAAGAAGCGAGGTGGTGGTGACGGCACGGCTGGAAGGCCAGCGGACGAACAACATGATGCTGGACCAGAAGAAGCCTGTGCACGGACTCTGTGTAGCCAGGATATTATTGCCGTGCCGAGAGGAGGTGCCAGTGTGGCTGCTCAATCTGACAAACGCCGATAACGACATCCAGGCCGGAACGGAGCTGGGGAAGTGCCAGCTCGTGGTCAGCGTAACAGCAATCGACAAGACACAGGAGCCGGTGCCGACGCAACACCTGGGGCCCCGGCTGGAAGGCTTATTGGAGAGGGCGGCCGACCGCCTGATTGCAGAACAGCTCGAGAAGGTTCGACAACTGCTGAGACGATAGCGCGTCTTCAGCCAAGGTAACAGTGACTACGGCCGCACGGACAAAGTGCTTCACCGCATCGACACCGGGGCCGCCCGGCCTATTCGGCAACCACCTAGACGCGTTCCGCTGGTAAAACAGGCGGCAGTACGGGATAGGGTAGATGACATGAAATCCAGGGGAGTGATTGAAGAGTCTGACAGCCCTTGGTGTTCTCCTGTAGTCTTGGTGACAAAGAAGAACGGTGAGCAACGCTTCTGCGTGGACTACAGGAAGCTGAACGCTGTCACCCGGAAAGACTGTTTCCCCTACAGGCCGCGAGAAATTGGCCTCGGCCGAAGGATAAGAGGGAATTGCGCAGTTTCCTAGGTCTGTACAGTTATTACCGCCCTTTTATAAAGAGGTTCTCCAAAATCTCCAAACCCCTCACCCGCCTGACAGAAGAACACCGAACTTATGTGTGGATGGAGGACGCCGAGGACACTTTCCAGCAGCTGAAGAAGACGCTTTGCAGTGCTCCAATTTTGGGATTCCCACAACCAGGTGGCGCCTTCATTGTGGACACCAATGCCAGCGACCATTGCATTGGAGGCATCCTATCCCAAGTCCAGGACGGCCATGAGCGGGTGATAGCCTACTACAGCAAGACACTATCCAAGGCAGAGAAGAGCTACTGCGTCACCCGCGAGAGTTATTGGCGGTAGTGAAGACCTTGGAGCACTTCCACAAGTATCTGCATGGTCAGCCATTCCAATTGAGGACTGACCACTCCGCCCTCACCTGGCTACTTAGCTTTAAGAACCTGGAAGGCAAGACAGGTGGATGGGTACCGAGGCTGCAGGAGTACGACTTCACCTCTGAACATCGCAGAAGGAAGAGCCACGGTAATGCAGATGCCATGCCTGCCCAGAGGAGTGCGGCCAATGCACAAGAGCGGAAGAGAAGGAGCGTGCCGCAGCTGTCAAGAGTGATCACGGCAGTGCCTGCGGACGGCTGGGATAGCGCAGGCCTGACGGGCGCAGACTTGGGGCCACTCTTAAGAGAAGTGGAGGCAGGAACAAGACCAACCTGGGAGGACGTCGCACCAAGGAGTGCCACCTACAAGTCGTACTGGGCCCAATGGAGCTTACTGAAGACAAGAGAGGGCACGCTGTTCTGGGTATGGGAATTGCCCGATGAGAAGACGCAGAGAGTCAGTTGGTACTTCTCCGAAGGTCCCGGAGGTCTTGGAGGAAGTGCACGCTGGTACTTCAGGAGGACACCTGGAATCTGTGTCTTTCATTCAACAAAACCTAAATCTCCTGCAGTTGAACTCTCAATTATATGATTACAATATTAGAGCATCCAGCAAATTCCATTTAAATTGTCAGAGACTTATTAGATGCCTTAATAGTACATCACATCTCGGTAGTATTTTGTATAATCACTTGCCTCAAAAAAATTAGACTTTTAAATTACAGAAGGTTTAGGCATTCAGTGCAACTGACATTAAAATTTTTACTCTTAGCATAAGTGAATTTTTTAATATAAAATTGTAATATAAATTGTATTTTACTGTACATGTTTTTAAAATGTACCATTATATAAGACTTTAAATTAATTTGTAACATTTTCAACTATATTGTAATGCATATTTATTTTTTGAAAATATTTTACATAAACTGTATTTTAGATGATGCCATGAGTCTGGTTGACTCCTATAGCTAATACATTATCTGAATCTGGAAAAATAACATTCGTCCTCAATTTCAATATTCCCCAAAATGACTCCTTGTACAAGTTCCTATCACCGTAAGAGCAGAATATATATGGATCATCATCTGCTTCACCACCTAGGATCAGTCAATCGCAGATTGATAATGGTGGAAAGTAGTTTCCAAAACAATGCTCTGGGGCACTGAAAACTGAGTTGTTTTGCATTGTTTGTCGACTCAGTTTTAATGTTTACACGATTTCAACAACACTTTCAACCATTTCCAATATATAAAGATGTCTATAATATGATTTGCCTTATGAAATCTGACGTTTCCAGTAAGACCACTGGTGAGTATGAGTAAACAATGCTGAATGATACATGGTTACCACATAGATGGTAACTTAAGTCCCAGGCTACATCATTTAACTTTTATTATTATAAGAGATAAATGATGAAGCCTGGGACTTAAGTACTTACGATAGTAAGTCGCCACAAACGGTATATCTCAGATGCGACAGCCCTTAGTGGTCTACCGGGGAAATATACGAGTCAACTGGAGAATTTAATGTCAGGACGGCATGTTGGCCATGGTAGCTCAAAGGTTAAGAGCGACTGGACGGAAACCAGGAGATCCGTGGTTCAAATCCCGGCCATGGCATTGAATTTTTCATGTTGACTATCTATCAAAGGTTTTTGAAGTTTTAACATTTGGATTTTAATATCAAATTCTGAGCATTAAATACACACACACACATACATACATTTGGATGGGCCTAAATCACATGGGGAAACTGAACTATTTTACTGAATATTTCATCTTATATTTATACACGTCTGATTGTTTCTCTGCTTGATTCAACATACACACTATATACAAGGGTTGTTTGATAAGTCTGGTAAATTTCTATGAAGGGTTGGAATTTTTTGTTGCAATTTTGTAGGTGATAGCTTGATTATCCAAAAGATTGTACAGAAAATTTGAAAGTGCTACAATATACAGTTCATTGTTGACAGCCATCTGAACTGGTCAGTGTGATAGCTGTGTTTGAAAATGCAAAAAGCAGTTTTGTGCTGTTATTTAACTTTTTCATTTGAAGGGCTGTACTGCCACACAAATGAAACCTGAACTGGATAAAGTTCACGTGGACTTTGCACCAAGATTGAAGACCATTTACTTTTGAATCAATGAATCTAAACAATGGTTGTAGATGCACTGAAGATGAATAGCGCTCTGGTCGCCCAATTGAGGTCACCACACAGGACAACATTGAAAATATCCACAATCTGGTTATGCAAGACTGCCAAATCAAAATATGTGAGATTGCTGAGGCAGTAGGCATCTCAACTGAGTGCACAATATCCTGCATGAAAAATTGGCAATGAAAAAGCTATGTGCAAGATGGATGCTGTGATTGCTCCCAGATGACCAAATATGCATCTGGAAGAGCCCTTCTACCGAGTGTCTGACAATGTTTAATCACAATCCACAAGACTTTTTGCGCTGCTTTGTGACAGTGTATGAAACTTGGATCCATCATTATACACCAAAGACAAATCAACTTAAAAATTATGCAAGAGTCAATGACATTAAAATATAACCAGTTGAATCAATTAGTTTTCTACAAAAACACAATCTCAACTTGTTTTAGGTCCTAATTAAAAGTTGGTGATTTTGAGCTTTCAGTGGATCTTCTAGTATTTCTTAAACAAGGATGGTGCACACAACCATTATTAATACTTCAAATTGAGACCAATTGATTTATAATAAAGAATATGGAAATGTATAATATCTTGCAGGCATCTTGAATGTGGCACTTTTAAAACAAGATGTTTATTTTAAAACCATTCCTGATAATTATTGATTAATTAATTCTCCGTAGTAAGCAGTGATGGCCACCAGCTTCTTGTCTAGAAAATTCTGTTCTATTTCAACCTGTCCACCAGGACCAGCCAACATCACAAGCTGAAACAGAAGCAAGTAAATAAATACACTCATCATATAATATTTATTTCTTAGTGAGAAGTAAGAAATCTAACAACACTTTTTTCTAGGTTCTTGCCAAACAAAAGTTATTCGGCAATCCAAACATACACACTTTAACAACCTATGTTTGACTATGAAAAATTTTCTTCATTTTCGAAACTCATACTTATTAGTGGTGCAAGAGGTGTACAATGTTTCACTAATCTGCTCAAATTTTTCTCAAATAATTCACAAAATATTTATTTCACTTTTTAACTTTCAGAGGTATTTTTATCAGCATCGAGGTAATCATTACAGACAGTCATAAAAATTCACCAAATGCCAACTGTGACATTTCTTATGTTATATATAATCCTCTATGGTTAATTTATACTATCCATTTGGGTGGCATCAATACCACCAATGACCTACAAAATATTAATACACTAATGAAATGACTAACACAGAAGCAGCTTTTTTAAAAGTTAAACTATAACCAAACGATTATGTACACTTAAATTATGTACAGTGAAGAGAACAAAATAAGCAATAAATACACTTTACATGACACATATCAACTGACTTTACATGACAATGACAACACAGTGACGTTTTTGGCAAAACTTGGACAAGGGGGTAAAGGAGATTGGCTGGTTGAAGTTAGGTAGTGTGGCCTTAAAGAGGTGTGGTCCCTGTCATTGCCATTGAAACTGTTCCTCCCTGAAGGGGAGGCAAAAGTGAAATTTTGTCAAAAAATGACAAAAAAATGCCATTTTCTGTTCTTTGCCTTTTCTGCGCCATTTAAAGAGCTGCTACATCATTATTTAAATGCCTGTGGGCAGGTGGGCATGGTCATTTGTTAGCATGTTGCAAAGAAATTGATGAAAATCTCACGTTTAAACCATGTGGTTTGATTCCATAGATTGTGGTGATGTGCAGAGACATTTTCTGGATGTTTGTGAAAGCTACAGAACACTTCTGCTTCCGGTTTTATATAGTGGCACCTACTTTTTAAAGTAAAATTCCACATGAAGTGTTTGTTATTGTGAAATATGGTTTACATTCAAGTGAGAGCCATTGATAGCAGCTTATATTAAGATTAGTATTGTTTAGGGAACAAAGCCTGATTTAACATTATATTGCTTTCTTGCTGCAACAGTATATACTTCATAACAGGTTAGGTTAGGGGTACATATATCAAGTGGCTATTTGAAAGTAAAATGTAATGAAACTTTAAGGTTTGCTAGTCATAATATTAAGTTATGATAATAGAATCCTCTGCTTGAGATAAATGTTACATGAAAACATACTATAACCCTAGAGTTACCAGTGATTCTAGTACGTCACCTTTTGCTATATAAATAGAAGAATGGTTGATACTTTTCTGGGCATTGGTAAGGGTCATATTTCTATGCAGAAGTTCTGTATGACCATGGTTATGAATTACATGAACTGTTCTACTTAAAATTCCCATCTCATAGACAAAAATAAAGAGATTAGTACTCTATTGGAGAGTTGCACTAAAGGAAAAACACGGAATACTAACGAGAGTTTGCATAGTGTGATATGGAGTAAAGTGACAAAGAAGTTTTTGTATCAAGAAAGAAATTGCAAATTGAAGCTGTTACTGAATTTAATATGGGTTATAAAGCTAGACTAAATGTTAAGGGAAACGTTGCAGCAAGCAAATTAAGTCCTGTTAGCAAGAAAATTAGTAGTATTAGGGATAGGTGAAAGCCAAAACAAAGTGCTCAAATTATTAATTTATAGATGAGTCGTATATATTACACATATTCTTCACTTACGTACCTATTTTGAGGACATGTTTCGCAAATCATTGTTTGCATCTTCGGCGCTTATTGATGTTTCTAAAGTGCTCTTTGACTCTGGTTTTTAGATTTCTTTTAGTTTGACCTATGTAGCATTTTTCACAATTCTTACAAATCGGATCTGTTAGCTGATGGGATTTCATCTTTTGTTTCTGAATTTAGCAATTTTAAAATTGAGTGTCTATTAGTAGGTGCCAAGATGATATTTTGTTCCTTGAAGATCTTTTTAAATTTATTAAATGTTTTTGGGTGATATGTGAACCAACACATTCAGAAAATTACATAAAAAATAATAGCCACAACCCAATTACACATAAACATGCAATAATAAACAGCCTTACACACAGACTAGTCAACATACCCATGGAAAAAGAAGAATATTTCAAAGAACAAAAAGCAATACTACACATAGCAGAAGAAAACGGACACAACAAAAGTTTGGTGTGGAAGAAATTTAGAAAAGCTAAACTAAAGAAAATCATTAAGGAAGCAACCACATTAAAAAAAAAAGAAAAAAAAAGAAAGAAAGAAAGAAAGAAAGAAAGAAAGAAAGAAAGATAGAAAGAAAGAAAGAAAGAAAGAAAGAAAGAAAGAAGCAGAATATTCAGTTCATTCACATATCGTCCAAAAACATTTAATAAATTTGAAAAGATCTTCAAGGAACAAAATATCATCTTGGCACCTACTAATAGACACTCAATTTTAAAATTGCTAAATTCAGAAACAAAAGATGAAATCCCATCAGCTAACAGATCCAATTTGTAAGAATTGTGAAAAATGCTACATAGGTCAAACTAAAAGAAATCTAAACACCAGAGTCAAAGAGCACTTTAGAAACATCAGATTGAAACAAGAAGATAAGTTAAAAGGAGTGATAAACCAAAATAAATTGACAACATGGGAGAACATATTCATATGGAAAAATAAGGATTGTGTAAATGAACTTTGAAATCCCACCAGTAGATAAATTGACAAAAAAGTTCATAGTTCCACCACCAGAGAGAGAGAGAGAGCAGACATCAGATGCCAGTTGGAAAGAGATTGAAAATGGAGGCGATTGCCTTTGAAACTAGTCTCTCATTAATATAAAAAAGTAAGTGATGAGTATCCATAAACCAACTATTTGGGATTAATTTTGACGTCACTCTTACTAAATTCCTCCAAACACATATAATTTAATAATGATTGGTATTAAAAACAAAAAATTGACAAAAATTCAAGAAAATTCTATTTCATTCCTTAAATGTTCTCCTCCAGAACCATTAGACATAGACAAATGAGCATTATACAGTTTTGTAATTATTATCTAAAGGAACCAGAATCCAAAGTTTCAATCATTGATAGCAAAAATTGTAAAGAATGTAACATTGTTTCCTAATGTAAAGAAATTACAGCAAAAAATTCTCATATATATATATATATATTTGTAAAAACTGTTGTAGATAGAAAATTCTTTAAAAAAGAGCCAAAGGTAACCAAGTTAAAGAAAAAGAAGGTAATAAGATAGCTGTGGGAGCTGCATTTGATGTATGGGGATTTCAAAGTAAACAAAACAGTTTAATTTCTATCTAAATCTCTAAATTCATTTTTCTCCGCTTTCAATTTTTCAAAATTCTTGTGTCTTCAAAATGCTTCAAATTCTGCAATTCTCAACAAATTTGTATGAAGCTTTGCATACATATTTCTAAATAAATGTTTAATAAAAGTTGGTATTTTTGATGTAAATTGAGCAGTTTATTTATTATTGAATTTTAAATCTCAAAATTGCAAAATATTTAAAGAAAATTTAATACATTCACATATAAATTTTTTTTCCTCCAAAACTACTTGACACACACTTTAAAAGTATAGCAAATTTTGTAATTGATGTACATAGAAACCTGAATCTAAAATTTAAAGTTTCTAAAAGAAAAACAGTATGATCTGGGACATTTTACATAATATACAAGATATAACAATCAAGATGGCAGCGGCGGATGTTTCATCTTTTGGGAGTTCCTCAGTTTTTCATAGTTGTCACGGAAAAAATGGCCCAGATCACGACTTTTTGTGCTCAGATCAGATTGGAACTAGCAACTTAAGTGGAAATGAAGACATTGAAAGAAACGCAAAGGAAAAGATGAAATTTGACGAAGTGTACTGCCGTAATCAGTGCCAACAGATAGTTTCGCTACACAAGATAATAGAAATCTTAAGAAAAGACCTTCAGGAATCCAATAAAACAATTAACAAGCTTTGAGAGGAGAATAAACAACTAAAACTAGGACAGATCAGTATGAAGAAGGAACATAATAACAAAGTTAATGCAAGAGAAGTGGTAAATGAGGAACACATGGAGAAAAGCGATGGAGATGTGCAACCAAGAGCTCAACGGCACCAAGCAAGCTACAGATAAATGAAAGGAGTGATATCTGTCTGCAAAATCATTTCTGATTACTTTAAAACTTGGAAGATAATGAAGGAAATGAAATGTATGAGGTGCCTGCAGAAAGCGATGACGAATGCAAATATAAATTTCAAAGAAAAAAGCCATCATAATAGGAGATTTGATTGTGCGCCACACGTGCAATTATGTGGAGAATGATGTAAGAGTGTACTGTTACCCTGGGGCTCAACTACAGCATATAAGAAATCAGCTAGTGAACACCAATGATCCAGATGTAGTCATCCACACGGGAATGAATAATATCAACACGGCATGTTCACCTGAGGACATAATGCAGGAGCTCACCGAGGTTGTTTCAACTGGAAAGGAGCTGTTCCCGTGGGCAAAATTCTGTGTCAGTGACACTATACGCCATCAGGATGAGGATCTTTGTTACATCGATGGGATCAACTCTACTTTTGACTGGGTATGTAAACAATATGATTGTATATTTGTAGATGGTAATGCATGGTTAGGAGATGCGGATCTCAGTAGGGATGGCCTACATTTGAACAGAAAAGGTGTAGCCAAACTTGGCAATCTCCTAAACAGAGTCATTGCCCACTTAGATCCAAAAAACTAAACAGCTGTAGTAGCGATGGGTCTCAATCTATAAACAATGTTAACTTATCCAAAACAGTAAAACAAAATCACCAAAAGCCAGAGCACACATATAAATCAGAACTAAGCATTGGAATCATAAATAACAATTCAAAATCTACTTCCCTTAGCAACTCAATAATTTCTCAATTTAGTAAACACAAGAGAAAGTGAGGGTAGAACACAAAGCAGTCAAAATTTGCAGATTTTTCATCTGAATATACAAAGTATCAGAAACAAGGTCCTTGAAATTGAAGCTTTAATCTATGGTAGTTTAAAACTAGTAGATATATTATGCCTAACTAAACACTGGCTAACTAATTCTGAATTAAATGAACTCTCACAATAACAGAGTTCACACTAATACAGGGTTGCAGTAGAACATTCAAAAGAAATGCAGGCTTATTAATTCTAGTAAAAAATTCTGTAAAAGCTAAATCTATATCTACATATCTGGAACTAAACATGGAAGAGCATTTTGAAACCAGCATTATAGAAGCAAACAATAAGCTGATAGTCATGTATTTTTAGAAATCCGTCAAGTGACAAACATTCTAATTGAAAGGCTGGATAATATTCTGAGCTATTTTCTAAAACAAAAGAAAACTGTAATTCCAGAAAGAGATATTAACATAATTTTTTTACAACAAAGCAATGATAAACTCAAGATCATATCTCTATTAAATATTTATGGCATTTTGCCAGCAATTGATGTACCAACAAGGTACAAAAACTGCAATAGATCAAATAGCCATAAGCAAAGATTTAATAATTTTGTTCAAAATATATGTTTTATATACTTGTCTCTGTGACCATTTTGCACAATCTCTAACTATCAAATAGCCAAGCAGAAATAACTTTAGAAAATCTGGCACAACATTCAAAAAGGTCAGATTACAGAAGGCAGAAAATATTGATTACTTCAAGCATTTGCTGGGGCAGGAAACTTGGAAAAACATTTATGGGGAAACTTCAGTAGATATTACATTCACTAGATTTTTAATCGTCTTTAAATACTACTACGATATAGCATGCTCACTGGTTAAAGTCAGAGTCAGGGAAAAAATTTCCACATGGGTAAGCAAGGGCACTAGAATTTCTATTGAGAAACTAATATTCTTTAGCAACTTAATTCCAAATGGTAATGCTTCCAAAGAATTGGTAAACTATTGCAAGAAATATAAATCAATCTATAAAAAGGTTATTAAGGCAGCAAAAATATTAGAGAACACTAAAAAGATAAACTCATCCGAAAATAAACAGAAGGCCATGTGGGACACAATAAAAAGGTAAACTAACTCAAATAGTTGCAAGCAAATATTGTATTGAAACACAAAGACAAAACCGTAAGAAATCCAAGAGAAATAGCCAACATATTTAACAATTTCTTTGTAGATGTCTCAAAAAGTTTGCAAACGAAAAGCAGCATAACTGATAGTCCAGAAAATAAAGACCACATTCATTGCAATGATAAATCGTTACTCCTAGCACCAGTCTGCATGATGAATTAGTTGATGTAGCTAAGAAAAAAAAAAATCAGATAGCCCTTGATGAAAGCTCAACCTACTTAATTAAAAAGTGTAGCAAGAATATCTTAAAATCAAGCGGCACATTCCCCCAGGATCCAAAGGTAGCAAAAATAAAACCAATATTCACAACAGGAGATGAAAAGAACCCAAACAACTATAGACCAAAAGCTCTACTTTCAACCTTTTCAAAAAATATTAGAAAAAGTAATGTACAAGAGGCTAATTAAAATCATTAATAGCAGTCAGTATGGGTACCAAAGCAAGAAATCTACTAATCTGGCAGTGATCAATTTTGTTGAAAGTATCTATGATGTACTGGACAGAAGTGAAGTTGGGATGGGATTATTTTTGGATCTATCCAAAGCTTTTGACATGGTGGATCATGATATTCTGTTAAGCTACACACACACACACGCACGCACGCGCACCCACGCACGCACACACACATACACACACACACACACACACATATATATATATATATATATATATATATAGAGAGAGAGAGAGAGAGAGAGAGAGAGAGAGAGAGAGAGAGAGAGAGAGAGAGAGAGAGAGAGAGATATTTAACTGTATTGGAACACCACAGTGAAGCGAAAAATTATTAAATTTTTAGATGAGTCGTATTTTTTACACATCTGCTTCACTTTCGTATATATACATATATCAACATATATATATATATATATATATGTTGTAAGAGGGGAGGCCTTCAATTGGTTTAAACCATTGAAATGAGAGCAGGTTGTCGAGATCACTTTCACAGAAAGAAGCCAAAAAGAAATCAAGGAGTTATCACAAAAAATATCAGTAGTATCAGGGTATCCACAGGGATCTATTCTGGGCTCACTGTAATTTTTACTGTATATAAATGATCTCCCATTATGTCTTATGAACAATTTGGATCCTAAAATCACACTCTTTGCAGATGATACAAGCATTTTCATTGCAGGAAAGGATGATGATAGCCTTCAGCAAAATATAACACCAGCTGTAGTAAAAGTATTAAATTGGTTTAAAGTCAATAAGTACATCGTAAATGAAGAAAAAACAATAGCACTCAATTTTCAGCATAAGGCTTGTAGGAAAGGGAAACCTTTGCATCAGAATTGGCAAATTTGGTAAATTTTGAACAGCTAACTTAATTTTTAGGATTATGGGTAGACAAAAATTTAAGTTGGGACAAAATATAGAAAAGTTAGCAGAGAAGCTGAGCCGTGTTTGTTTTGTTTTACATTAGCTGAAGCTTTGTGTAGAATTTACTGCACTCAGAACCTGTTACAACCTGTTACTTTGCTTACTTTCATTCACTACTATCATATGGACTACCATTGTGGAGAAATGCTATGAATAGTAAGATGATATTTAAGCTAAAAAAAGAAAGCATTACGAATTACGGTTGGTATACCAAAAATGGAAATCTGCAGAAATCATTTCAGGGATTTGAATATCCTGACCCTACCAAGTTTATAAACAGTTATTAATTTACATGAAGACTAATACTGCGAACTATGTCACAAATGCTGAAATACACACTCATAACACATGTAATAAAGACAAATTACACACCTATATTCATAAAAAAAAAACTATGATACTTCTGTCAAATACATGGGTTTAATGCTATACAACCACTTGCCAAATTAATTAAAAAACATACCCTCTATAAATAAGTTTAAGGCAGAGCTACATAATTTCTTTAAAAAATCAGTTTTACTCAGTAAATGAATACTTAGAATACAATTCAGGTACCTGTTGTACCTAATTATACTAATATATTATGTTTCTATTCTTGTTTCATGTGTCTGAGATTGGAAGACTCTTCAACAAAGGACTTTAACTGGCCAAACCATTAAAATTAAGTGTAACACTAGAGTCAGTGTCTGCATAAATATTCACAACTGTTTCATTCTCAAACAAAATTGAAGACTACATTGCAGATATCAACATTTTGACACAAATTCTACCAGTATCCATACAGTAAAAAGCCATTGTGAAAATATTTTGGAGGAAATAAAGAACAGATTCTTTCAGAAGAGAAAACATAATACTATCCATTCTTTGAAACAGAAAAATGTTATTTACACAAAGGCAGACAAAGGCAACAAGATTGTCATAATGGAAAAATCAGATTATATTGAAAAAATGGAAAAAATGCTAACTGACAATGAATATGAAATCAGTAACAAAAATCCTCTAAAAACTTGCATACAGTCATTTGAAAAAACAATAGCAAAATCAAGCATAATACCACACAAATATGCAGTTAAACCGAATAACCCAACCTTACCTAGACTTTATGGCTTACTCAAAATACACAAACCATCCATAACAATGAGACCTATAGTTAGCAGTATAAATTCACCAACATACAAACTTGCAAAGTGGCTAACAAAAAAATTCAACTCATTTCCAAAATTCGACAGCCTAAGCATCAAAAACACCTATGAACTTATAGAACACATTAAGCATACTGAACTAAAAGAAGACACACTAGTCTCGTTTGATGTTAAATCACTGTTTCCCAGCATAAGAGTTAATCAACTCCCACCGTTGATGGAAAAATGGCTCAAATCACTTGGAATGGCATCACCTGAAATTTCAGACTACATCGAACTAACCAAATTATGCATAGAACAAAATTTCTTCCAGTTTCAAACAACATATTTCCACCAAACTTCAGGGTTAGCAATGGGCAACCCCCTATCACCCTTCCTGGCCGATCTGTACATGAGTGCATTAGAAATAAGGATAAACAAAGGTTTCCCTTGGATGTTCAAACTCTGGCAACGATATGTAGATGACATCTTTGCAATAGTACCAAAAAAACACATCAGTGATGCACTAAAACTTTTAAATATCCAAGAAAAAAGCATCAAATTCACTGTAGAAATAGAAAAAGATGAGCATTTACCATTTTTGGATCTAAAAATAATGAGGAATAAAAACAGACTAAACTTTGGCATTTACAGAAAACCAACACAGACAGACAACTACATAAAAGCTAATGGCTACAACCCAAGATCCCACAAACAGACAATCTTCAATAGTTTAGCACACAGACTGGTAAACATCCCTCTCACAGCAGAAGAATACAAAACAGAATACAACAAAATAATTGAAATAGCACAAAAAAATAACTTTCCCAAATCATTAGTGGACAAAAAAGTGAGCTTAGCAAAAAAGAAGAAGCTACTAAAGGAAACCACAACTCTCTCAGCTACAGAAACTAATATGATTTTCAAAAAATTCACTTACCATCCATGGGCCTATGATAAATTCAAAAAAGTCTTCAAAAAACAAAATATTCAACTAGCACCAGTCAACCATTTCTCCTTAAAAAACCTAATTTGCTCAAACATCAAAGATGCCATTCCATCTAACAAAAAATCTGGTATATATCAAATTGAATGCAATGACTGTAGTCAAATTTATATTGGAAAAACAAAAAGAAATTTAGAAACAAGAGCAAAGGAACACTTTAGAAACATAAAATATAAACAATTAGAAAAATCAGCAGTTGCCACACATTTTTGGGAAAACAACCACAACATAAATCCAGAACCAAAACTACTGAAACATACATCAGGAAAACAAGAACTATCCACATGGGAACAAATCTTCATTTCAAAAAATAGGAACAAAGTATTCAATTTCGACATCCCCCAGAAAGATTTGTTCAGCAAGTTCCTTGAACCGCCACCAGAGGAGACCTGTGACAAAATATCGTCAACTACACCAATGAGAACCAGTCGAGGGCTGGCTGATGATAGAGGCAAAGCCTCAGAAACATGTTCCGGAAAAATTTAAAAGTAAGTGTTGCTTAGTGTCATTAATCGACTCTCTTTAAAGTTAATTCATAACTGAGTTGATCTGTTATTGTATTCATGTCTTAATGTTTTCAAGTGTGAATAGTAATTTGCGTAAATTATCTGTAAACTTTAGATTGTAAATACCTCATAGATGAATTGTAAATATTGTAAAACACTCTAACTATATTGACAATGCCTATAATTCTGTATGAATTTCTGTTGCTAATAAACATCGTATTGTATTGTGCAGAAATCCCATTGTAAAAACAGTAACTTTTTTTTTTTTTTTTTTTTTTTGAAAAAGCTCTTTTAAGTTGGATGAAATTTTGAAACTTAAGTAGATTCCCTTTATCCCACCTAATGACAAAATTTCAAGCAGTTCTGATGTAAACACTGGATTTTAGCATTTTTCACAGATGCCTCCCCTTAACCTTTGAAGGAACTATTAGGATCCTAGAGTAGATTCAACCACCGTGTATGTAATTTGTTCACACTGAATTGTGTACCTTCAAGAGAACTTAAAAGTCTACTGTGGTCTATTTATAAAGCTTAAGATGTTTTACTGCAACTTATATAATTAAATTTATCCTAGTGAGATTTTCATTTAGAATAATAATAATATAGAACACCAACGAGATGTTCACATTGCTATAAACTGTAACAGTAACAAAAAGGTGCAGGTTTTATCCTTCTTCCGGCTTTCAAAAGCCTGAGTTCTACCTACAATAAAATGTAAAAATATAGTATTAATGATAACAGTTGTAGTTGACACAATTTATGGATCAAAACAACTGCTCACAGTTATATATAATAAAAGTCATTGTGCATACACACCTGAAAATAATAATTATTACTATTATTTGTCTCTGTGTTTAAGGTGGAGTTTATTATTAATTAGTTTATTAAATTAAATATACCCTATAATTAGTACAAAATTGAATCGAGAATATATTGACACATTGCTTCACTCACACTGTTTATTCACAGGACATGTTTCAAGAGCTCTTGCTCCTATCCTCAGCTGATACTCGACTAGTGCAAGTTGTAGTGGTTTCTTCTTTCTCCGTATTGTCAATAGATGGCGTGATGTACTTGTCAAAGATGTCCGGTGGTGGAGTTTCAAAATTCATGACTCTATGACAATTTTTGTTAATGAAGATTTTTTCCCATACGGAAAGGTCTATGGGGTGATTAATGTATTTTATTAGAGATGTTTCCAAATTGATGTCATGTCTAGTATTCAAAAAATGAAAAGCCACTGCTGATTTTTCTGTTTCACCATTTTTAATGTTTCTCATATGTTCTTTAGTTCTGATGTTAATATTTCTTTTTGTTTTTCCTATATAAATTTTAGGGCAAGTTTCACATTTGATCTCATAGATTCCTGGTTTTTCTTTGGTAGTGATTGAATTTTTGGGAGGGCCTTTTAACAAATTTCTGATAGTATACCGACCAATGAGCTTATTCCACTTCACAAAAAATGGCTGGAATCAATACAAATAACACCTGAAGAAATAGAAGAACTTTCACAACTTACAGAAATTTGTATCAATCAAAATTTTTTCAGCTTTAATGGACAGATCTATAAACAAAAAACGGGCCTAGCTATGGGCAACCCATTGTCTCCCTTCTTGGCAGATTTATTCATGAGTGCTTTTGAAACACATATCACAAAAGCTTTTCCAAATTATTTCAAAGTGTGGTATCGCTATGTTGACGACATTTTTGCAATAGTACCTAAAAAACTCATACAAGATGGTCTTAAACTTTTGAATATACAAAATCCAGCTATAAAATTTACATTGGAAACAGAAGAGGATGGTGTGCTCCCCTTTTTGGACATCAAGATCAAAAAAATTAACAACAA
The DNA here is from genome assembly GCA_030765055.1 of Mantis religiosa. Lineage (NCBI taxonomy): Eukaryota > Metazoa > Arthropoda > Insecta > Mantodea > Mantidae > Mantis > Mantis religiosa. Next base: position 143,545,624 of record CM060949.1, read on the forward strand.
ACTCACTTTTGGTATCTACAGGAAACCGACACACACAGATAATTACATTAAGAACAACAGTTTCAACCCAAAACAACACCAACATGCCATTTTCAACAGTTTAATCTTTCGGATGATCAACTTTCCACTAAACAGAGAAGATTATCAAGAAGAATACCTACACATAAAAAAAGTAGCTATATCCAACGGTTTCAACCCAAATTTAATAGACAAAACTGTTAACAGACTCAACAAAGCTAAGAAAATAAAAGAAACCACCACCCTAGAACCTACAGGAGAAAAAGAGAAAAAACTTTTTAAAAAATTCACCTTCCACCCATCAGCCTATAACAAATTCCAAAAAATCTTCTCAAAACACAACATAACTCTTGCACCTCAAAACAGGTTTAATATCAGAAATTTGTTAAAAGGCCCTCCCAAAAATTCAATCACTACCAAAGAAAAACCAGGAATCTATGAGATCAAATGTGAAACTTGCCCTAAAATTTATATAGGAAAAACAAAAAGAAATATTAACATCAGAACTAAAGAACATATGAGAAACATTAAAAATGGTGAAACAGAAAAATCAGCAGTGGCTTTTCATTTTTTGAATACTAGACATGACATCAATTTGGAAACATCTCTAATAAAATACATTAATCACCCCATAGACCTTTCCGTATGGGAAAAAATCTTCATTAACAAAAATCGTCATAGAGTCATGAATTTTGAAACTCCACCACCGGACATCTTTGACAAGTACATCACGCCATCTATTGACAATACGGAGAAAGAAGAAACCACTACAACTTGCACTAGTCGAGTATCAGCTGAGGATAGGAGCAAGAGCTCTTGAAACATGTCCTGTGAATAAACAGTGTGAGTGAAGCAATGTGTCAATATATTCTCGATTCAATTTTGTACTAGTTTGTGCTTCACTGTCCCTACGCTTCTTTCAAGTTTATACTTTGAGTGATGATACCCTATAATGTTTAAATAATAGGAGCACAGTGTTTATGTTCCAAAAGAGTATAACTAAGATATATTTGGTCATTTAAGAGAGGGTCCTAGTAGCTAGCCAGCCACCAGGAGTGCTAGTATCAAACTAAGCGTTTTCTCTATGGTGCTTTATGACTGTATATAATAGGCTGTAGTTAAACTACTGATATAGTACATACCTGGTCAGTATTAATGTTTCGAGGAACGTAATAAGCTATATTTGGTGTGATTCCTTGACACAGATTAAAAAGCCGAGTGCCACCTGCAGGACTCATGATGCTTTCAATATCGTAAGCATCCACAGATAAATATTCAGGTCCTCCCCATGGGGGGCTGAGAAACACAGCATCTGCTCGCAATGTTGGTGCCAGTAGAAGAAAGTCTCCAACAATAAACTCTATTCGATCAGCTACGCCATACACACCAGCATTGTGACGGGCCAATTCTACTTTGGCAGGGTCTTTGTCTATTGCAATCACTGAAATATACAATTTCTCAATTAAATATTCAGTTTATAATATGAGTCTAGAACAATAGTGTGTAAGCAATAGTAGTAATGTTAGTAGTAATAGAAATGTAAGTAGTGTATTACACATTTTGTAATTCAATGGGCTGCCCACCAATTAATGGCCTGGGCCAAATACTGGCGAGCAGCTCAACAATTGTAATAGCTTAGTACACTAAATAAATAAATAAATATGAGTCTAAATAGAACATGAATCACAACATACAAACAATATTTTTTATCACTTTCTACACAATTTACTAAGTAGGTAGAGGAAGTAGTATATCACAACAAAATTTGAAACTGAGTTTCATCAGATACGTGATTTTCACTGAATTCCATTGCCTCCAAAATAATTCTAATATGGAAAAATGAAACACCAAGAACACAATTTTTTGGGTTAAAAAGTTGAGGAAAGTATGGATAAGTGAGGATGTGTTTATGTTGTTTGTGCATGCATATACAAGAAGAATTTTGTAAGAAATGGAGTCTTAGAATTAATGTAAACAAAACCAAAATTATGGTATTTAAGAAAGGCAACAAGTTAAGAAAAGAGGAGAAATGGTACTGACAAGGAAGAGAAATGAGGTGGTCAATACATTTAATTATCTTGAAGTACAATTAAGCAGTAAGAGGGGTTGGAAAGAGCAGAAGAGAATGACAATGGCAAAAGGTAAAATTGCATTAAAAGCTATTAAAGCATGCCTAGATAAATTACCAGGAATGCAAATAGAACAGCTGGAGAGAATTTACACAGCCGTAGTAGAAGCAAAAATGCTCTATGGGGCAGAGATATGGAGTTTGGAGGAGGGGGGGGGCGCAAATATGAATGTGATACGTAGATACTTTTGCAGACAAGTTTTGGGCTTACCATGAGCTTCACCAAATGGAGTGGCGCAAGCAGAATTGGGAAGACTGGGAACTAGAGGGATAATGGTGGAAAGGGTGTTAAAATATTGGGCGAGAATTAGGAGTTTAGATGAACAGAATATTCTGCGGCACTGCTTGATAGTACAGGAAAGACTAAATCAGAAAGATTCATGGCTAAATAAGATCAGTGAAATGATGTTAAAAATAGGGTTGGGTGACATGTGGGAAAACAGGGAATTAATGCAAAGTTGATTTTGGAAAGAACTTAGGTTAAGAACGGAAGATATTGAAAGGCAAGAAATGTTAGAAAGCTTCAACTTGAAAAGCTCACTGGAAATTTATAGAGAAATGAAAGTGATGTGGAACAGGGAAAAATACATTGATATTTGTGAAATAGCAGCAAGAGAAGGCTTTGCATGGTCCAGAACAGGGGTGGTAAAATTGAAGGATTTGCGAAGAGGGAGGGATCTGAAGAAATGTCCATTGTGTCACCAAAGGGATAAAGAATGGCATTTGCTTTTACAATGTGAAGAAACTGGGTTGCTTAGGGAGAAGATAAGTAAAAAAGAATGGGCAGGGCTACCAAAAGAAATTCAAGCAATGAAGTTAATGAGTGTAAAACCTATGAAAAATTTAATTGAAATTGGAAACTTTTTGAGCAAAGTAAGAGCCAAATGGTTGAGGAAAATAAGTAAATATGATGAAAATGAAGATTAAGTATTTTAGATAAGTTGCCAATAGGGACCCACTAGCTTGACAACCTCAGAGTTTATGTCTATTGGGCCTAAGGGTAACCAGCAACTCAGTGTAGTAATAAGTATGTAAATGTATAATAATTTGTAATTGAAATGGAAATAAAGATTACTTACAAGAAGAGAGAAAAAATGGCATAATTCAAAAACTTTTTTTGTTTGTTTTCTTTTTCCTCTTTTTTTTATTATTTAATGCTCTTTAACTGCTGTTGTTCTCAGCATCCAATTCTATGTTGGGCAAAATAAAAACCTTAATTTTGATTATAAACCTCTTTATCATACTTTATGTTCTTTAATGCCCTGTAAATCTACAATGCCAAACTACTGGTTTTACTTCCCTTCTAAAGGAAGTCATGCTAAGGATTTTGACACCTGAAAAAACCCTCTGTCCACCGAGTTTGAACCAATGAGGAACTAGAGCATGGAGGATGATATGTGATACTGTGCTAAAATCTGACTTACATGGTAAAGAAGGTACGTTTAGCATTCACAGAATGGCATGCATCACATTAGAATAATTATTTTTGGAGTAATAAGTTAATTTTTTGAAGCTTTTGTAACAATGAAAGAAAGTTCAGATATATAAGTATTATAAGACAATTCTGGGAAACATTTGCTTCACTTGTACTGTAATTTGAACATGCTTTGGAAGTGTTGCCTCCATCATCAGCTTTAAATTGCTGGCAGCATTGGTGCCTTCTCTTTAATTCCTGGTAAATGACTTGCTTAATTTGATGCAGTATGTGAGATGGGACTTAAAAATTCATAATTCTGTGTTTATTTTTTTGGATAAAAATCTTTTCTTATATGAGATTTCTGGTGGATGGTTTACTTCTTTTCATAGTTGCGTGTTTGTATTTATTTCATGGTGGGTTTCCCGAAAGTATGCTGTGATTATTAATTTGTCTGTAGTTTATGATCCAGATGTGGGCATGTCCCAAATGGAACTCATAATATTTGTTTTTGAAGAAATTTATTATTATTATTAAAGAATTTTCGGCTACGGAAGTAGGTTACTGTGAGGGTAATTTATTCAGGAAGTCATGTCAGAGAGGTCAATTACAAATTACTCTTTTGGTTACCACTAAGGCAGTGCAGGTCATTGGAGTATACTGTTGTTCTTCTTGTTGTTCTTGTTGTTATTGTTATTGTTATTATTATTATTATTATTATTATTGAAATGGTTATATGCAATAGAAAAAGGAGAATACATGTCAGTAAAAGACACATTTCTGATAGAATTAGACCAAAATTTATGAAGAATATAGTGCAATAAACAACACAGTATAGATGCTCTTAAAATTAAAAGTCAAATTTGCAGAAATTCAAAATGCTCTATTTCCATAGAAAGACACTGTTCACCCCTTTAAAGCAAGCTGACATAACATAAACATACACAATCTCCCGTCACTTCTTCACATGTAAAAAATCAAGAGAGTTCACTTCAAATCACAGCTGCACGCGCACAATTATCCACAACTGTGCCCTGACAACTAACTGCAGCCTCTTTTTATACCTCCACTCATTGTTCTAGAAATAATAAAATGTTCTGTAACAAACAAGAAAGCGAACCTTCCAGTCAGCTATCTGTCTCTATGTTTCGGCAAGTTTTTATCTCCGTGCTGCACTATGTCTCTTTGCACGCATGCTGGCCGCACCTGTTGCAACAATGGCTCGCGATATTATTAAAAATACTTGGAAAGCTGCAATGAACAAGTTTAATTCTTTGAGCAATGGGAAACATACTGAAGAGCAGCTTAAAATTCTTTGGGAAGACCAGAAAGGAAACGTTAACATGCAGATTCATGAGAATAATTTAGTACTGGTGGTAGTTCACAATGTGAATGATATCGAGATTTAACTGTATTGGAACACCACAGTGAAGCGAAATATTATTAATTTGAGTTGCATAAGAGCCGAAGATGCAAACGATGATTTGCGAAACATGTCCTCAAAATAGGTACGTAAGTGAAGCAGATGTATAATAAATACGACTCATCTATAAATTAATAATGTGAATGATGTTTTGAGAATAATGCCCAATGTATTGGAAGGAACAGACTGATGGGCCTGAGTTTTGACATTTCAATGGGTAATAACTCTTGACATTTCCAGGAGTATTATTAGTGGAAGTTCAGAACTTTCATGAAGGGAGGACAAGGGAAAAGAACAGATCAGAAATAAAGGAGTATGGGCTCAATTTTGTTATGCAGACTGGAAGAATTTAGTAACAGTGATGACAAAATTAATTGAAAAAAACTATTTGTAGTTGGTTTTTAGCACTTCATCACTTACATTTTTATATTACTGATGCACTAGTTTTGAAAGCTGTTGCTTGCATTTTCAATCTCGAAAGTCTACCTCATCTGTTATCGTCTGCTGTCTTCTCTCTGATGGTGGAACTATGAACTTTTTTTATCAAATTATCAACTGGTGGGATCTCAAAGTTCATTACTTGGTCCTTATTGTTCGATATGAATATGTTCTCCCACGTTGACAGTTTGTTTTGGTTTATCATTTTGTTGGGGGGGAGGGTGGGCTTAAAGCTTTTATTAACTTTTTCATCAGAAATGTAATTGCGTCTAAATTTTGAAATCAGGTAATCAAAACAAACCTTACTTTTGTGTAATTTGTCATTTACAGCTTCTGAACGGTGAAATGAAGGATCCACAGTACAGAAGAAAATCTATTAGCTGACACAAATTTTTCAAAAAATGGAGAGCCTAGCATGTCAACTGTAGTCCAGTACATGTCTGATGCAAAAAAACATTCATGAGAGTTATAAGGCCAAGCAATCTGTATACATTAGTGAATAATACATCTGATCATTTTCAGATTCTACTCATAGATCCTAGATTGCCTTTAATGGCCAGATCTGTGATTACTTTCTGTGCATACAAATTAGTTTCTGTGACTTAAATTTACCAGGTTAAAAGTAAAACATTTTATAAATATGTCAATGGGAGAGCTCTCACTAGTTAGGTGCGTATGAAGCTGTAAACCACACTCTGGAAAACATGCCATTGTATATTCTATATTCTGAAGCATGGGCTTTTCCCACAATAGAAACAGAATCCACAGGAATAAATGCATCTTTACTTTCACTGCTGATTACATCCTCAGCATCTAAACAGTGCTGAATCCGTATTGAGGTGACTGTCGCAACTTAATACAACTTCGATATTGTCTGAAGTAATTTCTGCAAGTATACATTTTTTGCCCTTAGTATGGAAAAAATCCTGAAGCCATCGGTTGAACAAATGTCTGAAATCAACAGTTTTGATTCTTGGAGAAACATTTCTTTATTTTCTTGGAGTCAGTACATTCTACTTTGAAGTTTATCGCTTTCACCTACAATGCAATACAAACCAGTTGTTCAACTGCTAAGCTAAAAATATCAGTGTCTTCAAAGTATCAAAACACCCACCATTGTCACAAAATTGATGCATTTTTTAAATAGTTTTGTTCTGATAATATCCTTTATTTAAAATAACATTACGTGCAGCACTTAAAGCACTTTCATTCAGTTTCTTTTAAGTACAAAAATAAAAAAATGTTGAATGCTAAAAAAAGTACACAGAAGGTTTAAATGCATGTAAGGTATTGAATATCCTAAGCATTCATGGTTCTTTTAAATTCCAAAAGCTTTAATCAGTAACGTAAAACACTGCTTCTTGGGGTATACACAGATTTCTAGTCCATACTTTACACTTTATAGCATGCACTAACAACAAAATCTGTCACAAACAAGTAAAACTCATAATATAGAATAAAAAGAAGTATTTCAGAAAGTGGAGTGCCATTGTTATTAAAATTAGGCAAATGAGTCAACCTTGAGAAAAGTGTATATAAGGTTGACTCATCTGCCTAATTTTAATAGGTGAAACTCATAGTCATAGTATGCAACTAAAATAAAATACTTTATTAATTCATATTGTCTGTTACTGAATATTTGCATCCATTTGCTGCTCACTGAGTACTACTGATTCTCACTGTAGTTCACTATAGTGATGCAATGAAGATTTAAATCTCATAAAACATGCATGCTATGCATCTGTTGCATCCTAACGATGGAGAACCACTAAACGATACATACTGTGACTTTATGGGTTCGTAAAATTAAAAGTCTAGTTTGCAGAAATTCAAAATGCTCTTTATTGCCAGCAAAAACACGTTTTGTACAGCCCTGCCAGTAGCAGAATTACGGAACATACACAAACGCAACCTTCATTGTCGTCTGCCACGAGTCCACACAGCTGCACATTCCATTCACAGGTCCATTAACAATTGACTCGACTGGCTAGCTACGGCTCCTTTTATACCTCCAACATTCTTTCCAGAAACCTGTTGACACTTCACGACCTTTCACGAGGCAGCGAGACAAGGCGAGAACTGTCCAGACATCTGTCTCTTTCTCTCCCCTCCCCTGTCCCTCTCTCAGCAAGCACCAAGCGCTAGCACTAGCACGTGCATGGGAGTGACTTGTACTTTCTGTCTCTTTCTTTCCCCACTTCTGTCTCTCAGCGTTCACCTACGCAGCAACAAAACAATGCCTGGCGACGCGGCTCCCTCCTCAAGGCTGGTCGTCCCGAACAGCACCATTGTAGCGGGCCAAACAATCCAGGTGTACCACTATCTTTCCTCGGGGCACCTTCTGGATGCGGTAGACCACGTCGTTAATTCTGTTTACCATACGGTACGGTCCTTGCCATGGCTGTTGAAGTTTCGGGCAGCGTCCCTTGGTCTGGGTAGGACGGTACAAGCACACCAGGTCACCTTGCTGGAAACCTGGGCTGTTGGACTGCTTGTCGTACCTGGTCTTCATGCGGTCGCTCGCTATCTGGATGTTCTGACGAGCCATCTCATGCATGTCGTGAAGATTGTCCACGAGGTTCTCCACATACTTGGTTGCTGGCTGTGTCGCTTCCGGAAGACTCCCGAAAGCCAGGTCACAAGGGAGGCGCACAGGTCTCAACCGAACATTAAGCTTGATGTGGTAAACCCAGTGGTGTCGTGTGTTGACGAGCGGTAGGCCAGCAAGAACAATGGCATCTTGACGTCCCAGTCTCGCTCAGGCTGGCCCTGACCTTCCTCAGATGTTCGTCTAGCGTCTTGATGTATCTCTCGACCATGCCGTCCGACTGCGCATGTAAATAGTGTCGTGTGGGTCTTGTTAACCCCAAGACTTTCCAGTGCTTCCTTCATGAGGTGAGACTCAAAACTGGTGCCCTGGTCGCTGTAGAGCTCTACCGGGACCCCAACACGGCAGAACAGATGCTCCACGATGCAGTCTGCAATCGCCTTCGCCTCGTGGTTCGGGACACACCCACACCCCCACCCACCCACCCACACACCCACACCCACACACCCACACCCACACACCCACCCACCCACACACACACACACGGCCATAGCACATCACTTTTGGTCTGAGAATCACAACATAAAACAAGAAATAGAACTGATCAAACAGGCAAAGAAACCTCTGGAACTACAGATTTGGGAAAACATATTTATTACGAAAAAACAGGACCTCTTGATGAATTTTGAAATTCCCGCGGTAGATGACGTCATCAAACTTACCAGGACATTAGATGGCAGCACAACACCAAGCCAGATGCAGACACCGGATGCATCATCAGTCAACCACAGAACTGACGATAGGGGAGAATTCCCCAGAAACTAGTCTTCATAAAAAACTTGTAAGTGGAGAAAAGTATATACAAGGTTGACTCACTTGCCTAATTTTAGTAACCTGTATGTAGATTTTAACCAGGCATATGATAGCCTGGACAGAGCTAAAATTTATCAGATAATGAGAGTTTGGAATACCATGTAACTGGTGAGATTGACAAGAATGTCTATGGAATTGACAAGATGCAGAGTTAGAATGGAACAAGATTTATCAGGTATGTTTACCGTGGAGAGGGGGTTGAGACAAGATGTGCTATCCACACTGCTGTTTAATTTAGCACTGGAAAAGTAATCTGACAATTACCCATAAACCTTGGAGGATCCATGCTTTCCAGATCAGTACAAATAGTGGCATATGCTGACAATGTGGCAATTCTCGCAAGGAATATAAGAGCTCTTGAGGAAAGTTATGTAGTATTAGAAGAGAAAGCACAGGATCTAGGAGTGGTAGTGAACGTTAGTAAAACTAAATATATGAAGATGGGAGGTAAGGGGGATGCAAGAAGAAGAATGAATGTGTAGTGTTTAACGCCCACTTTTTCTACATACGGCACTGCAGGCGATGACATGAGATGAAGATCGAGCACCGGTAGAATGAGATGGCGGGGGAAACCGAAGATCCCGGAGAAAACCCGCCCCAGCGCCGTGTTGTCCACCACAAATCTAACTTTGCAGTCACCTGGGATCGAACCCGGGCCGCCTTGGTGAGAGTCAAGCGGTCTAACCACTGAGCCACGGCCGCAAGAAGAGAACTTACAATTAAATTACATTAGAAAGAATGCCAAAGAGTGGAAAAATTTAAATACCTGGGATCTATAGTATCAGTAGATAATAAAACATCAGTGGAAATTCAAGAAAGAATAGCAAGTGGTAACAGATGTTTCTATGCCTTGCAGAATATGTTTAAATCAAGGAACGTCAATAGGAATACTACAATTAAAATATGTACAACTGTACTGAGACCAATAATAATGTATGGTTCAAAAAGTTGGGTGTTGACAATCAGAGAAGAACAGTGGTTATTGCAGTGGGAAAGAAAGATTTTGAGAAATATATTTGGAGTGATAAGGGACTTGGACGGATGGAGAATGCAGACTAACTTGGAGTTACAATGCCTATTTGGACAACCAAATTAAACAAAGAAGAATAATACAATTCCTTTCTTGGAAGTGTTGAAAACAGTGTTGTTATAATAAAGGAAGAATAAGGTGTGGCCATGTGAAGAGAATGCCGGAAGCCTGTGTAGTTAAGAAGATATTCATAGGAAAGCTGGATGGCAGAAGGAGAAGAGGAAGACCCAGGAAAAGATGGGTAGATGATGTCGAAGATGACTTGAGAAAGTTGGGGGTTAAAGGCTGGAAAAGAAAAGCAGAGAACCGAGTAGAATGGAAGAGGGTGGTTAGGGAGGCCAACAGCCTACATGGCCTGTAGTGCCAACTACCATCATCATCAAAATCTTCATCAAGTTTTATTGATTTAATCATTTTAATTTATTGATTTAATCAATAAACTTCACAGATACAGAGTAGGCAAATGAAGTATACAAACTTCAATTAACGTTACTAATTATTTGTAACTATTTTAATAAGAATATTGTAAAATATTGTAAGAGAACATTTTCACTACAAATACAAGATATTGTAAAATTATTGTTAAAGTTGTATATAATGTAATAAAAAAGGGATGTAGTATTCCTAAGGAATGGGGCATGCCAGATAAAAAAAAAAGCACACACACTCACACTTGCATACACTTTTAATGCTTGTATTTTATTTTATTTATTTATTTTTATTTAAGGATCTAAAACACACATTTCTAGTGAAATATTGAATTTTTAGGTGGAATACGGTAACTTGCCTTAATGGATGAGTGATAAAGAAAATAAAAATGGAGATTACTGGCAAGATGAGTACTAAATACTACAAAAGTGATCGAGAAGATATTGACACACTGCTTCACTCACACTGTTTTTTCACAGGAAATGTTTCAAGAGCTTTTGCTCTTATCATCAGCTGGTACTCAACTAGTGCAAATTGTAGTGGTTTCCTCTTTCTCCGTATCGTCGATAGATGGCATGATGTACTTGTCAAAGATGTCCGGTGGTGGAGTTTCAAAATTCATGACTCTATGACAATTTTTGTTAATGAAGATCTTTTCCCATATAGAAAGGTCTATGGGGTGATCAACATATTTTATTAAAGATGTTTCCAAGTTGATGTCATGCTTAGTATTCAAAAAATGAAAAGCCACTGCTGATTTTTCTGTTTCACCATTTTTAATGTTTCTTATATGTTCTTTAGTTCTGATGTCAATATTTCTTTTTGTTTTTCCTATATAAATTTTAGGGCATGTTTCACATTTGATATCATAGATTCCTGGTTTTTCTTTGGTAGTAATTGAATTTTTGGGGGGTCTTTTAATTACTACCAAAGAAAAACCAGGAATCTATGAGAACAAATGTGAAACTTGTCCTAAAATTTATATAGGAAAAACAAAAAGAAATATTAACATCACAACTAAAGAACATATAAGAAACCTTAAAAATGGTGAAACAGAAAAATCAGCAGTGGCTTTTCATTTTTTGAATACTAGACATGATATCAACTTGGAAACATCTCTAATAAAATAGTTAATCACCCCACAGACCTTTCTGAATGGGAAAAAATCTTCATTAACAAAAATCGTCATAGAGTCATGAATTTTGAAAATCCACCACCAGACATCTTTGACAAGTACATCATGCCATCTATCGACGATACGGAGAAAGAGGAAACCACTACAATTTGCACCAGTAGAGTACCAGCTGATAAGAGCAAAAGCTCTTGAAACATGTCCTGTGACAAAACAGTGTGAGTGAAGCAGTGTGTCAATATCTTCTTGCTTCACTTTTGTGCTAAGTTGTGCTTCACTGTCTCTACGCTTCTTTCAAGTTTATACTTTGACTAAATACTACATCTGTGTTTTCAAGAAGTGAATGTGTGTGTGAATGAGTGAGGAGTGAGTGAGTAATCTTTATTCCATTCATTTACAAATTATTATACATTTACATACTTATTACTAGGACCCGGAAGTTATGTACTAAAAATCCATAAAATAGGTACATATATGTATTTTAAAATACTGAAATATGTAATTAAACTACTCAAATACAAAGAAATATGTAACATCATAATATCAGAATTTCCCTACATGTTCTTAAATTAGGTATAGTAAATTGGAGATGTATGTAAATATGTCAAAAATTACAACTTGCATAGTGCTCCTAATTTTTTAAATTACGATCCCCAGCAATAAGGTACAAACATGTGTTTCAAATTCTCAAATATAAAACTTCTTCTGTTGTTGCATAATATGACTTTGTACTGACTGAATGATTGTTCAACTTCACATGAGAAAATGGGTGCATTTTAAACTTTTACAAGTCTTCTGCTGTGTACTCAATTTCCAAGCCTTCGGCACTACCTTGACTTAGAATTCTGTTAATAGCACTGATTTTCTTGAATCCTGGAGTTTTCTTCACACTGGATAAGAGTTTATCCTTCACTGCAGCTCCAACCGGCCCTTGTAGACTTAATACTTTCCTTGTAGACTAGAGAAGTGACCACAGAATGAACAACATCAAGGCTCTCTGTGAGTTTAGACGAAGATGCCTCCAACGATTTAATGGCAATGCATAAATGGGAAAAATTGCATTGAATGTAGGCAACTTCATTTTTAATTTTCACATCACTGAATCATTCCTTGGCTGATTCAACAGAAACCGCATCTTGGGAATCAAAATGCTGGAGAACTTGTTTCACAGAATCAAAATGCTTCGCGTAGTAGCCTACAGCATCAATCCAGCTTCCTCGCCTCATTAAGATTAGCTGAGGAGGGAGTGGAAGCTCAGGAAACAGTTCTCTGAATCTATCAACTCTATTGTAAGCCTTTAAAAAACACGTTCTTTGTATTCTAAATGAGCGTGTCAACATTAGAAAATTTAGAATGAACAAGTTCTGCTATGCGATGGAATGCATGGACAAGACATGTGAGATGTAATATTTTAAGACATAAATCTTGCATAGCTGTGGCTGCTTTGCACATATATGGTGCTACATCCGTCACAAGAAGGAACACATTGCTGTGTTTCACTCCATCGTGCCACAAAAGTCCCACTGCATCATTAAATAATTTAGCAATACTTTGATGATTGCATTCTGGTAACACCTCACAAGTTAACAATACAGGTTTACTCGCTTCATTATCTTTCAACGCGCCGACTATAACATTTCCAATAAGTCTTCCCTGTAGATCAGTTGTCTCGTCAATTGAGACCCAAATGAGATCAACACCAATTTCCAAATAAATAGAGTTTATTGTTTGCGTATATAAGTCATGAACATAGTTCTTTTGGATTGTAGATTCATCTGGCACAGCTTCATGTGTGTATTTCTAAAAAAATTCACGTAGTACTGGATTTTTTAATTTCCAGATAGGGATATTAGCACAAACCATAGCACGGCAAAGATCACTTGCAAACTGAAATTTCTGAGATCCTGGACGTTTCTGAGCTTGAGGTTCAGTGAGTAACAACTGCTTTAGAGATGTAGTCTTCGAAGCACAGGCCTGATGACGTTCCGTGGATAAGTATTGCAACTCTTGTAAACGTCGAGAACAGGGAACATTCTTCTCCCAGACCAGGCAAAAAAGGACCATTCCGTCTGTTGAAAAATTGTTAAATTCCTCTGTGTAATGCTTTAACTTTACACAGAGTGAGGTTTTCTCCTTCGGTATCGTTTACTACAATGAAAAGTTCAATCTACACATGCCGGCCAACTGCAGCTGACTGACTATTTTCTCGTGTGATGGCTTGACTTGGACACGCAGTGGCAAGGTGCTAATCACGAGATTAATGCGACAGACCAGACAGACCGACTGTCTACTGCTAGCTATATACTTCTAGTATAAACACGCATGTTAAAGCGAATAAAATTGCAACAAAGCTTGGAAATCTCAATAAATATGTAAAAATATGTACTGAAATGTAAAATATATGAGAATATGTACTTAAGGGGAGGCATCGGTGAAATTTCGTCAAAAATGACAAAAAAACGACATTTTCCGTTTTTTGCATTAAAATTATGTTTAAACATTGTAGTTTCAGAATATGCCGTCAGTTAGGCCCTAAAGCCATTTAAAGAGCAGCTACGTCATTATTTAAACGCCCATGTGCGGGTGGGTGTGGCCATTTATATTGCTTTTTCCAGTGTGTCGCAAAGAAATTGATGGAATTCTCACGTTTGAACTATGTGGTTTGATTCTGTAACTGTGGTAATGTGCAGAGACATCTTCTGGATGTTTGTGGTAGCTACTGAACCTTTCCACTACCATTTTTATATATTATTTCCCGCTTACTACTTTTGAAAGTAAACAAACATTTCCACTGACATGTAGTGTTTGTGAAATATGGTTTACATGCAAGTGAAAACTATGGATAACAGCTTATATTAAATTATTATTGTTTAGAATAGGAATGAAGCCTGATTTAACAGTGTATTTGCTTTCTTGTTGCAACAGTAGGTATATGATTCATACCAGGTTAGGTTAGGAGTACAGTGGCTATTTCAAAGCAAAATATAATGAAACTTTAAGGTATTCTAGCCATAATAGTAAGTAATGATACTAGAATGCTATGCTTGAGGTAAATGTTAAGTGAAAACATATTATAGCCCAAGAGTTAACAGTTTTTTTAGTAGGTCACCTTTTGATGTAAATAGAAGAATGGTTGATGTATTTCTGGGCATTGGTAAGGGTCATATTTCTATGCAGAAGTTTTGTATGACCATGGGTATGAATTGCATGAACTGTTCTACTTACAATTTCCATCTCATAGTACTAGTTAGTACTAGTTATATGGTTAGTACTATTATATGGGAAAGTTGCATTAAAGGAGAAGCACAGAATTCTAATGAAAGTTTCCATGGAGTAAATGTCACAAAGAAGTTTTTGTATTAAGAAAGAAATTACAAATTGCAGTGATTTCAGCTGTTAGTGAATTTAATATGGGTTATAAAAATAGACTTAAAGTTAAGGCAAAAGTTGCAGCAAGCAAAGTAAGTCTTGTTAGCAAGAAAATTAGCAGTATTAGGGATAGGTGAAAGCTAAAACAAAGTGATCAAAGTTCATTGAGCAAATATAAATCTGCCAAGAAGAGGATAGTAAACTAGCTGAGTGGTCTTCATATATTGCAGGATGGTTTTGAAACATAGAAAAAAATATTGTTTATATTTAGAGCTTCTAACTAGATTTTTCTTCATGTCCGACTTTTAGCATTTTTAATACTCCTTATAGTCCAGACACTAAAGTTTTCAATGAATTTCTTTAAGTTTTGCATATATGTATATTCCTAGATAAGCTTTCAATAAAAATTGGTATCATTATGGCTGTATATGAAAAAATTAATAACGATTGGTATTAAAAAAAGAAAATTGAAAAAAATTCAAGAAAATTCTATCATATTCCTTAAATTTTCTCCTCCAGAACCATTAGACTTGGGCAAATGAGTATATACATATACAGTTTCGTAACTATTATCTAAAGGAACCAGAATCCAAAGTTCCAATCATTTATAACAAAAATTGTAGAGAATGTAATATGTTTGCCAATGTAAAGAAATTGCAGCAAAAAATTAAATTATTATTTTTTTGGTAAAAACTATTGTAGATAGAAACATTATAAAAAAGGGCCAAAGGTAACCAAATTAAAGAGAAAGAAGGTAATAAGATAGCTGTAGCGCCTGCATATGATGCATGGAGTTTTCAAAGTAAAGAAAGTAGTGTAATTTCTATCTAAATCTTTAAATTCATTTTTCTCCACTTTCAATTTTTGAACATTTTTGTGTCTTCAAAATGCTCCAACTTCTGCAATTCTCAACACATTTGTATTAAACTTTGCATACATATTCCTAAATAAATGTTTAATAAAAGTTGGTATTTTTGTTTATTTAAATTAATAGTTTATTTATTATTGATTTTCAAATCTCAAAATTAAAAAAAAAATTAAGAAAAATTTAATATATTCACACATAAAAATTTTTTTGTCCAAAAATACTTGATACAACTTCAAAAGTATAGCAACTTTTATAACTGATGTACAGAGAAACCTGAATCTAAAATTTAAGGTTTCTAAAAGAAAAACTGTATGATCTGGGACTTTTTATATAACATACAAAAATCATACTATAAAAAGCAATAAATATTGTTTTTTTTTGAAAAAACTATTTAAGATAGAAAGATGAATTTTAAAAGCTTAATTAGATTCCCTATACCCCACCTAATGACAAAATTTCAAGCAGTTCTGATGTAAACTCTGGATTTTAGCATTTTTCACAGATGCCTCCCCTTAAAGGAAAAATATGTAAATATATGTATTTTTATATATTTACATAAGTATCTGGGCCCTACTTATTACTTACACAGAGTTGCTGTTTACCCTTGGGGCCAATAGACTCAAACTCTGAGGCTGGCGAGCTAATGGGTCCCTATTTGCATCTTATCTAAAAAATTTAATCTTCATTTTCATTATGTTTACTTATCTTCCTCAACCATTTGGCTCTTACTTTGCCCAAAAAGTTCCCAATTTCAATTAAATTTTCCCTAGATTTTACATTAGCTTCATTGCTTGCATTTCTTTTGGTAATCTTGGCCATTCTTTTTTTAACCTATCTTCTACCTAGGCAACCTAGTTTTTTCACATTCTGAAAGTAAATTCCATTCTTTATCCCTTTGGTGGCACAATGGGCATTTCTCCAGGTCCCCCCCCCCCCTCTTCCCAAACCCTTCAATTTCACCCCCTGTTCTAGCCCATGCAAAGCCTTCTCTTGCTGCTTTACCACAAGTATCAATGTATTTTTCCCTCTTCCAGATCACTTTCATCTCTCTATAAACTTCCAGTGAGCTTTTCAAATTGAAACTTCCTATCATTTCTTGCCCTTCAATATCTACATTTCTTGACTCTTTCACCAATATGAACGTCATACAACATCCAAGTTAAAAAGCTCCAAACTGATGTGGACATGTATAGACGTCCTGTGCATACATGCATTTAATGCTTACTTAATACTAATTATTTTAAATAAATTCTATAAGAAGCAAAAGCTTTCCTTTAAAAGTTTCTTCTTGAATGCTACACCTCAAAACAGGGATGAACACACAAGGGCACATCTCCACATTCACAGCAAATTGTACTAGTTTCCTTTTGAACACCTTTCTTGTGGCACATCAGATATTTTCTAAAGGGACGCGACTTTTTTGCTGTGGGTGGTATCCTTTTAGGAAAATGTTTTCCTTCAAGTCTGAGGGGTGCTGGGGTGGTGGATTTCTTACCCCCAGTATGGAGAGGTCTCTGAATTTAATAGTGCTCAATTAGGCTGCGCGCTAGTGATATGCGAAAGTCCAGGTACATCACTGTCTTGCATGGGTTTAGAGCTCTCCAAATTATTAAACAATTGTATATGGTTATATCCAGCTGGTGTAAAAATACTTTTTATACCATTTGATTGTTTTTCACAAAGAGGGATATGCATGTAATACCTGGTCTACTAGATCCTCTTCACCCATATGCATATTGTATTCCTGATAATATTGGGCTTGAAAGTTGACATTTTGTTATGAGCATCAATTCTTCCGGTATCATTCATCAAAATCTTAAAGCTGCAATTGGATAATGCTGTAACTAACCTCCTGTCCTGCCAAGCAACATATGTCAAGGGTGGGAGCTGACGCACCTGCATTTCTCCTCTTCTTAGAGCCTTCGCATTCACATCTTTTGGCAAACTAATACGATTTGAGTGTACTGTTCCAATTCGTTTGTTTTTCTTTTGTGTAAGGCCATGAATAATTTAGGGGAAGTGTACCAATTATCTAAATATACAGTCCTACCCTGATCAAGTACAGGTTCAATCAGGTGCATTACTATGGAACCAGATAACCCCAAATCTTTGTCTCCAGTGTTATCAGTCTCTTGGCCAGTGTGTATGTAGCTATTATAAAGATCTCCTGTTTTACTTTCACATACATCAAAATTCTTTATGCCAAATCTGGCCCTCTTTGTTTTGATGTACTGTTTCCAACCTAAGCGGCCCTTCCAAAGCATCAGGCTTTCATCAATAGTGATCTTTTCACTAGACACATCATTTTCTTTGAATTTTTAAATAATGTAATGAAAAACCGGTCTAACTTTGTGTAGTTTATCATTTACATTTTCTGTGCAGGTGAAATGAAGGAAGCGCAAAATGGAAGTAAACCTGTTATTTGACATGCACTTCCCAAAAAAATGGGGTAGCTAGCATGTCATCTGTAGACCAGTACATGTCTAGCGTAGTTTTATGAATAATACCCATGAGCATAATTACACCAAGTGGTCCGTAAATCTCATTCACCGTTACTTCTGTCCACTTCTGAATTCTACCCTTAGATCCTAAATTGCCTTTAGAAATCAGGTCTTCCTTCACCCTACTCGCATATAAATTTGTTTCCGAAACAATGAGAGACAGTATGTCAGTATTAAAATTTTTTGTGAAAATGTCAATTGATTGGCTGTCACAAGTTAGCTGAGTAAGTGGTTGTACACTTACGCTTACCTTAGAGGTTGTGCTCGTTAAGGTATGTCTATTTGTGTTAGTTATTTTGACAACTCCATGTTGATTCTTCACGAATAATTGTAGGAAATGAGTCATTTTCCTCCTCACTGCTACCTATATCCTCAAAAGCCTCTGAAAACTTGCCATCAATATCGAAATCACTGTCAAACAGCAAAAAGTCCTCCACATTTTCTGAAGTAATTTCAGAAGCCCGTATGCTTCCTACACAAGCTAATTTATTTGCTACATTACTAGTTGAAGCCATGATTAGCAATGAGGTAACAATTTCAAATGTGTTTTAGCTAAACAAATTGCTCAGAACTCTGACACAGTCAAAATTACTATATGAACTGAGCGCAGAAAACAGCTACGTCAGCTACCATGAACTTCGGTTGTCGTCATCATTGAATTGTAGTTAAAGTTAAGATTAAAATACCTAAAAATATTAATTTTTCGTTAAATACTGAAATACTGAAATAAGAGAGATGCTGGCGGAGAAGTTTTCTTCCATCGTGTGTAACGCAAAATATACAATTATTGTTACGTGATAGCATAAACTGAAACATAAACCTTGAACCCAACACTTTCCTTATGCAGCTGATATATACATATAGTTTGTATGCATGATAAAACAAAATTACTCACCGTTAGGTGCATTCGTTGCAAAGAATGGCTTTCTCTACAGTGATACAAAATAATATTTCAATGATTTATTAATATAGTCTCTATTTTAATGATATCATAGATTTATACTGTCTTTAATGGGCGTTAACCCAGTTTTTGTTTTGCTATAATAACTTAATAAATACGGAAGATACGAATATGTATTTATGAAGCATTTTTGCAGCATTTAACAATTTAAATGTCTTGTTCTGTTTATTGGCTATCCGTTCCCGGCCGTGCAAGGTTTAAAGGCCATCGGCGAAGCAGTTAACCTAAGTTCTTTCCAAAATCCATTTTGCAATAATTTCCTATTTTCCCACATGACACCAAAACCTATTTTTAACACCATTTCCTTTATCTTATTTAGTCATAAATCTTTCTGATTTAGTCTTTCCTGTACTATCAAGCAATGATGAAAATATTCTGCTCATCTAAATTCCTAATTCTTGCCAAATATTTTAACATCCTTTCTACCACTATCCCTCTATTTCCTAGTCATCCCAATTGTGTTTTCAAGAAACAATTAATATCACTTACCACGTTCACATGTGAATGCAAACTGAATTGTATTTCCTCCAGCACCACAGAATGCATCAACAACTAAATCACAGCGACAACGTTCAGCTATGTGTTCTGCTACCCGTTCTGGAGTTACTGAAAACCAGCTCTCTGAAATAAATTACATTCATGTTACTAAAGCTCATTAAATAACATTTCATTTATTACAGAAACAGTTAACCCTTTCACCGATATGGACGTCATATGACGTCCAAGTTAAAATGCCCCAAACTGATATGGACGTATATAGACATCCTGCGCATACATGCATTTAATGCTCATTTAACGCCAATTATTTTAATCTTCCTATTTTACAATAAATTTAAATTAGTTCTATAAGGGATGTAAACGTACCCTTAAAGGTTTCTTTTTGAATCATACACCTCCAAACCTGGATAAACACCCAAGGGCACACCTGCAGATTCACATCAAATAATATTGGTTTCCTAGCGAACTTCTTTTTTGCAACACACTAGACATTTTCGAAATGGTTGCAACGTTTTTGGTTGTGGGTGGTATGCTTTTAGGAAAGTGTTTTCTCTCAAGTATGAGGGGTGATGTCCTGGTGGATTTCTTACCCCCAGTATAAAGAGGCCTCTGAGTATTATAGTACTCAATTAGGTTACGAGCTATTTATACGCGCAAGTACAGGTAGGTGAAAGTCTTGCATGAATTTACGTTCTGAAAATTACTAAACAATTGTGCACGGTTACATCCAGTGGTATAAAAATAATTTTTTTACCATTTAACTGTTTTTCGTAAAGAGGGATAGCTAGTATTAGCTGATCCACATCACCCATATTTGACCCGCCACTTCCCCCAAACAATGGAGTAGCTAACATGCCATCTGTAGACCAGTACACGTCACTGCTACCTGTATCCTAAACATCTCCTTCATAATCGCACAACAAATATTCCAGATTTTCTACAGTAATATCAGAAGCCTGTATACATCATACTCAAGGTAATATATTTGCTACATTATGGGGATAAGCCATGGTTAACATTGAAATTTAACAATTTCAAATGTGCCATTCATTTAGCTCCTGATAGATATAAGAAATCACTCTGAACACAGAGAGAGTATAAATAACTAAAATACTGAGTGAAAACAGCTGCATAAGGCTACTAGAAACCTTGGTTGAGAAACACTGTAATAACAGATGCTGACATGGAGTTTTCTTTCCAATGTAACGCAACATATACTCGTATGATTATCGCTTGGTATAGCATAAATAAGCTAAACTTGAACCGGAGAAGTCGCTTGCATAGCTATACATACATACATTTGTTCGTATACACACAAAACAAAATGATTCAAATATTAGGCGCGTTCAGCACAAAGAATGGCTTTTGCTACAGTGAAACAAAGAAGTGAATTCCGTTGTTTAAGGACAACAGCTAAGTCGACAACAGCTGATGATGTTAGGAAGATCCTAACGAAACGCGTTCTAGGTAAATACTAGCAATAAATGGAGCATTGAATATTAGTTTGACTCAAAATTGTATCAAAGAAGTGAAATTTGAATGATTTATTACCGTAGTCTCCACTTTGTTACTGTAGATGTATACTGCCTTTAATGGGTTTTAAACCAGTTTTTGTTTCGTTTAAATAACTTAATAAATACGGAAGATATGGAATTGTATTTATGATGCATTTTTACAGCATTTAACAATTTAAATGTCTTGTTCTATTTATTGGGTATCCGTTTCCAGCCCCTGAAGGGTTTAAATGGCCATCGGTGAAGCGGTTAAATTTCCTTAATATTTACTTGCAAGGTACATAAAAAGAGTTGAACTGAATGGGCAGGATATGAGGTTAGAGATTATTCCTGCAGTAGTGCATATCATTAATCATGCCCTGTAACTTATTCAAGTCCAGTATTATAAATATAGTTTCACTGAAAGTTTAGTTCAACAGAACCAAAATTTTTAACTGCAAGTGCCTTTTATATCCTGGTTAAGTTAACTACAGTGCAATTGTGCATATAAACCTAAAGGCACCTCAGGCTTAAAAGTTAGTTTTACAACATTGCATTGCTCCAAACCTTTTTGTGTTATAGCTTTGTGTTCTAGTAAGCTCTCACTTGGCAAAAAGTTTGTAAGAAGTTTAAGAAAGAAGAGGCAATAGTATGAAGACATCCAGCAAAAATATAAAGATCTGCTGCCAACAAAATTTGCTGTATGCCAGAATTGAATTATGTAACTATATGAAAGTTTGTACCAATGCTATTCGGCACAGAAACAAATTATTTACTCATTTGTGGCAATACAGGATTAGGATTACTACAGAGGAGATTCAGCTAAACCTGTGGTTTACTGTACCTTAGTCCCACGTGGGGATCTTCGGGAGGAAGGATGAGGCAAGAGGAGAGAGAGGGCAGCTGACCCAAAGCGCCAAGATACCTGCAGACACTTCCACCCTGAAAGAGATCATCAAATGAGAGGTGATGTGAAATGATAATGGAGATGAAATGGAGGGACAGGAAATTCAGGGGATGTAATTAATCTACCCAACATTTGCTTGGTGACCCAGGAGAACCCCATAAAAACCCCATTTGCACCTTTCTTATCAAAAGGAAGTGTCTGTAGCTCTCCCATTTTTTATACTCCTGCTGTCCTAAGAAGCACACTGTTTCTGTGAGCAATTCCATGAACAAAACCTACTGATAAGCAACTCTTGTGCATACAACTTGTTTGAATGTATATGACATAACGCATGGGCAAAAGTGTCACTGTCGTCTGTCACGTTTGTGCACGTGGGCGTAGAGTAATACAAAAAGTGTGTTTCTTAGAACGGATGCAGTATAGCTAGTTAGCAGAAATACACACCAAGAGAGAAAAAAGAGAACTTCAAGACGGAGAAGCAAATGAGCTACACAAGTACGATGGAGTGACTCAGTTACCTGATATTCAAATATGTGGGCACTATCTCATTATACAGGACAGACATGTTTATAGAAGCTTCTACTGCATGTTACTGTACTGATGTTTGGAAGTATATAACAAAGAAGCCAGAATGGAGTATGCATAGGTATTATGAATTTAAGGAGCCTTAGAGGAAAAAGGGAGAAAAGTTGACTAATGTATTAGATTGCAATTTATCTGGCATATTATTCTGGAGTATGATACAGAAAAAAGAAGAGAAAATTTAATTTAGAGAAATGGCATAATTTTCCGTCACAGATGTAAGAGTTTAGCTCAAGATCTAATGAATATATGGGGAAAGCTGAAAAACATTTAAGAAAAATAAGATTAAAATGTATAAAAGTAATGAGAAGTAAATTGGAGAAAACACTAAAAATGTCTAATGAAAGCAAATAGTGGATACCTTGTACTAATCCATTACACAGGGGTGAGTAAAAAGTATGGAACAATGCCTGTTATCCTGCTGTTTCAATTCTATGAAGTGATATTTTTCAGTAAAGCTGTAAGATATCAACACGCCCTACCATTACTATGATTATAAATAAAGGGGTGAGCTTTTTTGGGGGAAGAGGTTAAATGGCAACATGTCTTTTTTCTGCACTCCTCCACTCCTCAAGTCTCAGAAAGTACAAACAAATACAACAGATGCTAGTTGGAGAGAGGTTGAAAATGGAGGCAAAGGCTTCTGAAACTAATCCCTTGATAATATAAAAACATAAGTGACAAAGTGTCAATAAACCAACTACAAATAGAAATTAATTATTCTTTCATACTGGCCGTGTGTAGGCTAAATAATGAAAAGGTAGAGTTTGACTGAAAAATTCAATGTCATAGCCAGGATTTGAACCACGGATCATCTGGTCTCCATCCAGCGCTCTAACCATTGAGCTACTGTACGAGTAGTTGAAGAATTTGATGTCATATCGGCACGTTGGTCATAGTAGCTCAATAGTTAGAGCGGCTGGATGGAGACCAGAAGATCCATGGTTCAAATTCCGGCTATGGCATTGAATTTTTCAGTCTGACTACCTTTCCAACTACAAATAGTTTTTCCAATCAATACAATAGGTTACTTTAATATGTGACTATGGATTGAACAAATACAGACTAAAGCTAAACTAATAAGGAAAACAATTCTTACTTCATTGCAAAATCTTCCCGAAAATAATTAGACATGACACCACTTACAGAAAGACAACGAATTGAAGTGCCGCCAAGATCTTCTGACTGAACCTCTTAGACTTTTTCTTGTGGGGATATTTGAAGTGGAGGGTTTACAAGGACAGACCAAGAGATCTTGAGTTAAAGTGAAGAATTGGGCAAGAAATGCAGGTGATCAGGAAAACAGAGTTGCTGGAAACATTAACTAGTTTCAAAGACAGACTCTGGCATTGTTTGGCAATAAATGGAGGCCATTTTGAGCACCTTTTGAAGTGAATTCATATGTGTTACAACAGAGCACATGTGTTTTCTTAGTTTAAATTGAATGTGCCGTAATACATCCTAATATATTTAAATTACAGTTCAAAAATGAATCTACCTGTAGGTTCTAAGACTTGAGGATGAAAAAAATGATTAAAAAATGTTGCCATTAAAAAAAAGTCACCCCTATTCACAATCATAGTAACATGAAAACATGCTGATATCTTACAGCTCTTCTAAGAAATATCACTTCACAAAACTATAACAACAAAGTTACAAGCATTGTTCCATATTTTTTACTCACCCCACATTTACAACAGAATGCTAAATATAAGGTAAAAAATAAATAAAAAGCAACACCGAAGGGAATAACATAATGTGAAGATTGTATGTAAAGTTTAAAGATGATAAAGCTTTCATTCATAAGCCTTTATATGATGCATATAGTAATTGCACTATGTGTCCCTCACTTTTAAGTTTATGTTTAATTTTCAAATATGTACAGTCACATAAAAATTATACTATGAGTCGATTGAAACACCCTGTTCTTCACAGAACACAAATTTTCTTTCAACACGTTTTGCCTACACTTGAAGGCATTATCAAGAAATTATTGATTGGCTAGAACTTTGGTGTTCCAGCTGATCATGGTTCTCCAGAGACGAGACATCTGGCAACAATCCAATAAGGGTAAGCTAAATATTTTCTTCCAATAGAATGTCAAAATTCATTAAACGTTGAATATCTTTAGTTTCTGGTGAAGGACACGACATCTTGGAAGCAAAAGATGCTCATCAAGACACAGGCTGTGGAAGCCTACGCAACCATTCATTAAATGGGTTTCAAATTTCTTTATATAAATGTTTTCTCAGCTGTTTAAATCTTCATTCAAGTGAACTGATTTTAGTAGATGGGTTTTATGTTCTATTACGTAGAAAATGAAGCTAGCTACAGTGAAGCAATAAATATTACATAAATAAAAATATTTGCCACTAAGGCTTCACTTATCTTAAGAAATTGGTGTTGATACTTCTTTTCAAATGGAAATCGATTTCGCTAACAAATCGCTTGCGTCCTCAGTCCACAGATACTCTGTTGTCTGTAACAACTGTTATGTTGTCTATAACAGAGTTTACCTGTGGACTGAGGATGCAAGCGATTTGTTTGCAAAATCAATTTCCATTTGAAAAGAAGTATCAACACCAATTACTTAACATAAGTGAAGTCTTAAGGGCAAATATTTTTATTTGTATAATATTTATGTTCTATTCCTATGAGTAAAGACTATGATACAATGAAGCACAAAATTAATATAATTTTGAGCCAAACTAGTACTCAATGTTCCATATATTGCTAGTGTTTACCTAGAACATGTTTTGTTAGGACTTTCCTTAACATCCTCAGCTAAAGTCAACTATTGAATGTTGGTTTGGTATGGCAATAGGGGTTTCTGTCGTGAACTTGAAGTTTGGGTTCTCTTCAAAGGTGGTATCGAATTTGAACAGTTTTCCTTCATATTTCTCTATGAATATTTTTTTCCCACGTGCTTAATGCAGTTGGTCCCTGGACACTTTTTAATAAGTGGATTTCTTGTTCTATATCAGGATTATCATTCCCAAAATGGTAAGCTACTGGCCAATTTATCTATTTCTTTGTTCCTGATGTTCCTAAAATGCTCTTTAAGCCTAATGTTCAAATTCCTTTTAGTTTTTCCAATGTTAAAGTTGTCATAGCCTTTGCGGTTGTCTGGTACACACCTGATTTTTTGTTTGTGAATATCTTCATTGTATTATATGATTTCAAAAGGTCTTGTGCACTGAATTTGTCCCGTGGGACCAAAGTAATTTGTGCTCTTAAGACTTTTTGGAAAAGTATTGTCATACGAGCGTCGGAACACCCTATAGAGTGTGCAAGCAGGAGAAGGGTCGGCGTTCGCCCCGCCCCCTCGTTTGTCTTATAGCGTTAAGAAGGGATGGCTGGGACAAAAAACATCACTGCGCCGTCTCTTTCTGTTCCACCTGTGTTCTCGAAATTACGGGATATTTCATCTAATGGAGAACCTTCCAGATTGGCAAGCGGACCCTATATAAGCAACACGTCGTGCAAGAGGAGTGAGTCAGAGTTCTGGGCAATCAGCGTAAGAGTTCAGTGCTAGTGTAAGGACGAGAAGACTGTGTATGTGCATCGGAGTTTACGTAATCGCGAGTGCAAGTGTAACTTTAACGGACGAACTGGTGAATTGTAATTGTGTGCAGTACGTAATTCTGTGTAATTGGCAAGTGTTAAACTGTAAGTCGGTGGAAATAAAGAACATTGTTGAGTTTGTGTAATTGGACTTTTCATTTCACGAACCCACAAAGTCACAATTGGTGTCAGGAGTGCGACATAACACAATGGAGGCAGCATTAGAAAAGATTTTAGCGGAACAGAAAGAAATGAAGACGGCAAATGAAAACCTCGCTGCAAAAACAGAAGTGGCAAATAACAGCCTGGCCGCGAAGCTGGAGACTACAAATAACAACCTGGCCGCAGAACTGAAACTAATGAAGACGGCTAACGACAACATCACCGAGAAGATGGAAGAAATGAAGGCCGAGTTAACCACAGAAATGAGAGCAGCGAACGGCAGTCTGGCCACGGAAATGAAGGCGGCGAACGAGGCTCTCGCCGCAAAGTTTGAAGAACAGTTGGCCGGCGTAAAAGAGGACGTCACAGAGTTAGGCGAGCGCGTCGAAGACCTGGCGAGCCCCGTTAATGAGCTGGAAGGGAAGGCCGACAGCAGCGTCAAGTCCCTGAACGCAATGGTGGAGGACGTCGTCGGCAGGAGGTTGAAGGATTTGAAGCCCGACGCGCCGGGACGCGACACAACATCTGCGCGCGTCAAACCTCCCAAGTATGACGGCGCATCAACGTTTGAAGTCTTCCGCCGCCAGTTCGACACAGTGGCCAGGCACAACAGGTGGTCACCGGAGGAGGAGGCCACACAGTTAATAGCCAGCCTCCAGGGAAGAGCCGCGGAAGTCCTAAACGCGGTGCAGACAACGGCGGTGCCCAAGGACATTGGGAGGCCCTAGAGAATCAGTTTGGGAACCACCGCTTAGCCGCAGCGTACCGCAGCCAGCTAAAGGCAAGGTCACAGAAGCCGGGGGAGACGCTGCAGGAGTTCGCCATAGCGATCGAGCAGCTGGCTAGCAAGGCCTTGGTTGACCTGCCACTGGAGTTCGTATCCCGGGAAGCCGCCTACAATTTTGTCGACGGGGTACGGGACGCGGAGATTCGTCAACGCCTAATGCTCGGCGAATATAAAACCATCCAAGAGGCGCTGACAGCGGCATTAAGGATGGAGGCGGCCAAAATAACATCCATCCCGACGTCGAGAACGAGGAGTATCCGCTACGCCGGAGACAGAAGACCAGCTGAGGGACGCCGACGAACACCTAGTGGCCTGTGTTGGGGGTGTGGACAGCCCGGACACCTGCAGAGAGACTGCCCACACCTGGAAGAGCAGCCGGAAAACGAGTAAGGGCCGGAGTGGAGAGGGGCACGTCGGCGCCATCACCACCATTCCCTCGAGTGACACTGCGCGCCGTCAGCCGGCGTATGGATGACAGCCTCATCGCGGACGGTTGGGTAAGAGGAAAGCCGTGCCGCGTGCTGGTGGACACCGGGGCGGCCGTGACCATCATCAGACCTGACGTGGCGAAGGGTTTGCCGACAAGGAAGCCGAGCCGACCATACTAGCTTGTCACGGCATTGGGCGACACCTTGCCTGTGGAGGAGGCCCTGCTGGAGCTGAACTTGGGACGGAGTGCCGTGCGTCTGTGGGTGTTCGTCGCGAAGGTGGCTGAGGAGGTGATTCTGGGACTGGATGCCCTCAGGAGCCATGAGGCGACGGTCGACGTCGGCAAGAAGGTCCTGCGGCTTAACGGAGAAGAGGCTATACTCCGTCAACCTGAAGAGCACCTTGGAATTTGCAGGGCCGTCTTGGACGAAGACGTGGTTGTCCCCGCGAGGAGCGAGGTGGTGGTGACGGCGCGACTGGAGGGCCAGAGAACCAGGAACATGATGCTGGACCAGAAGACGCCTGTAAACGGACTGTGTGTAGCCAGGGCATTGCTGCCGTGCTGAGAGGAGGTGCCCGTGAGACTGCTAAATCCTACGGACGCCGATCACGACGTCCAGGCCGGGACGGAGTTGGGAATGTGCGAGCCCGTGGTGAGCGTAACAGCTATCGACGAGACACAGGAGCCGGCGCCGAAGCAACACCTGGGGCCTCGGCTAGAAGGCTTGGTGGAGAGGGCGGCCGACCACCTGACCACAGAACAGCTGGAGAAGGTTCGACAACTGCTAAGGC
Source organism: Mantis religiosa (assembly GCA_030765055.1). Classification (NCBI taxonomy): domain Eukaryota; kingdom Metazoa; phylum Arthropoda; class Insecta; order Mantodea; family Mantidae; genus Mantis; species Mantis religiosa. Next base: position 143,573,970 of record CM060949.1, read on the forward strand.
GGTATCAGCGCGTCTTCAGCCAAGGTGATAGTGACTACGGCCGCACGGACAAAGTGCTTCACCGCATCGACACCGGGGACGCCCGGCCTATTCGGCAACCACATAGACGCGTTCCGCTGGCGAAGCAAGTGGCGGTACGAGACATGCTGGAGGACATGAGATCCAGGGGAGTGATTGAAGAGTCTGACAGCCCTTGGTGTTCCCCTGTAGTCTTGGTGAGAAAGAAGAACAGCGAGCTGCGCTTCTGCGTAGACTACAGAAAGTTGAACGCCGTCACCCGGAAGGACTGTTTTCCCTTACCCCGGATTGACGACACCCTGGACACGCTAGCTGGTGCACAGTGGTTCTCGACCCTGGACCTGAAGTCGGGCTACTGGCAGGTAGCTCTAGACCCGAGAGACAAGGAGAAGACCGCATTCTCGACGGGCCAAGGGCTCTGGCAGTTCACAGTTATGCCCTTTGGCCTCTGCAACGCACCAGCTACCTTCCAGCGCCTTATGGAGTCAGTGATGAGAGGGCTGACTTACGATACCTGCCTGCTATACCTGGACGACATCATCATCGTCGGGAAGACTTTTGAAGATCACCTCGAGAATCTGAGTAAGGTGCTACAGAGACTGCAAGCGACCAACTTGAAGCTGAACGCGAAGAAGTGCCAGCTCTTCCGCAAGGAAGTTAACTACTTGGGCCACATAGTCTCAGCAACCGGAGTGGCCACAGACCCGGAGAAGACAAAGGCCGTGAGAGATTGGCCTCGCCCAAGGGATAAGAAAGAGTTGCGCAGTTTCCTGGGGCTGTGCAGTTATTACCGTCGCTTCATAAAGGGGTTCTCCAACATCGCAAAACCACTCACCCGCCTGACAGAGGAACACCGGCCTTATGTGTGGGCAGAGGACGCCGAAAACGCTTTCCAGCACCTAAAGGAGACCCTGTGCAGTGCTCCAATTTTGGGTTTCCCACAACCGGGTGGCGCCTTCATTGTGGACACCGACGCCAGCGACCATTGCATTGGAAGTGTCCTATCGCAGATCCAGGACGGCCATGAGCGGGTGATAGCCTATTACAGCAAGACGCTATCCAAGGCAGAGAAGAACTACTGCGTTACCCGACGGGAGTTACTGGCGGTAGTAAAGACATTGGAGCACTTCCACAAGTACCTGTACGGTCAGCCATTCCACCTGAGGACTGACCATTTCGCCCTAACCTGGCTATTGAGCTTTAAGAACCTGGAAGGCCAGACAGCACGTTGGGTCCAGAGGCTGCAGGAGTACGACTTCACCTCGGAACATCGTAGAGGGAAGAGCCACGGTAATGCAGACGCCATGTCCCGAAGACCCTGTCCAGAAGAGTGCGGCCAGTGCACAAGAGTGGAAGAGAAGGAGCGTGCCGCAGCAGTCCGAGTAGTTGTGGCAGTGCCTGCTGAAGGCTGGGATAGCGCAGGCCTGAGGAGGGAGCAGCTGGCGGACGCAGAATTGGGGCCACTCTTGAGGGAAGTGGAGGCAGGGATGAGACCAACCTGGGAGGACATCGCACCGAGGAGCGCCACCTACAAGTCGTACTGGGCCCAATGGGACTCGAAGACCAGAGAGGGCGTGCTGTTCCGGGTATGGGAATCACCCGATGGGAAGACGCAGAGAGAGCAGTTGGTACTTCCCCGGAGTAAGGTCCCGGAAGTCCTGGAGGAAGTGCACGCCGGTACTTCGGGAGGACACCTGGGAGCGAACCGAACGATTGACAAACTACGGCAGCGCTACTAGTGGCTGAGACTCCGAGCAGATGCTGAGAGATGGTGCCGTCAGTGTCACGTGTGCGCGGCGAGTCGTGGCCCCCAGACTAGGAGCCGGGGTCGCATGCAGCAGTACAACGTCGGAGCGCCATTCGAACGGATCGCCGTTGACATTGCTGGACCGTTCCCAGTTTCCGACCGAGGCAACAAGTACCTAATGGTGGTCGTGGACTACTTCACCAAGTGGCCGGAGGTGTATGCCATCCCAAACCAAGAGGCAAAGACAATCACAGACTGCCTCGTGGAGCAAGTGTTCTGTCGATTTGGGGTGCCGTTAGAGCTACACAGTGACCAGGGTACCAACTTTGAGTCCAACCTAATGAAGGAGGCACTACAAAGGCTTGGGGTGAACAAGACTCGCACTACGCCTCTACATCCCCAATCGGATGGCATGGTCGAAAGGTACATCAAGACCTTAGAGGAACACCTGAGGAAGGTCTGGCCAGCCATCAGCGAGACTGGGACGTCAAGGTGCCACTGTTCTTGCTGGCCTATCGCTCGTCTACACACGATACAACTGGGATGACGCCAGCCAGCTTAATGTTCGGCCGAGAGTTACGCCTCCCTTATGACCTGACTTTTGGAAGCCCTCCGGAAGCGAAACAGCCAGCGACCGAGTATGTGGAGAACTTGGTGGACCATCTCCACGACATGCACGAGATGGCTCGCCACAACATCCAGAAGGCGAGCGACCGCATGAAGACCAGGTATGACAGGCAAGCCAACAGCCAAGGGTTCCAGCAAGGTGACCTGGTCTGGTTGTACCGTCCTACCCGGACTAAGGGACGCTGCCCGAAGCTCCAGCAGCCATGGCAAGGACCGTACCGGGTGGTGAAGAGGATTAACGACGTGGTCTACCGCATCCAGAAGGTTCCCCGAGGGAAGATGTTGGTGGTACACCTGGATCGCATGGCACGCTACGATGGTGCTGTTCGGGACGACCAGCTTTGAGGAGGGAGCAGTGTCACATGAGCGTCGGAACACCCTATAGAGTGTGCAAGCAGGAGAAGGGTTGGCGTTCGCCCCGCCCCCCCATTTGTCTTATAGCGTTAAGAAGGGATGGCTGGGACAAAAAACATCACTGCGCCGTCTCTTTCTGTTCCACCTGTGTTCTCGAAATTACGGGATATTTCATCTAATGGAGAACCTTCCAGATCGGCAAGCGGACCCTATATAAGCAACACGTCGTGCAAGAGGAGTGAGTCAGAGTTCTGGGCAATCAGCGTAAGAGTTCAGTGCTAGTGTAAGGACGAGAAGACTGTGTATGTGCATCGGAGTTTACGTAATCGCGAGTGCAAGTGTAACTTTAACGGACGAACTGGTGAATTGTAATTGTGTGCAGTACGTAATACTGTGTAATTGGCTAGTGTTAAACTGTAAGTCGGTGGAAATAAAGAACATTGTTGAGTTTGTGTAATTGAACTTTTCATTTCACGAACCCACAAAGTCACAGTATGTAGCTGTAGGATTATTTGCTGATTGGGGAAAGAGTACTTACTTGTTTACATCTTTGTTGTCTTTTGAATTTATCAATTTTCTTTTTGAACAATTCAGCACGGAATCCATTGTATTCTGCATGGTGAATTATATTATTGTACTCTTTCATATATTCCATCTTATATCGAAATTTAACTGTATTGGAAAACCACAGTGAAGCGAAGTAATTATTAAATTATAGATGAGTAGTATTTATTACACATCAGCTTCACATACGTATCTATATTGAGGACATGTTTCGCAAACCATCGTTGGCATATTCAGCTCTTATACGACTAAAGCGTGATCCAGTGGTGTGTGTAGTTCTGGAGTTGCTGCCGCCATTGGTTGATTTTATGTTAAATTTAAATTTGGGGTTGTCTTCTGACGGAATTTCAAAGTTTATTACTTGGTTTTTATGTTTTTCTATGTATATTCTCCCCCATATGACGAGTTCACTATGTTTTTGTACGTATTTTAGTAATTTGGTGCTATCTTCAATTTCATGATTTTCAGACCAGAAATGAGCTGCTATTGCAAGAGCCGTAGATGCAAGCGAAGATTTGCGAAACATGTCCTCAAAATAGGTACGAAAGTGAAGCAGATGTGTAAAAAACGCGACTCATCTAAAATTTAATAATTTTTCGCTTCACTGTGGTGTTCCAATACAGTTGAATCTCGATATGCTATTGCGGACTTATCATTTTTGTATCTTAAGTGCCTAAAATGTTTTCTTTCTAGTGCCTATGTTTCTTTTTGTCCTCCCTATGTAAATTTTTTCACAGTCTTTACACTTAATCTTGTAAATGCCTGACTTTCACTCTGGTTTTATCTTATCAGTCTTATTACTGTTAAGTAGGTTTTTAATGTTGTAATTGTTTTTTGGTGCCAATGTTATATTGTATTTCTTGAATATTTTTTGGAACTTTTTTGTGGCCCAGGGGTAGTAAGTAAATTTAGCAAATCTAATTTCTTGTTTTATTGGTGAAAGAGCTGTGATCTGTTTTAATCTTCTTTTGAAGTTTGAATGATTTTAGTTTTTTATCTACAAGGCTTTTTCCATATCCACTTTTAATTGCAGTTTTTAAAATTTGATGGTATTCTTTTTGATATTCTTGCTGGCTGAGGGGTAGATTTACTAATCTGTGTGTGTAAGACTGTTGATGCTGGCATGTTTGTGTGGAACTGGGTTGAAACTATTTGCTTTGATGTAATTATCTGTGTGTGTTGCTTTTCTATGAATACCAAATTCCAGTTTTTCATTGTTTTTATTTTTTTATTTTAAGGTCCAAAGAAGGTAGAGTACAGTCCTCTTCAGTTTCTACTGTGAATGTATGTTGGGTTCTTGAAGGTTGAGTAGTTTCAAAACATCATCTATTTGTTTGTAGTGTACTATTGCAAAGATGTCGTCTATGTATCTGTACTCTGTTTTAAAAATATGAGGAAAGGCTTTAGTTATATGTGTATTGAAAAAGCTCATGTATAAATTGGCCAAAAATGGTGATAGCGGGCTTCCCATAGCCAGTCCTGAAATTTGTTTGTAATACTTTCCATCGAAAGGTGTATACATATTTCAGTCATTGCCAAATATTCTTCTATTGTAATGGCATCTAGGTTAATAGAAATTAGTCATTTCTTAAGTTGAATCAAAAGTTTGTCTATTGGGATGCTAGGGAAGAGGGAACGGACATCAAAGGATATTAAAGTGTCTTGAGGGTTTAGTTTAAGATTTTGAATTTTTTCTACTACGTCTAAAGAGGTTTTTATGCTCAGAGTATTGAATTGTGGAAAGGACTGAAATTTTTTGGATAGCCATTTTGCCAGAAGATAAGTAGGAGTGTTGACATTATTTACAATGGGTCTCATGGGTATGTTGGGTTTGTGTATTTTAGGAAATCCATAGAATCTTGCATGGGTAGGGTTGTCCGGTTTGATAGTTTTTTGTTCTGCAGTTGTTAAAATTTTACTATTGTTGATGGTTTTGTTTACATCTTTTATGCATTGGTTGAGTGGATTTTAACATATTTCTTTGAATTCTTTTTGTTGTAGTACATTTAACATTTTTTCCTTGTATGTATCTGTGTCTAAAATTACTATTTTGTTCCCTTTATCAGCCCTTGAGAAGATTACATCCTTTTTTCTTAAAGATTTAATTATCTCAATTTGTTTCATATGTTTTCCTGTTTTTTTTATTTGCTAAGTTTTCCAATATAGAAGTACATTTTTTCCTAATTATATTTTTATCCATAATCTCCAAGCCTTCTACTGCAATTTGAATAACTGCAATGAACTCATCAGGGTTGTTGGAGTATGATATACACGTTTTCAGGCCTTGTTTAACGATTCACTTTTGTATTTTTCTTGTTTAACATATCTAACACTGAAGAAATAGATAGAGCTTTTTCGAAACACATATAACTAAAGCCTTCCCTCATATTTTTAAAACAGGGTACAGATACATAGACGACATCTTTGCAATAGTACATTACAAACAAATAGATGATGCTTTGAAACTACTCAACCTTCAAGAATCCAACATACAATTCACAGTAGAAACTGAAGAGGACTGTACTCTACCTTTTTTGGACCTTAAAATAAAAAAAAAAAAAAAAAAAAAACAATGAAAAACTGGAATTTGGTATTCATAGAAAAGCAACACACACGGATAATTACATCAAAGCAAATAGTTTCAATCCAATTCCACACAAACATGACACCATCAACATTCTTACACACACAGATTTGTAAATCTACCCCTCAGCCAGCAAGAATATCAAAAAGAATACCATCAAATCTTAAAAACTGCAATTAAAAATGGATATGGAAAAAGCCTTGTAGATAAAAAACTAAAATCATTCAAACTTCAAAAAAAGATTAAAACAGATCACAGCTCTTTCACCAATAAAACAAGAAATTGGATTTGCTAAATTTACTTACCACCCCTGGGCCACAAAAAAGTTCCAAAAAATATTCAAGAAATACAATATAACATTGGAACCAAAAAACAATGACAACATTAAAAATATATTTAACAGTAATAATACTGATACAATAAAACCAGAAGAAAAGTCGGGCATTTACAAGATTAAGTGTAAAGACTGTGAAAAAATTTACATAGGGAGGACAAAAAAAAAAAAAAAAACATAGGCACTACAAAGAAAGAACATTTTAGGCACTTAAGATACAAAAATATTGATAAGTCCACAATAGCAGCTCATTTCTGGTCTGAAAATCATGAAATTGAAGATAGCACCAAATTACTAAAATATGTACAAAAACATAGTGAACTCGTCATATGAGGGAGAAAATACATAGAAATACATAAAAACCAAGTAATAAACTTTGAAATCCCGCCAGAAGACAACCCCACATTTAAATTCATCACAAAATCAACAGATGGCAGCAGCAACTCCAGAACTACCCACATCACTGGATCAAGCTTTAGTCGCATAAGAGCCGATGATGCGAACAATGGTTCGCAAAATATGTCCTCAATATAGGTACGTAAGTGAAGCCGATGTGTAATAAATACAACTCATCTATAATTTAATAAAGATTAGATCTTGTTTAAGGGTACATTAACCAATCTGTAAGTTAAACTGTTGATAACAGCATGCTTGTGTTGTCTTGGGTTATATCCATCTAATTTTATGAAATGTTTTCTGTATGTTTCTTTCCTATATATGCCAAATTCTAGTTTTGTATGTTTTCTGATTAGTTTCAATTCTAAGAAAGGGATTTCATTGTTTGTCTCTTTTTCTATAAAAAATTTTAGTGCAGGATTTTGTAAATTAAGTAGTTTAAATGCATCATCCACCTGTTTCTCATTTACTAACGCCCAGATGTCATCCACATATCTATAACAATGTTTGAAAATTAGTGGAAATGCCTTTGTGAGTGGGTTTCCAAAAAGTTCATGAAGAGGTCTGCCAGAAATGGGGACAATGGGTTGCCCATATACAGTTCTGATTTTTGTTTGACAAATTTGTCACTGAATGTAAAAAAGGACTGTTCAATGCACTTGTTTATTAAGTGAAGATATTCCTCTATGATATTCTGGTCTAACTGTAGGGACTGAAGCCATATGAGGAGTGTTTTTTCAAAACTTGATAGATGCACAAAATGTCTCTCTGAGAAAAACAGTTGTTTCTTTTTATTGGCTACACTGACTGGTTAGCATTGCAACTATATTGATCATTCAATTCTCCTTCCTGAAACTGTCTCATTGAATGTGAAAAGAAACAAACACTGTAATTTAACTAGTGCAAATTTGAAGTTTGAAAATGTAGAGTTTTTTTCAAAAACCGATAGATGCTGATTAACTTTTCTGTGTGAGCGAGAAATTAACTCTTGAAGTTTAGTTAGTTTTGTCATTTATTATTTTTGTTACTTTTTATTTATGTATTTATTATTTTTTATTTATTTTCACGTTTTCATAATACATAATAGGACCAACGTGTTAATTTTTATAAGCATAATAGGACCAACGTGTTAATTTTTATAAGGATTATTTGATTAATTATAAGTTTAGAAACTAAGTACTGCTACATTCACAATAACAATATAATATTTTGCTTTATTTATATAACAAACATATTGAATACAAAGAAATTTCAGACAATATGAATAAGTAATTAATAAGGAATTCATAGGTTAGCCATGGTAGCTCAATTGGTTAGAGTGACTGGACGGAAACCAGGAGATCCGTGGTTCAAATCCCGGCCATGGCATTGAATTTTTCATATTGGTTCTATCCAGCAAAGACCTTAGCCTATATACGGCTAGTGTAAACAAATGATTAATTTCCATCAATTAACTAAAATGAATAAGTAAGCTTTAACCTTTATTCAGTAAATCTTCATAAAATACTTTTGCAGTTTCTGGAGTTTCAAAAGATTTAGCTAGATTTTGAACATCCTTTTTCTTTTCTTTGCTCACTCTATCAGGAGGCATAACTCTGTGCCCACATATTGGGTAGATATGTGAAATACGGGAAAATTTTTTACTCTTCTCCAGGAAAGCAATAAGCATGAACATCACGCTGTTCTTGTTCTGACTAGAGCAACAGTCTGAAAGTAAACAAATAGTAGGAGTGTTGCTGGACATCCTTTCTTCCAGTTCCAACAAGAAGTGGTGCAAAGCTGAGGCAACCTGGTTGCAGCCTTTAGCAGATTCAGTTTCCAACCATATATACAAGGAAATGTCTTTGCTCTGGGTTTTAGATGGAATCATTATGCATTGATTATACAGCCATACCTGCCTTGCATAGAATCGCTAACAGAAAGTTTAGGCAGTGGTTGCTTCTGCTGCATATCAAAGCAAATAGTGACTGCTTCGGCGTTTTCCTCTTTCAATATCAGATAAAACCTTTTTGAATGCAACTTGTGCAGTCTGTACATGGTTCTTAGTTCGTTTTTCTTTTCCACGTCTGCCTCTGTCTTAATCTTCATCAGTCCCATTTTGCATTTGGAGCATGTGTCAGTGTGTTGTGTACAGAATTAAAAATTGAAGAAGTTGTAAAATATGTATTTATATTTTGACAATAAGCAGACTGGTAAATTTCTTAATCTTCATTCTTTGCAAAAGTTGTTCCACATTTTTCAGATATTAAGTTATGGAGGTAAATATCCTCTCCTTGATTTTGCTCTTCATAATAGCTTTCTCTGCATCTGTGCTTCTTAACTTCTTGCTTTATAGCAGCAAAAATGCCCTTCTGTAATTTTTCTGTTCTGTCACTTCCTCTGGTTTCCTTTGGTGCATTCCCAGATAAGTGAAACTTTCTAGCCAGGAGAAAGAATCTATCTTTTGACACCTCTGTGATTCCTTGGAAGCTTGCAGTGCATACTGACAATACTCGGCCAACATTAGTTCTCACACTGTATTTAATGCTGACAGTCTGCTTCATATTTGGAGCTTCTTTCTTCATCACTCTGTGATTTGGAGATATAATAAGCATATTCTTCATAAGGAATTTATCTTGATCTATTTTATTTAGCACAGAAAAAAGTCAAAACAGCTACATCACAGAGCTTATGCCTTTTACTTTTAGGATTTCGTGGAGTGCACTCAAGACCATGTGAACATGAAATTGCTGGAGTACGAGCTTTCATTGATTTGCATTTTAATTTCTTTTCCTTGTTATGCACAATTTCTACTTCCGGCACATTCTACGACTGGTACAGTTTCACAATCTGAGCTCCTGTCCATTGTGCATAGTACAGTGAAAGACAGAATGGGGAAGGGAAACATATATAGACATATGTGATAGATATGAGAGGAAGGGTTTAGCTTGGTTAAGGACAAGAGCCATATTAAGAGGGGTTTCACCAAAGGAGTGCATTCTATGTGAAAAGAAAATAAGTTTAGAACATTATGTAGTGAAGTGTAAGGAAATTGAAAACTGGAGGAAATTAATATGGGATAAGAACTGGGATAATAAAGGGGTTTACGTAGTAACAATAAAAATGCTTACGTTGAACACAGAGAAAAGATTAAGGGAGATGGGGAAATTTGCTGACAAAGTCAAAGGGAAATGGTTGAGAAGGGCGAGGAAATAAGAGGTAGAGAAATGTTAGACACAGTCAGAACATTAGGTCAAGGTCGTGTAAGGGCTAGGATAGAGGTTAATGGCCAGGGAGCCAACACCACTATCAGCTCATAATACAAGCAGCTGACAAATTTGTACCTAGAATAGAATTGTAAAACTTGTAATTGAGATTGTAAGATATGTAAGTACAAATAAATATTATTATATTATAGTACAGTGCAGTGTTTAACTAAGAATAGAAATGCCATTTAAGTACAACAAAGCTTTCAGAAATGAATGTGAAATACAAGCACACAACCTGAGTTCGCAGTTCTTGCCAACACTGCAGCAGTGTACAAAACTTGCAGAAATGATTGAGAATTCTAAGAATCGCAATAGTGAGATGGCAGTCAATGCCAACATGTGTTTCATAGAATTGAGGTTGCTACACACTGGATCATAAAATCATAAAATTGCATCTATCGACTTTTGCTTTAACTGAGCTTAGTGCATCTATCGAGTTTTGAAAAAACTGCTAATATTCCCTATCTTCTACAAGGACATGAATGAATTTTGCAAAATCTGATTCCACAGAACGATGCAGAAGGTGAAAATTATGCCGATACTATATATAACTTAATTTCGTAAAATGTTGCATCTATCGAGTTTTGAAAAAACGCTCCTCATATTTGCATGTACTCCATGAGTTTGTCTCTTGACACACTTGGGAACAAAGAGATTACATCGAAAGATACCATTTGTTCGGTGGGAGAAAATTCTAGATCTTTAATTTTGTTAATGAATTCCAATGAATTTTGATACTATGGCTTTCAAATTTAGGTAGCTCCTTAAATTTTTTGTTTAGCCATTTGGACAGTTTGTAGCAGCATGTGTTTATGTTATGATTGGGCCCATGTTAATCTTTAATGATAAATTCAAAAGACAACAAAGATGCAAACAAGTAACTACTCTTTCCCCAATCAGTAAATTAATATATTTTCATACAGAAAATGTACATATCATCCCAGAACCACATACCTTTTTGAAAAGTCTTCAAAGAGCACATCAAATTCAGTGCACAAGAGCTTTTGAAATCATATAATACAAAGAAGATATTCCCAAACAAAAAATCAGGTGTGTACCGGACAACCGCAAAGGCTGTGACAACTTTAACATTGGAAAAACTAAAAGGAATTTGAATGTTAGGCTTAAAGAGCATTTTAGGAACATCAGGAACAAAGAAATAGATAAATTGGCCAGTAGCCTACCATTTTTGGAATGATAATCCTGATATAGAACAAGAAATCCACTTATTAAAATGTGTCCAGGGACCAACTGCATTAACCATGTGGGAAAAAATATTCATAAAGAAATATGAAGGAAAAATGTTCAATTTCAACATCATCTTTGAAGAGAACCCAACTTCAAGTTCATGGAGATACCAACAGAGAAGCCCCTGTTGTCTCCAAGGAGTTCACCAAACCAACAATTCAGTAGTCTACTTTAGCTGAGGAGGTTAGGAAGGTCCTAACGAAACGTGTTTTAGGTAAACACTAGCAATATATGGAGCATTGAGTATTAATTCGACTCAGAATTATATTAATTTATGTTCTATGTTGTGATTATCATCCCAGAAAAGTGCTCCTACTGCAGATTTATTAAATGACTCATAAAACTGAAAGATGTCATAGTATATTGGTTTTTTCATCTGTACAGGAGTTCACTTTTTTTCCATTTCATTTTTCCATGAAATCAATGACAATATGCACATAATTTAAGCGAACTCAGAAAGTAAATTCATATAATTTTGAGCTGAACTAATACTCAATGCTCCACTTATTGCTGGTATTTACCTAGAACATGTTTCGTTAGAATCTTCCTAACATCATCAGCTGTTGTCGACTAATGGATGTTGGTTTGATGAATTCATTGGAGGCGATAGGTGCGTCTCTGTTGGTATCTTGATGAACTTGAAGAAAACCCAAACTTCAAGTTCATGATGATACCAACAGAGACGCACCTATTGCCTCCAATGAGTTCATCAAACCAACGTCCATTAGTCGACAACAGCTGATGATGTTAGGAAGATCCTAACGAAATGCGTTCTAGGTAAATACTAGCAATAAGTGGAGCATTGAGTATTAGTTCGACTCAAAATTATATGAATTTTGTGCTTCACTGCATCATAGTCCTTACACATTGGAATTAGAAAGTTAAGTTTGGAAGATGTATTGAAAGGTGATGACCGACATTCTTGCAAAGCTCTCACAAAGACATCAATAACCTACTGCACAGAACATCATCCCAGCACCCATATATAAAATACCTCCTAGTAAAAATGTAAATTGCATTGATGACTGCACCACTTTGATTCTGACTTGATGTCATCTCTAGTTAAGGTTTGCAAATGCTAAAAAATGATGTTAACCACAGTAAATTGAAAATTTAATACCTGAAACAGAGGTGGTAAAAAAGACTTATTAGCCATATATTAGCTTCACTTTCATAGACACATTTTGTTATAACCTAATTCCTGGAGGATGTAATTTCACAATTTTAATTTTTATAAATTGTGAAAAAAGTAATGAAAAATTACAGAGCATTCAAAACTTACAATATAAGCAACTAGAAAAAGAATCCATCTCCACAAAGTTATGTCTTAAAGCAGTACCTTCATCTAACTGGATGCCTTCATCGAACTTGGAAAACAACTGATAGCGTCGAACCCAGTATTTCATTAGACTTTTATTCACCGCCACTTCTTCTGGGAGAGAGTTTCTCTTGGTTTGTTTCTTTTTCTTCTTCTTTTGTTGGGGTAGTTTCTTCCCTTCTTCGTTGGATAGCAAACCTTCTTTGAGAACCTCATTGGTGCTGGTCTTTTGATGTTCCTCATCAAGTTCACTCTCTGCAAGATCCATATCTTCTTCCACTTCGGGGGCAGGCAAAGGAATAGGTGAACGTTTCTTTTCTCTGAAAAATTCAGAGCATATCACCAACAGGCACAAACAGATACAATTATTTTGTTTCAAATAGCTGCATACAACACAAGAACTTGGAAATTTTGGGAAATGCTTGTAACAGACATCAACTTAATGGAGAAAACTTTTATATTAGAGCTATATATATATATATATATATATATATATATATATATATATATATATATATATATATATACACACACACATATATACAGGGTGTGTCAAAACAATGTATACAAACTTTGAACTGTCATACGAAATTTGTTTTATTCTACAAGGTTCAATTGCTGGTAGCTTAAATGCATTATGAACAAACTGTTGCAGTTTATTCATAATACTTAGTTTGCTTCACTGTCAGTAGCTTCAGTTGTCTTTTTATATATATAAAACGAAAAAAGCTTAAATTCACCTTCTGACGCAAATATGTTCACTGTTAAAACTGGTGGACTTCAGCATTAATACACTGCTGAGTACATGTCACCAGTGCTTTGTACATCATACAATGTCTCCAATGGGATTTCTGAGCAGACTGCTTGAATCTCATTCCAAAGTGTGTCTAAGTTACGTGGTTTACATTTGTACACCTCATCTTCTAGTGTGCCTTATAAGAAGAAATCCAATGGCATTAAGTCTGGGAAGTGTGTAGGAAACTCCATTGGTCCCCTGCACCTTATCCAATGGCCTAGCAGACTCTGATCCAGGTATGCTCATGCGTCACTATAATATTGCAGGATGTCATCTTAATGGAAATAAAACTTGTCATTACCGTATAATGCACAAATGGCAGGGAATAGGAATCAGCATGCATTGTTTAGACTTCAAAACTCAAACGCACGTCTGCCATTTTGCAGTTACTTCCTTGCCACTAACTGGGTTTAGTAGCTATAGTGACAATTATGCTGCTACATGTTGAAGAAAGAGTGTGTGTGTGTGTGTGTGTGTGTGTGTGTGTGTGTGTGTGTGTGTGTGTGTGTGTGTGTGTGTGTGTGTGTGTGTGTGTGTGTGTGTGTGTGTGTGTGTGTGTGTGTGTGTGTGTGTGTGTGTGTGTGTGTGTGTGTGTGTGTGTGTGTGTGTGTGTGTGTGTGTGTGTGTGTGTGTGTGTGTGTGTGTGTGTGTGTGTGTGTGTGTGTGTGTGTGTGTGTGTGTGTGTGTGTGTGTGTGTGTGTGTGTGTGTGTGTGTGTGTGTGTGTGTGTGTGTGTGTGTGTGTGTGTGTGTGTGTGTGTGTGTGTGTGTGTGTGTGTGTGTGTGTGTGTGTGTGTGTGTGTGTGTGTGTGTGTGTGTGTGTGTGTGTGTGTGTGTGTGTGTGTGTGTGTGTGTGTGTGTGTGTGTGTGTGTGTGTGTGTGTGTGTGTGTGTGTGTGTGTGTGTGTGTGTGTGTGTGTGTGTGTGTGTGTGTGTGTGTGTGTGTGTGTGTGTGTGTGTGTGTGTGTGTGTGTGTGTGTGTGTGTGTGTGTGTGTGTGTGTGTGTGTGTGTGTGTGTGTGTGTGTGTGTGTGTGTGTGTGTGTGTGTGTGTGTGTGTGTGTGTGTGTGTGTGTGTGTGTGTGTGTGTGTGTGTGTGTGTGTGTGTGTGTGTGTGTGTGTGTGTGTGTGTGTGTGTGTGTGTGTGTGTGTGTGTGTGTGTGTGTGTGTGTGTGTGTGTGTGTGTGTGTGTGTGTGTGTGTGTGTGTGTGTGTGTGTGTGTGTGTGTGTGTGTGTGTGTGTGTGTGTGTGTGTGTGTGTGTGTGTGTGTGTGTGTGTGTGTGTGTGTGTGTGTGTGTGTGTGTGTGTGTGTGTGTGTGTGTGTGTGTGTGTGTGTGTGTGTGTGTGTGTGTGTGTGTGTGTGTGTGTGTGTGTGTGTGTGTGTGTGTGTGTGTGTGTGTGTGTGTGTGTGTGTGTGTGTGTGTGTGTGTGTGTGTGTGTGTGTGTGTGTGTGTGTGTGTGTGTGTGTGTGTGTGTGTGTGTGTGTGTGTGTGTGTGTGTGTGTGTGTGTGTGTGTGTGTGTGTGTGTGTGTGTGTGTGTGTGTGTGTGTGTGTGTGTGTGTGTGTGTGTGTGTGTGTGTGTGTGTGTGTGTGTGTGTGTGTGTGTGTGTGTGTGTGTGTGTGTGTGTGTGTGTGTGTGTGTGTGTGTGTGTGTGTGTGTGTGTGTGTGTGTGTGTGTGTGTGTGTGTGTGTGTGTGTGTGTGTGTGTGTGTGTGTGTGTGTGTGTGTGTGTGTGTGTGTGTGTGTGTGTGTGTGTGTGTGTGTGTGTGTGTGTGTGTGTGTGTGTGTGTGTGTGTGTGTGTGTGTGTGTGTGTGTGTGTGTGTGTGTGTGTGTGTGTGTGTGTGTGTGTGTGTGTGTGTGTGTGTGTGTGTGTGTGTGTGTGTGTGTGTGTGTGTGTGTGTGTGTGTGTGTGTGTGTGTGTGTGTGTGTGTGTGTGTGTGTGTGTGTGTGTGTGTGTGTGTGTGTGTGTGTGTGTGTGTGTGTGTGTGTGTGTGTGTGTGTGTGTGTGTGTGTGTGTGTGTGTGTGTGTGTGTGTGTGTGTGTGTGTGTGTGTGTGTGTGTGTGTGTGTGTGTGTGTGTGTGTGTGTGTGTGTGTGTGTGTGTGTGTGTGTGTGTGTGTGTGTGTGTGTGTGTGTGTGTGTGTGTGTGTGTGTGTGTGTGTGTGTGTGTGTGTGTGTGTGTGTGTGTGTGTGTGTGTGTGTGTGTGTGTGTGTGTGTGTGTGTGTGTGTGTGTGTGTGTGTGTGTGTGTGTGTGTGTGTGTGTGTGTGTGTGTGTGTGTGTGTGTGTGTGTGTGTGTGTGTGTGTGTGTGTGTGTGTGTGTGTGTGTGTGTGTGTGTGTGTGTGTGTGTGTGTGTGTGTGTGTGTGTGTGTGTGTGTGTGTGTGTGTGTGTGTGTGTGTGTGTGTGTGTGTGTGTGTGTGTGTGTGTGTGTGTGTGTGTGTGTGTGTGTGTGTGTGTGTGTGTGTGTGTGTGTGTGTGTGTGTGTGTGTGTGTGTGTGTGTGTGTGTGTGTGTGTGTGTGTGTGTGTGTGTGTGTGTGTGTGTGTGTGTGTGTGTGTGTGTGTGTGTGTGTGTGTGTGTGTGTGTGTGTGTGTGTGTGTGTGTGTGTGTGTGTGTGTCTTTTTTTTTTTAACCTGGCATGCCCCATTCCTTTGGAATACTACATGCCTTATTTTATTTACATTATATACAACTTTTACAATAATTTTACAATAATTTTACAATGATTTTACATATCTTGTATTTGTATTGAAATGTTTCCTACAACATTTTACAATATTCTTATTGAAATAGTTGCAATTAATTAGCAGTTTTATTGAATTTTTAAGCTTCATTTGCCTACTCTATATCTGTGAAGTTTATTGATTTAACAAATTTGACGAAACATTTTGTGAGTGCGTGTGCCTGTGTGCGTGTGTGTGTGTGTGTGTGTGTGTGTGTGTGTGTGTGTGTGTGTGTGCCTGCGTGCGTGTGCGTGCCTGTGTGTGTGTGTGTGTGTGTGTGTGTGTGTGTGTGTGTGTGTGTGTGTGTGTGTGTGTGTGTGTGTGTGTGTGTGTGTGTGTGTGTGTGTGTGTGTGTGTGTGTGTGTGTGTTAATGAAAGCATAATTGCAGGTGCTGTAATTAAATTTATTCAGGTTGTTCAATACCAGATGTACTGTCTTCAACAGGGACCTTTACAACAAATTTTGTTCTTTTCTATAAGCATTTTCTGTTTTAGTGGTTTTCCATTTGAAACCCAGTTCTTTTTCCCCAGTTCTTAAACCTAGTTTAAGGATGACTTACTGCCCTGAATGTTAATGCTTTCTCTTCAAATAATAAGTAATTTAGCTATTACAGGAGCACCTTTATCCTGAACATAAAAATGTTGAATCCTTCTTCTAACGACACATTTGTTGAAGTCCTCTAGATGTATTTATGTTAATTGATAGAAATAAATCATTTATTCGTACTAACCATCTATAGGCTAAGGTTTTGGATAGATAGAGACAACCTGAAAAATTCAATGCCATGGCCGGGATTTTAACCACAGATCTCCTGGTTTCCATTGAACTACCATGGCCAACTTGCCATCATGACATTAAATACTCCAGTTGACTCATATATTTTCCCAGTAAACAACTAGGGGCTCCATATTTAAGATACAGTTTGTGGCGACTTACTATTGTAAGTAACTTACAATAGTAAATCTTACAATAGTAACCAATTAATGTGTGCGAAAAAAGCAACTGCAAATTAGCAAGAACTGCGACTCAGATGCAGACGACATCACAATCTTCCCCATTCCCTCCCCACCTGCAGAGTGTGAGTACATTCAGCAGTATTGTACATATGAGCTGGTGAAACAGGCATCAGTCATTATTTTCCTGGAATGCAGTGGTCAGTGTCAATTAACAGGGGTGATGGTGAAAATTATACTGCAGAACCTGTGTTTGTGGAATACTTTTATCTCAACTTCCCTAATAAAAAACCTAATAAAATAATTCTATGTACAATATTTTTTAACAGAAACATTTAATGGGGACATGTTAAATCCGAATCTACAGTATTTCGAAACATGTAATTGCAGACTTCCACTGTATATACACAGTTGAACCTGCTTTATATATAAATTCATATTAATACACAAATACTTGCAGGTCCTGGAAATGTAATTTAGAAATATATTAATAGAACTCTATATGCACCTAATGTATTTATACACAATTCACAGTAACACATATTAAATTTTAATACAACTGAGTTTTACGTGAATAATGAGCACAAAGCATATGCTATCTTGAAAGAAACTTGAAATGCACCTTCCTAATCACAGCTGATAAAGATGCAATGTGAGCAGGTGGCTCTTGGCCACAGAAACAAAAGACAAAGACATTAATTTGTATAGCTGTTTTGGCACAACAGTGTCATAGCAACAAATGAGAAGTAAAGATAATTTTCGGTATCTGATATTAACTGTTGAACAGTGGTTTGTTTTTCAGTTCTTAGTGTCTTTTAATCAGCCATGGAGGAAAGGAAAAGGAAATGCTATATGCTACATCAGGAAGTAAAATTCATAACGGAGACAACAATAAATAAACACAAAACCCAAATCTAAATTACTTTCAACTCATGAACTGCTTACCACTATGCACAGTCATCAGCGATCGTAAATCTTGGAAAAAAACTTATCCAGATAACTCAGCCTGACCAAGGTTCGAGCTTGGCAACTCTTGAACACAAGCTGTATACAGACTACAACAATGCAAAAAGTTGTGAAGAAAAAGCTCTAAGTTCATTAATATATTTTGTAAAATGAGCTGTATGCATTTAATGCAAGGAAACTGAAACAAGCCAAATTAACTAAATACTAAAGCAGATCAAATATAAATGAGAATTTTAATATAACGATGCCGTTGGTAATAATTTTGAGAAGAGACCTGTCAGTATGTGAGTGAGGGTATCTCGAGAGGGGGTACTGCGCACGCACGCACACACATGCATGCATGCACCGTGGAGAATGAGGCTGCATCAGTATACCATGAGTGAGCAAGAGGTGCACATATCTGTTGCACAATGCATAATAAGATTTCTTGCAAAAAAGGGCACCAAACCTTATGAAAATTTGAGACAGCTGTGCACATAGTTTGGGGAAGAAACACTTTCAAAGACTGGAGTGTATGAGTGGGCTAAAATTTTTTGTGGCGGGAAGAGAAGCTCTAGAAAATGAACCTCATAGGCGGAGATTGCGAAAAAGCTTTAATGCAGACAACATTGTTGTTATTCGTGACATTATTGAAGATCGGCGCATAAAATTATTCAAAATTATTATTTGAAGCAGAAGGTTAGAAGCAGTGATGTATTTAACATTTGAAAGTAATGAGTTGGTAATTCAAACACAAACATCACTGAAAATATCCCTACTTGGACATGTTTCAGAGAACGGTGTGTCCCCATAGTTATCCGACTGATAACATATCAACATGTCCAAGTAAGGATATTTTGAGTGATGTTTGTGTTTGAATTACCAACTAATTACTTTCAAATATCTGAAATTATCTTTTCCCTAGGAATAAGTTATGGAAGTGTTCAAACAATCATCCGAGATGAACTCCATTACAGAAAATTATCTGTCAGGTAGGCTCCTCGTCTCTTCAACTAGGAACAAAAAACGTTACAACAGAATGTTTGTCAAAGACACCTGCATCGCTACGAGGAGGGAGAAGATTTCTTGAATCGCATTGTGATTTGTGATGAAAAATGGGTGCATCATTATACCGCAGAGTCCAAGCAAGCATGGATTGGCAGCGAGGAGATGAAGCAGATCTGGTCAAGGTCAGAACTTGCCCATCTGATGCAAGGGTGCTTGCTGGGACTCTGTGGCCATTTTGCTGGTGGATTTTCTTCACACACAAAGGACAATCAATGCAGCCTATTACTAACACATTTTTGATGAAGCAAAAGCTGCATATCGGAACCAGCAATGCTGGCAACCGATCCCAAATGCCATTCTTCTCCATGACAATATGAGGCCACATATTGCCACTTTAATGCAGGAAAAACTGGAGAAAATGCATTGGACACCTCTTGAACACCCTCTTTACAGTCCACATTTATCGCCCTGCAACTACCATTTGTTTAGATCACTCAAACAAGACCTAGGAGGACAGCGGTTTGATGACGCAGGTATAGAAGAATTCGTGCGCAACTGGCTCCGCACACATCCTTTGTCTTTCTATAAGGAGCATTTTTGTTTGTTGATAAAATAAATTTTAAAAAATAATTCCTGTTTATATTTGATCTGCCCTTGTACTTTAAAGCAGGACCAATTTCTAAATAATGTTTGCTTTGTACATATGTTTATTGTTTGCAAAGTTTTACACATGTATTACTTATGATAAATGATAATCTTATTTGTAACTTTCCTCTTCCCCATGATATGCATATAAATCAGGTTCAACTGTATATATGTATATATTTTTTGTTTTTATAGTGATCTTTTAACTTGCAAAAGATTTCAATTTTAATATTGCTGAGCTTCCATTTTTAATTGTTTTATTGATGGTTACTAGTCTAACACATTTGATTTACTGTCATTCTATTATGATAATGGTTTAACTGCACCTAACAAAAATTGGACTATTCTTCCCCAAAGCAAGGTTCACCCTCCTTGCAAACATAGAAGTGTGGAATTCAAGTGATAGGGCTGAAGTTGTATTCAACTATTCTCGTTGTTTATTTATATATTTATAATTAGGTTATTGGTTTATATATAAATAATACTGTGATCCATACATTTAGCACTGGTGATGTTATACAATGGCTCAGTGTACTGACTGATTATAAAGCACAATCAAAAAAGCATACAGAAAGAGGGAAAGCTGAATTTCTAGTTCAGAGTCCAGTACTGGGAAGGAGCCTGAACCCATCAAATTAATTTGCAAATAATGGCCCTTGTATTCGTAACTTTTCCACATCAAAATGGAGAACACAATAAATCCTTCCCTTCTAAGAGACCACCCTGTTACATTATAACCAGGACTTATGTAGCTTTCAGATATGAAACTGCAAGAGTAGCTGTTAATTTTGTTATTAGGATTATTAAAATATTTTTGCAAAAATAAAATTAAAGTTTTTAATCTTTAAAAATATTTTTTCCATCTAGTCCGTAACAGTATGCTTCTGAAAGATCTTGTGTGTCATGCATGCATGCATGCCACATACATAACTTTCTGTACTTGCTCTTTTTGAAATTTGTAATTTATTATTAAATCAATTGTAGAGAAATATCTGAGCAATAAAAGGGGAAGAGTATATGTGATATTTTTTCATCTAGAGAAGGCATTTGATTCTATTAACAGAGAAGCATTGTGGATAAAATTAAGCAGTAAGGGGATAAATCATGCATTTATAGAGGTAATTAAGATGATATACCAGGAGAACGTGTTTGTATAAAACTACCAGGCAACAAAGTAACTAAATCTATATCGAGTAACGGTCGCACCGTGGCTCAGTGGTTAGACCACTTGGCTCTCACCAAGGCGGCCCGGGTTCGATCCCAGGCGACCACAAAGTTAGATTTGTGGTGGACAACACGGCGCTGGGGCGGGTTTTCTCCGGGACCTCCGGTTTCCCCTGCCATCTCATTCCACCGGTACTCCATCTTCATCTTATGTATCATCATTGTCACCGTCTGCGGTGCCATATGTAGTAAAAGCGGGCATTATAAACACTACACATTTCACATTATATATCGAGTAAGGCAGGAGTAAGGCAGGGATGTAAACTTAGTCCAGTACTATTTAACCTTTATATCAATGGTATTTTAGAGGAGATATCAAGTTGTAGGGTACATTCACCAGTTATTAATAATAAAGAAATCCCGGGGCTACTGTTTGCAGACGACCTAGTAGTTGCGTCCATATCAAGTGGAGGGCTGAGAAGGGCAATCAAGGCAGCCAATTCTTATTGCAATAAATTGGGTTTGAAAGTGAATGAAAACAAAACAAGATTATGGTCTTCAATGCTTAAGGATGAGAAATGGGAGGTTAATAGAAGTGAAATAGAGGTATTAAGGAGATTTGATTATTTGGGGACAAGGTTGAGTTCAGATGGTAGCTGGAAAGAACAAAAAAAGATGTCTGTGGCACAAGGTAAAATGGCCATGAGGGTGATAAGATCATGTTACAGTAAACTGCCAGATATAAATGTCAAGTGGTTGGAGAGGATTTATACGCCAGTAGTAGAAAACAGAATGTTACATGGATCTGAGATATGGGGAGTAGATGAGGCTTGGAGAGACACTGAGTGCATAGATCCTTTTGTAAATATATATTGGGATTACTGATAGCATCACCTAACGGGGCAACACAATTGGAGCTGGGCAGGCATTCTACTAAAATTAAAATCTTGTCAAGGGCAATGAAATATTTATACAGAATCACAAACTTGGAAGATGGCAATATTATTACAGAATTATTAAATTTTAGATGAGTCGCATTTCTTACACATCTGCTTCACTTTCGCACAAGAGCCGTAGATGCAAACGAAGATTTGCAAAACATGTCCTCAAAATAGGTACGAAAGTGAAGCAGATGTGTAAGAAATGCGACCCATCTAAAATTTAATAATTTTTCGCTTCACTGTGGTGTTCCAATACAGTTGAATCTCGATATTATTACAGAATGTTTTCATATTCAAAAGAGAAGTAACTGGGGTGGGTCTTGGATGCATAAAATGAACAATGTGTTGAAACAGATAGATATGGGTCATTCTTGGATAAATGCAGAGGATGGGTATAGAGGCATCTGGAAAGAAGTTAAGCTAAGATTAGAAGATATTGACAGACAAGACATTTTTGCCAATACAAGTGACTAAAGCTCACTGAGATTATATATAGAAATAAAAACAAGCTGGGGGAGGGAAGGATATATAGATATATGTAGTAAGTTAGGGCGAGAAGGTTTTGCTTGGGCGAGAACAGGAGTGAGAAACTTGAAAGGTATAGGTCAAGAGAGGGAGCTAGATAAATGTCCATTGTGTGGAGAAGAGAATGCATACTTCCATTGTATATTATATTGTAGTCAAACAAAGAAATGGAGGGAGCAGTCCTGGCTTAGTAAATAGGACAATTTGGGGAGTGAAGTAGAACAGGAGAAATATAGGAAATTATTTAGGGAAAGTTAAAGAGAGATGGCTAAGAACAATTAAGAAAAAATGTAGAGTAGGATAGGTGAAATGGCAAAATGTGTAAATAGGAGTAGAGGGCCTCCAATACACAAAAACCTAGGGTTAGGTGTATGGGGACTGAATTATTATTCAATGGTGGGCAACATGATAGGACCTTCAGGATTTAGGAATATATGGCATATTCCAGTATGGATTTTATAATATAATCTTGATTTTGTATTTCCATTTGATGTTGTAAGGAAAGATGAGAAATAAATTACTTGCTCTTAAACCTTTCACCGATATGGATGTCATATGACGTCCAAGTTAAAATGCCCCAAACCGATATGGACGTGTATAGACGTCCTGTGCTTACATGCATTTAATGCTCATTTAATGCCAATTATTTTAATCTTCCTACTTTACAATAAATTTAAATTAGTTCTATAAGGGATGTGAGCGTACCCTTAAAGGTTTCTTTTTTAATTGTACACCTCCAAAACTCGATAAACACCCAAGGGCACATCTGCAGATTCACACCAAATAATATTGGTTTCCTTGCGAACTTCTTTTTCGCAACACACTAGACATTTTCGAAATGGTTGCGACTTTTTTGGTTGTGGGTGGTATGCTTTTAGGAAAGTGTTTTCTCTCAAGTATGAGGGGTGATGTCGTGGTGAATTTCTTACCCCTTACCTCTGAGTATTATAACTTACCCCTTACCTCTGAGTATTATAATACTCAATTAGGTTACGAGCTATTTAAACGCGTAACTACAGGTAGATGAATGTCTTGCATGAATTTACAGCTCTGAAAGTTACTAAAAAATTGTGCATGGTTACATCCAGTGGTATAAAAATACTTTTTTTACCATTTAAGTGTTTTTCGTAAAGAGGGATAGTTAGTAATAGCTGATCTACATCACCCATATTTGACCCGCCACTTCCCCCAAACAATGGAGTAGCTAACATGCCATCTGTAGACCAGTACACGTCACTGCTACCTATATCCTAAACATCTCTTTCATAATCGCACAACAAATATTCCAGATTTTTTATAATAATATCAGAAACCTGTACACATCATATCCAAGCTAATTTATTTGCTACATTACGGGGATAAGTCATGGTTAACATTGAAATTTAACAATTTCAAATGTGCCATTCATTTTGCTCTTGATAGCTATAAGAAATCACTCTGAACACAGAGTATAAATAACTAAAATACTGAGCCAAAACAGTTGCATAAGGCTACCAGAAACCTTGGTTGAGAAACACTGTAATAACAGATGCTGACAGAGAGTTTTCTTTCCAGTGTAACGCAACATATACTCGTATGACTATCGCTTGGTATAGCATAAATAAACTAAACTTGAACCGGAGAAGTCATTTGCGTAGCTATACATACATTCGTTCGTATACACATTAGGCGCATTCAGCACAAAGAATGGCTTTTGCTACAGTGAAACAAAGAAGTGAAATTCGAACGATTTATTAATGTAGTCTCTACTTTATTGTTATTGTAGATTTATACTGTCTTTAATGGGTTTTAAACCAGTTTTTGTTTCTTTTAAATAACTTAATAAATACGGAAGATATGGCATTGTATTTATGATGCATTTTTACAGCATTTAACAATTTAAATGTCTTGTTCTGTTTATTGGGTATCTGTTTCCGGCTCCTGAAGGGTTTAAATGACCATCGGTGAAGCAGTTAAGCAAACTAGTTTTACAAAAGCTCTTTCATCTATTTTATTTCTTAAATGAGATAAACTTTCACTACACATTTCACTGTATCTACAAGGATAGCCAGACTTTTAAAAAGCAAATTGCTATATGAATGCTTTGAAACTTCAAACAACAAAAAATATTTTGGAAATGATTAATGCCACAAAAATTGAATAAACTTTTGTGTTTTAATGAATCCATTTTCAATCTCTTTCCAACTAGCCTATACATATCCAATGTATAGTTTCTGGTGGGAGGAGGGGAATACTCTTCACACATGCATCATACACCTTTTTTAAAATATCCTTTTCTGGTATAGATTCATGGGCCTCAAAACATGTATTTCTGGTGAAAACTCAATAATAAGTGAATTTTTCTTACCTGTTAATACGCAAGGAACTATCTATATGCTCATCATCTGAGCTGGAACACAATGTTGCTGCCATGTTGGCTTTGTCTGATTCACTCTGCTCTTCCGTATGCAAAAAGTTTTTCACCTGGGGGCAAGTATTTCAGAGATTAAAACCATGCAGCTGGCCAATTAATTGAGAAGGTTTAGCATGAGGGTTGATAATGCAACCATGTAGGGCATGGGCTATTTAGCACTACAAAATAAACATCAAACAGGATTACCGATCAAAGTATAAAATTCAAAGAAGTGTAGAGACAGTGAAGCACAACTTAGCACAAAAGTGAGTCAAGAAGATATTGACTTCAGTGTGAGTGAAGCAGTGTGTCAATATCTTCTCGATTCACTTTTGTGCTAGGATTACCGATACAGAATTTACGTTTATGAGGACAATTATATGAAAGTTCAGATACGATTCAGAGAAAAATGAAAGAAAAAATAAAGTTACTTAAATTATTCAATAATGTGATCAGAATTTGAAGTTGGCTATAAAACCCAGAAATGAACAACACTTGTAGGGTGACCATCTTTATAAACGAAGAACCAGAGACAGGAGTGCTAAAAAGAATAACTTTGAGGAACACGACACAACATGAGAATTAGCCGTCTTTTACCTTTTATAAATCAAGAGATTCTTTAATTACACAGCTTTGTAATAAATTATCAAATTAGAATGTAAGAAAATATATTATAATAAAACATTACAAATAAGATAAAATTTAATGCCAGATCTACTAAAATATTTAATAAATATTGAATTCCAATGTGTAGGACTATGATACAATGAAGCACAAAATTAATATAATTTTGAGTCGAACTAGTACTCAATGCTCCACTTATTGCTAGTATTTACC
Source organism: Mantis religiosa (assembly GCA_030765055.1). Taxonomy (NCBI): domain Eukaryota; kingdom Metazoa; phylum Arthropoda; class Insecta; order Mantodea; family Mantidae; genus Mantis; species Mantis religiosa. Next base: position 143,599,333 of record CM060949.1, read on the forward strand.
TAGAACGCGTTTCATTAGGATCTTCCTAACATCATCAGCTGTTGTTGACTAATGGATGTTGGTTTGGTGAACTCCTTGGAGGTGATAGGTGCGTCTCTGTCGGTATCTTGATGAACTTTTCTTCAAAGGTTCGAAATTAAACAATTTTCTTTCATATTTCTTTATAAAGATTTTTGAATATTGTTTCTACAATAAAAGCTACAAAAATCAAAACTGTTGCATATAACCTATAGATTTAATTCTGGAAATACATTTAAGTCTGCATTTTATTATTTCTATTTAAAGGTAGACTTTTTGTGCATGCTAGAATTTATTATTGAGTGCAGCACAGAAGAAGTATTTACATGGCATTACTAAATCTAATCTTTACATGAAACTCTCCTTTAAGTTTGACTATGTGAAGCTTATTTTTAATGTCATGACAATTTGGATAATATTTTTATAGGCTTTTTCTCTAATCTAAAAGATTTTTGTACTTCTTTTTGCAGCTATTTTGCCATAAAATTATTCCACAGTTTAAATGTGTGCTGATGAATACAAAGTATACCTGTTGTAACTCTTTTTGACCCATACATATATCTTGTATTTGCTTCAGTACCTAAATTCTACTGCTTACGTCCCGGCGCATCAGCCTTTAAATCTTTCAACCTTCTGCCGATAATGTCCTCCAGCATTGCATTCAGAAACTTTGTGTTGCTGTCGGCCTTTCCCTCTAGGTTGTTAATGCGGTTTGCCAGATCTTCGACTCGTTCGCCCAACTCCGTAACGTCCTCCTTCATGCCAGCCAACTGCTCTTCAAATTTACCAGCAGGAGCCTCGTTCACAGCCTTCATTTCTGTGGTTACTTCGGTCATCTTTGCGGTCATCGTCACGACCAAGTTGTTTGCTGCTTCCATCTTCGTTGTTAATTTGGCCTTCATTTCTTTCAGCTCTGCGGCCAGGTTGTTATTCGCTGTGCTCATTTCTTTCAGCTCTTCTAGAA